>CM059586.1:52622500-53025000 GCA_030407085.1 Trichopria drosophilae
ATTTAAAATTTCCCTTTTTTTTTGTTAAAAAATGTTCGCACGATGCAACAAACAGTAAATTTGATAATATTCAAAGGTAGTTAAAAGAATATTTGGAAGTTAATTATAACAATATTTCAACGTTAATTGTGACAGTATTTCAACATTAATTGAATAAGCACTCCAAAATGAATTACAATAGTGTTTCAAAATGAATTGTAATAGTTTTCCTTTTTAAATCAACAATATTTCAAAGTTCATAAAATTCACAATAATCGTTAAATAGTTTACAAATTTTCTCTCTTTTTGTTCGTGAAATTTAAATATGCTTCTGAGCAAAAGATTGATAAATTATTCCAAAGTTTTTTTTTTTGAGAAAATTTGTACAGAAATGCAAATTTACTTACGTAGCTGCACTCATGAAGTAGACAATCAGCGTCCTTGATGTCTTCTCTGCTCTAGTTGATGCGTTGAGCTTCCTCAAGTTACTGGATAGTCCCTCAGGTTAGTGAAGCGCCCTCGTGAACCTTGAATGGGATAAGGCCTCCTCCGCGTTCTGGAGCAATGAATCCTGGATAGCTGCGTCTCCAAACAGCTCGTGTTCATTCACAACTTCATTTTACGCGAACCGGACTCCGTTTACCCGTTCTAATTTCCTTGAAAAGTTATTTTTGAAGTTCACCAGTCACTTGCGGATCCCACCGCTGTCACCATTTTTTATGTTACGATTTTTATGTTTTTCGTAATGCAATTTTTATCAGGATCAGGAGTTGTAAGGGATGATTCTCGGTAGCTGAGAATCGTTTTGGGATCTTCCGCATAAAGGGGATCGACACCCCAAGTAACGAAATACTGGCGAATTTAGTAATGATAACTTTATTTTAACTTATGGAAATTCCAACTTCAGGTCGTACAGATCGTCCGGGTATATAAGTACTAAGTCCGGTATTGATTCGCGGAGAGTCGCGGATTAATGTGTCGCGAAGCTTCTAAGTCCCGTGCGCGAGATCTTTTCGGTTTTGTTCACGATGCGACTCTAACGGAGATGTTCACTGCGTCAATCGCGGGGCGACTCTGCACCGAGATCTTCACGGCGTCAATCGCGGGGCGACTCTAACGGAGATCTTTGCTTGATCGTACGCGGGGCGACTCTGCACCGAGATCTTAACTGGATCATTAACGGGGCGACTCTGATTTCGGGCAATGCGATTGCCCTTTTTATATGGTAGATGTCGATGAGATCATCGTCCTTTTTGATGGACACCTGCACTTGTTGTTTGCCACGTGCCATCTTCCACGAATCGCTCACCCCTTTTGACTTATCGGTAACCTTGGCGATTCGGGGAATTTGTGCTATTGTGTGTGTGTGTGTGAGTCACAATCTTAAGGATTGTGTTACTTCGAGCTTCGGCGTGGCACATTCTATTCTTGACCGTTTGGGCTTGCAGCTAGAGGAACCCGTGGTTCCCAGTGTAAGTTACGGCACGTGTGCAATATATGTGCGACGCCGAATCGGGCCCTTCGGTGTGTGTGTCTTGTCGATCTTACAAAGACAAGTATTGTCTATGTTACGAGTGCTATTATGTGCGTAGCCAGCATCCGTAACAGCGGATCTTGAGACAATGGACTGGTCTTCATACCTATCACTGGATGCTGCAGACGACAAATCCATTTTACTCACACGCACTCTGATGGGACTCTACAACATTCATGCTCCATTCACAAGCTTCACACCCCGTAAACCTCGCAATCTTTGGATAACTACAGAGATTCTCGCACTTATCAAGCGCAGAAACCAGCTATATTCAACATATAAACGCAAAAAAAATGTTTTGGAGTATGTAGACTACAAACGAATGAGAAATAGGGTACGCTGGCGGATTACAAAAGCACATTCGAATTATTGTGCGAGTCGTCTAGCTCCCCTAACTGACTCTAAAGCTATCTGGCAGGAACTTAGGAAGCTGCGCTTGGTTGAACCAAAACCTCCCCCTCCCGTACTAACTTGCACGTTGAATTAGCTTAATAGTTATTTCTCCTCTATTGCAAATACAAACGTTACCCGAGGTCCCATTAATATTCCGCCCCAAATCTTTGATTATGCTGATATACCCGACATGTTTTATCTACCTGTAATTTCTTTGCGTACGCTGAAGCAGGCCTTTAACTCTATCAAGTCCAAATCTGCGGGACATGATGGTTTGGGATTTCATTGTTTGGAAGCTGCGTGGCCTGCCATATCTAACTTCATACTCGACTTACTAAACTGCAGTCTACGTTCTGGAAATTTCCCAAAAGCATGGAAGAAAGCTATATAATAAGACCTATCAGCAAAATTATCACCCCGCTACTTCCATCCGACTACAGACCAATATCTATTCTCTGCTTTCTTGGGAAGATTCTGGAGCGTCTAGTGAGCGATGCACTATTGGCCCATCTTAAACATTGTGCGCTTCTGGACCCTCGACAGTCGGGTTTTTGCAGAGGATGCAGTACACAAACTGTTTTAATTAAAATATCGGATTACGTCCGTCAAGGTATTGAGAAGGGCTGGGTGACTGTGCTCATCCTTTTCGATTTTTCGAAGGCGTTTGACACCGTCAACATTGCCATACTCCTTCAAAAACTCAAGGATCTTAGAGTGTCATCATCAGCATTAAAATGGTTTGCATCATACTTGACCGGGCGAGAACAGGCGGTAGTTGGAGCAGATGGAGAGATGTCTGATTGGGCTGAAGTTCTAGCAGGGGTCCCTCAGGGTTCAATCCTCGGTCCACTTTTATTCTCCATATTAATTAACGACATCTCATTGATTCTCAAACATAGGACTCACATGCTTTACGCGGATGACCTACAGATCATGACGCAAGTCAACCCAGATGACTTGCACACAACCATCCATCGTATTAATTCGGATGTATCAACAGTTCTGAAACATGCGGAAAATACTGGTCTCTCCTTGAACTTCTACAAAACCCAAGCAATTTATTTAGGATCCAATACCAACATCCGAAATATTGATATACCTTCGCTTCGCAACATAGAAGTGGGTGGACTCCCAGTTAATATTAAAAATATAGTCATAAACTTGGGGCTCCGTATCGACTCGTCATTGACTTGGAATGGCCATATGAATCACATTTCAAAATGCGTAAACTTCACTCTTCACCGTCTTAAATACAATAAGAACGCTTTGTCTACTAGCTTACGTAAACACCTAGTAGTTTCCCTAATCTTTCCCCATTTGGACTATTGCTGTGTAGCCTATAGTGACATCTCAGCAACACGCAGAGACAAATGCCAGCGGCTACTGAATCAGTGGGTGCGGTTTATCTTTAATCTAAAAAGCGATTGCCTCGTTACACCATACCGAAAAAAACTTGGATGGCTTCCAATAAAGTACAGACACTTGGACTTTATAGGAAGTGTCACGTACAATATACTGACCAATCATGAGCCTCTATATCTGCACGCATTGTTCACTTTTCGGAATACGTCAACATGCCGCGTAACTAGAGTGACTGTGGGTGATCTTTTAGTTCTTTTTTCAAGTTCCAGAGCGTACGCAAGATCTTTTACGATAACAGCCTCTAGGCTCTGGAACTCACTGCCATCTAACATTCGTTCTGCTAACTCACCATCTCAGTTCAAATCGCGTCTTTATTCATTTCTTCAGACCTACGACAGACCATCAACCGACACATCCCTCCTCCACATATACACTTAATACTCAATAGCTCTGTTGTCTCAATTGTCACTCACTCATTCATTTATATCACTCATTCATCTCATTCGCAACATTTTTCTATTCGTGTTCATTCTAATTTCACTCTGATTTTTACCATCCTGTGCTTAACCCTATGTTATTAATTAATCTCATGTAAGAATACCTTACAATACAATGTACATAATATTAATAATTTTGTAATACTTTTTATAATTTTCTATTACTTTAGTTATAAGTTTTAGCCATAAGATAACGCGTTGTATCGCCATCAAAGGTTAATATTAAATAAATACAAATGCAAATACAAATCTTTTCCAGCTGACTTTCGCTATAGGGACAGTCTGCCCTGATGTGTCCCTCATAGCGTTTGCACAGGAAACACATCTTCCCAGATCTGGTGCATTCATCTTTATAGTGCCCTTTGTTGTCACATATGTGGCACAGCACATCAGGGAGGGGCATATGATATGCCCTGGGCTGCCCTTGGTCGGTCTTTTGTCCAGCTGTGGTTTTGACCTCCTCTCGAGCTCACTCCTGTTGGACAATATAGTCTTTGAACTGATCCAACGTTAATATTTTGTCTGTGGCATTTTTAATAATAAATTGAGTTTCTCTGAGACGCGGAAGAGTCACAATTGCTTCCAAGAACGCATCTCTTATCTCAACTTCCGATAGTTCAGGAGTATTGGGCAATTTATTGTATAATCTAACTATCTTATCAAATCTATCCCAAAAGCTGAATGCCTTTTCCTTAATAGGATTATATTTAATACTATGTAATTATTATCTCAAGCTTGTCGTTGTCATTACAGTTTCGTTTTCTTTTAATTCTTTAATATTATTTAATAATTCTACCGGATCGCGAATATGAGAGACTTTTGAGTGATAAGACATGTTGATTCGATTAATAAGGATGTCGCGGACTCTGATCTTATTTTTCTCTCGTTTAATTTCATTTATTTCCTGGATTGGTTCAATCGAATCCTCAATCACGTATGATAGGTCGCAAATAGTTAATTCTGATTCAAGTAATCCATAAAAGAATCGAAATCCAGCTCGGGGGTTAGTCTATATTCTCTACGAACTATATTTTCTCTGTTGGTCACTTCGATTTGAATTTTATCTGTAATTTTACCGGACTTTAATCGAACTTGTTCAATTCTTCTTGAATTGCCTTTGAAATGTACTCTCTGTCTGTATTGTTTTGTACACTTTCTTCAATTGAAGCATGACCATTTTTATCGTTAATATTTATTACCTTATATGCCTGCTGAGTAGGAACAGGTTCCTTTGAGGATTCCGGTTCCTGTTTTTCCCCTCCCAGCTTCTTACGTGTTTTATAATCCGGCTCATGTCTCGGCCGTTTCTCTCCATGTAGTTGTTCAAAGACTCAAATGTGGAGCATGTTATGTCATTAATCCTTTCTTCCAGCTTTTCCATCTTCATGTTTGTTTCTAAAAATTCGATAGAATTGCCAAGATTTAGTACATCATTACCAATATCATCATTAGTTATTTCACGTGATTCAATTTTATTCAACATATTTGATGTCCTCAGATTCTGACGGGATTTTATCTGATCCAAATCCAGTTTTACGTTTACGTTTGATTTAAGAACTGGGGTGGATTTATTACCTTCGAACTTAGCACGTTCCGTTTCACTTTCGAGCTTTCCGGCCGGCCCACCGTCAGATATTTCAACTGATGCATCCAGCTTAGAGGACAGTGCTTTCTCATGTTGGCCTGGGGAAGCCTCCGCCAAAGCCACCTCTTCGGCCTTCAGTCGCATCACTTCTCTCTTCACAGAGGCCCGCACGTCTTCTTCAATGTGCGAATTATCTACGATCAAAAGGATTGAATATCAAGAACCATTTTTCTGACGAACGACAATCAAAGAAACAGTTCCTAATCGCAGATGGCAATATTTCAGGAAATTTGTCTAGGGAGACATCCATGATGCTTTATTAAATGATTAGGCAATCGAACTAAATTTATTAACAAACAACCGCATCATCAACGAACAATAATCAAACAATAATTGATAGCGTCTCGTGACGACAAGCACTCAATCGACGAACAACAATCAATTGAATATTGCCAATTGCCTGGCAATTATAATTTTCGGACAATCGTTCAATCAACGAACAACAGTCGATTGAACAATGTCAATTGCCTAACGGTGCACACGGAGTAGCCGCAACAACGTGCCTTTTCTTTTTCCCGAACTTTCTGGAGGTACACGACTTTTTATTTTCGAACTAGACTATACCGCGGAATTTTCGCGATCGCTTGCTTTTCATTCTAGAGCGTTCCGCCAAGCAATTTGTTACTTGCGATTCAGCACTTATATCACTCGCGATTTACAAAATTTCCACTTACCCCGAGTAGTCGGCACCTTGTAAGCGGCTTTGTTCGCCATTTTTTTCGGCTCCTCGTCTACTTCGGACTATCTCGGACTTTGTCGTTTTATTTCTCCAGCAAATTCACAAAATCCAACTTTTATCAAACTTAAGAACTGATTCACACTTTTAGAAACTGTTTTTCACTCGCGAACCGGTTCGGCAAAAGATAGTCGCCCAAGCAAAATGTTCCCGCGCAGTGGAAGCGTGCTGGGTCCATAATCTGTTGAGGTTTAAATTTGGGTGACTAGGTTTTGCCAAATAAAACGAGACACGATTTTTATCATAATAGTTATTATTACATATATATCCAACTTACGAATCAACACTATTGAATCGAACTTTATTCGCGTTTTGCAAAATGATATTGATTGCGATAGAAAAGAACCGCGCATTTCGAACGATAAACGAAGACTGACTAAAGCGCCGCGCTCGTCCATGCAAAATCCAGTTGAAACGCAACAGTGCCGGCACGCCGAACATGCGCACCGCGCGGAGCAAGTCAGAAGCACAGTTACTCGCTGCAATACCGACTGTGGACTGCATCTGCTCGTTCATACTTCACAGTTCGCAAAAGAAGCTTTCTCATAATTTTTTCGGAATTTTACTGTGGAGGGAACCACTTAAAAATAGAGTACGCCAGGCTAATAGCACTGTAGAAGCTGGAAATCAAGTTAGGTTTCATTTTTTATTTTTAAATCTCGTCTATTTCGCAAAAGAAGCATTCTCATATTTTCTCGAAATTTTACTATATACGGAACCACCCGAAAATAGAGGGCGCAAGTGTAATAGCGCTGTAGAAGCTGGAATTCAAATTAGGTTTAATTTTTTATTTTTTGAATTTCGTTTAGTTAGATTTTTTTTTTTTTTTTTTGACGGAGGGGGGAAATGCATTAGACACCATAGGGGGTTGAAGATGTTGTGTAACCCCCCGTGTGTCGGACTCCCTCACCTTTGATGTTAACGGCAAGGTTTACCGACTAAAACCCTAACCTCCCTTGGCCCTCCAGAATCCACGTGTGCAGTCTGCAGCAGAAAAGTGGCTCCGATATCCATCTCCTCCGCGGCAGACTGCACCGGGCCATTTCGTTTGCAACTGTAACCACTCCCTCTACCATTGGGTTAGTGGTTACAGCATCTCGTGTGACCTCGGTAGACGGAGAGATCCCAGCAGCACTGCTTTCTGCATTCGGCCTGCGATGGAATTTGCATGTTCTCGACAGGCCGGAATGTTTTTGATGTTTTGGAGGAAAGTTGGTCTCATTCCTCCCAGCACTCCAATTATCAGCACGACGAGCTTGATTTTGAACCCTCCATACAGCTTGCGAATCTCGAACAGGAGTTCATGCATCAACCGAACAATCGGTCATGCATACACTCCAGGCTTAAAAGGCCACGACCTCCCATATTTCGGGGCAAATACAGTCGTTCCACGGAAGATCTTGGATGCAAACTGCGTTGCATACAAATCATCTTCTGTGTGCTTCGGTCAAGATCCCTTAGCTCTTCAACGTTCCACTTCAGTGCTTCAGAAGAATAGAGCACTGGTGATACGGCCAACATATTCGTGGCTGCCACCTTATTTCTCCCGGTCAATTCTGATGACCAGATCTGACGGAGAATGCGCCGGTATTTCTTAATGATGGTGGTTTTAGCAGCCTGCACATCCTGGACATGCCTTTGAGGTACGCCCAGGTATGTGTAGGCTTCTTCGGCGCTAAGGTGGCGGATGACATTTCCGTTGACGAGCTCCATATCGTTGTTATGGGAGCCTGACCTTCCTCTGTGCAAATGAACGACTGCACACTTGTCCAATCCGAATTCCATACCGATATCTCTCGAGTATGTGAGGGCGATGTTCAGAGATCGATGTAATTGATCTTCGCCTGATGCGTATAATTTAAGATCGCCCATATAGAAAAGATGGGTGATCTTATGTACACGTTCTCCAGGCGGTCCACTCATGTACCCTTGAGATTTCCGGAGAGCAACGGATAGAGGCAATAGTGAGATGCAGAAGAGCAGAGGACTCAGAGAATCTCCCTGATAGACACCTCTTTGGAATTGAACCAGTCTAGACATGGTTCGACGCTTGTCCGATGTCATGACAAAGCGTGTTTTCCAAAGAGGCATCAGGTCTTCTACAATTCTCACTATGTTTGGGTGGACATGGAGGCGTTTGAGCAACAAGCTTAAAAGCTCGTGCGATGTTGAGTCATACGCCTTCATGTAATCCAGCCAGGCTATCGACATGTTACGCTTGTACTGGACTGCGTCCTGACAAACACACCTGTCGATAAGCAAGTTGTCCTTGCAGCCGGATACACCCATTTTGCAGCCTCGTTGTTCTACTATCCGTTGCCTCACCGGTTTCACGGATTTCTCAATACGTTCGTTCAAGATGTTAGTGAACAATTTGTATAGCGTATTGAGACACGTGATCGGTCTATGGTTTCTCGGATCGGACAAGTCTCCCGATTTTGGGATCAGTGTCGTTCGGCCCTCCACCAGCCAGTGCGGAATGGGTTGGTCTCCATTTATATAAGAGGTGAATATTCGGGCTAGGTGTTGATGGACAGAAGTGAACTTCTTCCACCAATAGTTGTTAATTCCATCCCAGCCCGGCGAGGAGAAATTCCTCGCTCCTGTGATGGCATTTTTCACCTCTAATGCACTAACGGGTGGGCAATCTTCACTTTCTTGTGTGACTTCGTCGCACAACTCGGTGAAGATTTCAATACCTGGAGTGTCTGCATTTAGCCTAGATGTTTTCTCGTAGATGCTCCCCCAGAATTCCTCAACTGCGGTTATCGACGGAAACTCGCTTGAGGCTGCGATACGATGTTTGAAGAGGTTGGAAGGATTCGTCCAAAATATTGCATTTTGTCGAATTCCATCCTCCCGTCTTTGCAGCCTCTTTTTGGCATCCGCCAAAACCCGAATTTTATCAGCCAAACGTTGCTTGATGTTGAGCAACTTCAGCTTGTTCAGTGTGTGATAGTACGTCCGCAGTTGTTGTGCGAACTTCTTGACTTTAGCCGTAAATGAACGGCCAGATGTTAAATAGTCGATCACACACTGAATTCGGGAAGCGAGTTTCCGTATCAGTCGAATCTTGCCGTTCAATTGAGACATGCGTTTTGTAATCTGCCGACTCCCCGATATCTGTACCAGATTTCGCGGAATCACCAGATCACTTGCAGCCTCGTAAACGGCACAATTGACTTGCCACAGGTCGCAGTCATCTGGAAGAGCATCTAGAAGTAGGCTATTTGCTCTGTCTATTTCTCGTTGCTTAGGCAAAACTTTCGTTGTTAAATTCTGCCTAAACACGAGTGTCGTGCTTTCATAATGTGGAGCATCTCTCCCAGCACCGCGTACGGGCTCAGTTGTTATTGCCCGCACATCCGGTACCGGTTGACAGCTGGGAACAACGAAACCTGTCCGCTTCAGATAGGCCACATAATCTCTCAGTTGTTGTTGAGAAAAGCGATCTGCCAGTTCGGGATGCATTACTGCAAACCGACTGTGCATTCGCGCCACGTAGCCTCTCTGCTGCGGACAGCTCTCCTCGTAGCAGCGCATTAGATCTTGCCTGAGATTCTCCGTCCACTGAAATCGTCTGTGGACATCAGTTGGTCGTCGTCCCGGGACACCTGTTTCGGCTCCTCCACCTCGGGACTGGGCTGCATCCGAAGCAGCCCGATGGTCAGGAGCCCTGCGCGTTCTATTCATAGTAACCGCAAGTGCAGGGAGTAGGGTGGTTGGCCCTACCCCCCGTTGTTATGCCTCTCTCGTTTGTCTCTTACCTCGCCATCCACTGGGGTTGGTTACCCAATCTCTGGCAAGGTTGCTAAGAGTCCAGGGCCCACCGGCTTTAATAAGCACACGTGGAGGTGAGAGTAGGCCATTTGGGAAGATAGGCTAAGATGCAGCTTTTTGCATAGCTGCATTGTGTTACGCATCATTCCCTTTGGGCCCCTTATTATTATTATTATTTTTTTTTTTTTTTTTTTTTGTCGGAGGGGGGAAATGCATTAGGCACCATAGGGGGTTGAAGATGTTGTGTAACCCCCCGTGTGTCGGACTCCCTCACCTTTGATGTTAACGGCAAGGTTTACCGACTAAAACCCTAACCTCCCTTGGCCCTCCAGAATCCACGTGTGCAGTCTGCAGTAGAAAAGTGGCTCCGATATCCATCTCCTCCGCTGCAGACTGCACCGGGCCATTTGTTTGCAACTGTAACCACTCCCTCTACCATTGGGTAAGTGGTTACAGGATCTCGTGTGACCTCAGTAGACGGAGAGATCTCAGTAGCACTGCTTTCTGCATTCGGCCTGCGATGGAATTTGCATGTTCTCGACAGGCCGGAATGTTTTTGATGTTTTGGAGGAAAGTTGGTCTCATTCCTCCATTGGTCTTATTATTATTATTATTATTATTATTATTATTATTATTATTATTATTATTATTATTTATTTAATAACTTTAGCTTGAAGTGAAGGCTTCTTTGGCCAACTACATATAAGAATGACAAATAGTATAAAATTATACACAAAATGTGAAGTACAATAATAGAGTGATAGATATAGAATTATAATACATCATTATCTTTGATATCGTTCGAACGGGTTCGCAATGGTTTCGCATGCAACAAACTAGTAAGTTATAATATAAGGAAGCGCCAGTTGAATTTCTTTCGCCTTTAATACTGAGTAACAATTCAAAATTAGAACATTTCTAATCATAATTATAATCGCGCTCATAATCATCCTCGGTTAGAATGATTTATTCGCAAGTTTAGAATCACAACAAGGAATACTTGTGATTATGTATTAATCCTAAATAACGGACAGCCTGACATATTAGACTCCAAAAGGAGACGCATAAGCTTAGTACCGAATGCGCTGTTGCTTGTACATTTTTTAAGGTCTAATGTGCAGAGCATTCTACAATCGGATGGATATTACACAAAAGGAGTTCACGTAAGTCTCGGTCCTGTAGGTTGGAATCCTGAGGTCTTCGGAGCACGCTCTAGGTTGCTGATCGTTTATATTTTTATGCCATATATATTGATTATATAGATACGGTGGGGTTTTACTTGTAAATATATTGAAGATCGCCATACCGATGTAGTAAATCTGCTTGACGCTGCTGTAAGCCAACCAAGCTTGGTTCTATAGGAGGTGATGTGAACATTCTTTCTAATACAAAAGACGAAACGGATGCCTACATTAAGCAACCGCTCAACCCGTAATTTTTGAGTCCCATTAAGGTCGTTGTAGACGGAACAACAGTAATCAAAATAAGGTAGTATAAGTGATGTGACAAGCTGTCTACGCAGGTCGAGAGGAAGCGCATTTTGATTGGCCCTTAGCTGCCGGGAAATATTGTAGACCTTCTTAGAAATGTGTGTGATGTGCTCGCTCCAAGGGAGAGTGCCGTCTATGACAATTCCTAAGTTTTTTGTCGATTTAACCCATGGAATGGAACATCCCCGGACATGTATGGTAGTCAGAGTAGTTAGATCAAGTGACTTGATACAGTACGGGCTACCCACTATCAAGGCTTCAGTCTTCGCAAGGTTGATCTTAAGTTTGTTTTCAGCAGCCCAGTCACAAAAACGCTCAGCATCAGCGGCGGTGATACGTGCCATCGAGCTGTTGATCTCAGAAGGATGGCATTTGAGAAATATTTGCGTATCATCAGCATAAATCATGTGGCGCGAATGCTGGAGTACCCCAGGGAGATCCTTAATGAAAATCGAAAAGAGTAATGGTCCAAGAACAGAGCTCTGCGGTACTCCGCCATTAGTCGACAACCAAGGTGATAATTTTCCATCCCTGTCTAGGACAGCTTGTGAGCGACCCGACAGGTATGAGGTGAACCAGGCTAGGTCCATGTTAGAAAGGTTTGCAGTTTTCAATTTGCGAATGAGCAATTCGTGATCCACAAGATCAAAAGCCTTACTGAAATCGAATAAAATAATGATAACTATCATCTTTTCGTCAATGGCGAGGCGACAATAATCGGTTACTAAGAGCAGGGCGGATTGCGTGCTGTAACCTCTTCGAAACCCAGATTGGTGCGAATCCAGCCAGCTTCTTTTGTTCAAGAAATCAGATATCTGGTTATATGCCAGGCGTTCCATGAATTTGGAGAATGCACAAAGGATAGCGATTAGACGATAGTCGGAGGGGCCCACAGGGTTTTTCACCTTACTTATAGGAATCAGTATTGATTTTTTCCAATCTGACGGAAATGTGGCAGTACTAAAAGATAAATTTATAAGATCGACCATAGGTGAGGCGATTGCAGAAAAAGCTTTATACCAAATACTAAGAGGAATATCATCCGTACCTCTCGCCTCTGATTTTATCACCGCAACACATTGAGCCAGATCTTCGATACTTATATTAGTAAAATAGAAGTCGTTGTCATTAAACTCACTGGTAGAATAGAGATAGTTCTCTCGTATTTTGTTGTATTGAGAAGTTAAGGCTGCATAGTACATGTTGATCTCATTGGCAGTGCAACAGAGGGTTGACTCGTTTTTCAACTGTCATACTAAAACCAGCTTACGAAGCTCCCTCCATACCAGCTTAGGATTTTGTAGCCCCGATAGGTGCTTTTGATAGTAGGTGGCACGGGCTTTCCTCCATTCTAGTTTGTTTTTTTTATTTAATGAGAGTAGACGAACTTTAATGGAAGGGTCAAGTGTTCTACGAAAAGCACTGAGCGTGGAATCGCGTTCATTCTTTAGTTCGCGAAGTTCTTGTGTGACCCACGGTGCGGCCTTATGTTTAGAAGTAAAAGTAATACAAGGGGCGTGTGCATCAAAGACGCTAGAAATCCTCGAGGAAATAATATTATATAAATTATTAACGCCTGATGTGCTTGTTGTCGCTTTACCGAATTCTTCCCAGACGTAGGCTTCGAGATCGTTGAGCATTTCTCTGCAGGTAATTGAGTTTACCGGTGTTTTCACAAGCAGTTCATAGTTAATGGCAATCAAATCATGACCGTAAATGAAGGGTAGATTGTCCTGGTAATAACTTACAATGTTGTCGGAATTGTTAACTAGACAGTGATCAATCCACGAGTCCGCAGTAGAGCTGTAGAACGTATTCAAGAATGGTACAATGTAAAGACTACTCTCTGAGGCAAATTGTTTAAGGCGGGATGAGTCATTACAGTCACGGTTCAAGTTGTTGTTGAAGTCTCCCATGATAATAATTCGTTCATAATTTGGACTCATCTTCTCGAAACATTCTTGAAACTGTTGAAATGATTTACTTGGTGGTCGGTAAACAACTGATACCAACACAGTAGGCAGATGAGGCGTGCGAACCTCCAAAAAAATGAATTCGGAGGATAAAGACGATTGACTATCAGAGGTTTCCATGATTTTAAAATTTAAAGAATTATGTACATATATCGTCACGCCCCACCCATACCGTTACCACGGTCATTACGTGTAAGGTTATAGTTATCTAATACCAGAAAATCATTTCGAGAGCTATCCGTATGCCAAGTTTCAGACAACAGTATAATGTGAAAGAAATTAGACCGAAAGTAATCACGCAGTTCATTTAATCTGTTCTTCGCCAACAGTGATTGAACATTAATATGACATACAGTAAGATTATTTATACTATTATTATAATTCTTATTCATCACTGGGAAGCTTTGGTGTGTTGACATCGCAGAAGTTGGAAAATCAGTATTCTGTGGTTGAGTGTGGCCAGATGGCGAAGTTTGGCGTCATTTATTAATAGTGTCGAGATCATCACAATTTGCGATTTCGACGACAGGAGAACCTTTAGATGGACGATAGCACACTATTCCGCGATAAATATAAACCATTTTATTTTTATCCCAATTTATGAGTGACCGGGCCTTCTTCAAAAGATCCAACGTTTGAGCAGGCAGATGCTCGTTGATATTGAACCGTGTCTCTGATAAGGAGCTGTCTATCTCGGAAGCCTTAATTAATTTTCGTTGACGAATGCCCTGGATAATCTTAGTTCGAATTATGGGGTTAGAAAGACGGGTTATAATAGATGGCGGACGAACTGGCTGAGTCTGTTCCATGGCTTGCGAAATAGTTGCGCCTGCTACCTCTCGTGGTTCCAATCTCCAAGCTGACATTTCGCGGTCTTCAAGTGAGATGTTTAGGCATTGAGCAATTTTTAGGACGGTTTTCCGCAAATTTTCATTGGGACGTTCAGGAAAATTCGAAATTACCAGATCACAATTACGAGACACCCAAATTATGCTAATACGCATGGAAGGGTCTCATAAACCGTACGCGTCTCGCACGCCGCGCAGTCTGTCCCTCCTATTATAAATTCTCACACTCAGTACTATTGTGAATGTGCGTAGGAAGAGCTCGTGAGCGAATACGCCACGCAACCTATACTATTACCTATGCGTGTGTACGTGAGGCGAGTGACACGGTGTTAGTACGAACTACTACACTGCCCGCCATACCGTATGATCGAGTCAATTCTTAAATACTAGGAGCGCCTTAAATCGAATTAGAATATTATCAATTTAAAAGTTGTGGATGGTCCTAGCAGCTACTAATTAAGAGTTCACCAACCTACTGAGCAATATGCATTCTGCTTCAAGCAGACAGACGACGTCAATAGCGAAATCCTAATATCGATGACAGTATCAGCGGCAAAGCTAAGTGTCGATGACAGCTAGCGGGCGGCGACATATTGTGACGTACATGTGACGAAAGACGATGAAGTCGTTGACATGCGCAGTTCATGTACCATGCGTGAACACGTGCAACAGTCGAAAAAGCGGCAACGGTTATTCCAGTGCAATCGATTACATACTTTTGCTTTTTCCTGCCTGATGTTGACTCGGTAACAAGAATCTCGATCAGTGATCGTAATCCCAGTAAGTCGTATAAGATGTATTCTCAAATTTTTTCGAAATTTTACTACAGAGCGAACCATCTGAAAATATGAGATATATTCTCAAATTTTATCGAAATTTTAGTTTGGAGAGAACCACCCGAAAATGGAGGGCGCAAGTGTGAAAGCGCTGTAGAAGCTGGAATTCAACGTAGGTTTCATTTTTTATTTTTAAAATCTTGTTTTGTTCGCAAAAGAAGCATTCTAAAATTTTTTTGAAATTCTACTATGGAGGGAACCATCTGAAAATAAAGGGGGTAAGTGTAAAAGCGCTGTAGAAGCTGGAATTCAAATTAGGTTTAATTTTTTATTTTTTAAATCTCGTTTATTTCGCAAAAGAAGCATTCTCAAATTTTCACGAAATTTTATTATGGAGGGAACCACCCGAAAATAGAGGGGGTAAGTGTAAAAGCGATGTAGAAGCTGCAATTCAAATTAGGTTTAATTTTTTTATTTTTAAATCTCGTTTAGTTGGTATGAGATGTATTTTCAAATTTTTTCGAAATTTTACTACGCAGGGGACCATCTGAAAATTGAGGGCCCCAGCATAAAAACGCTGTAGAAGCTGGAATTTAAGGTAGTTTTCATTTTTTATTTTTAAAATCTTGTTTTATTCGTGAAAGATGTATTCTCAAATTTTACCGAAATTTCACTATGGACGTAACCACCAGAAAGCAGAGGGCGCCAGCATACAAACGCTGTAGAAGCTGGAATTTAAGTTAGGTTTCATTTTTTATTTTTCAAATCTTAATTTCATTCGAAAAGAAGCATTCTCATATTTTTTCGAAATTTTACGATGGTGGGAACCACCCGAAAATAGAGGACGCCAGGGTAATAGCGCTGTAGAAGCTGGAATTCAAATTAGGTTTTATTTTTTATTTTTTTAAATCTCGTTTAGATCGTAAAAGATGTATTATCAAATTTTTTCGAAATTTTACTATGGAGGGAACCACCCGAAAACAGTGAGCGCCTGCCTCATAACGCTGTAGAAGTTGGAATTCAAGTTAGGATTCATTTTTTAATTTTTAAATCTCTTTTATTTCGTATGAGATGTATTCTCCAATTTAATCGGAATTTTACTATGGAGGGTATCACCCTCTACTGGACTGGCAGATGGTGCCAGCAGAAAAACGCTGTAGAAGCTGGAATTCAAGCGAGGTTTCATTTTTTATTTTTTAAATCTCGTTTAGATCGTAAAAGATGTATTCTCAAATTTTTTCGAAATTTTACTATGGAGGGAACCACCCGAAAACAGTGAGCGCCAGCCTCATAACGACGTAGGAGCTGGAATACAAGCAAAGTTTCATTTTTTACTTTTTAAATCTCGTTTAGTTCGTAAAAGATGTCTTCTAACATTTTTTTGAAATTTTACTATGGAGGGAACCACCCGAAAACAGTGGGCGCCAGCCTCATAATGCTGTAGAAGTTGGAATTCAAGTTAGGATTCATTTTTTAATTTTTAAATCTCGTTTAGTTCGTATGAGATGGATTCGCCAATTTTATCGAAATTTTACTATGGAGGGTATCACCAGAAAACAGTGGGTGCCAGCATAAAAACGCTGTAGAAGCTGGAATTCAAGCAAGGTTTCATTTTTTATTTTTTATATCTCGATTAGTCCGTATGAGATGTATTCTCCAATTTTATCGAAATTTTACTATGGAGGGAGTCATCAGAAAACAGAGGGCGCCAGCATAAAAACGCTGTAGAAGCTGGAATTTAAGGTAGCTTTCCTTTCTTATTTTTAAATTCTTATTTTGTTCGCAAAAGAAGCATTCTCAAATTTTTTCGAAATTTTACTATGATGGGAACCACCCGAAAATAGAGGATGCCAGGGTAATAGGGCTGTAGAAGCTGGAATTTAAATTAGGTTAAATTTTTTATTATTTACATCTCGTTTGGTCCGGATGAGATGTTTTGTCAAATTTTATCGAAATTTTTGTATGGAGAGAACGATAGCAAAATAGAGGGCACCAGCGTAAAAGCGCTATTAAAGCTGTATTTTAAGTTAGGTTTCATTTTTTAATTTTTAAATCTCGTTTAGTTCGTATGAGATGTATTCTCTAATTTTATCGAAATTTTACTATGGTGGGTATCACCAGAAAATAGAGGGTGCCAGCATAAAAACGCTGAAGAAGCTGTAAATTATGTTAGGTTTCATTTTTTATTTTGTAAATCTCGTTTGGTTCGTATGAGATGTATTCTGCAATTTTATCGAAATTTTACTATAGAAGGTATCACCAGAAAACAGAGGGTGCCACCCTAATAGTGCTGTAGAAGCTGGAAATCAAGTTAGGATTCATTTTTTATTTTTTAAATCTCGTTTAGTTCGTAAAAGAAGCATTTCAGTTTTTTCGAAATTTTACTATAGAGGGAACCACCAGAAAACAGAGGGCACCAGCAAAAAAACGCTGTAGAAGCTGGAATTTAAGGTAGCTATCCTTTTTTTATTTTTAAAATATTGTTTTGTTTGCAAAAGAAGCATTCGAGAATTTTTTCGAAATTTGACTATTGATAGAACTGCAGGAAATAATTGGAGACAGCGTAAAAGCGCTGTAGAAGCTGGAATTTAAGTTGGGTTTCATTTTTTATGTTTAAAATCTTGTTTTATTCGCAAAAGAAGAATGCTCAAATTTTTTCGAAATTTTACTATGGAGGGAAACACCCGAAAATAGAGGGGGCAAGTATTAAAGTGGAACTCAAGCAAGGTTTCTTTTTTTATTTTTTAAATCTCGTTTATTTCGTAAAAGGTGTATTCTCAAATTTTTTCAAAATTTTGCTATAGAAGGAACGACACGAAAATAGAGGGCGCCAACGTAAAACCGATGTAAAAACTGTATTTTAAGTTAGGTTTCATTTGTTATTGCTGAAATCTTGTTCTATTCGCAAAAGAAGTATTGCCAAATTTTTTTGAAATTTTACTCCGGAGGGAACGACTCGAAAATAGAGGGCGCTGGGGTAAAAGCTTTGTAGAAGCTGTAATTTAAGTTTGATTTCTTATTTTATTTTTGAAATATCGTTTTTTTTTCACAAAAGAATTCCCAAATTTTTTCTAAATTTTACTATGAAGGAAATGACATGCAAATAGAAGGCGCCAGCGCAAAAGCGCTGTAGAAGCTGTAATTTAAGTTAGGTTTCATTGTTTATTTAATAAAAATCTTAATGTGGTTCGAAAACAACCATTCCCAAATTTTTCGAAATTTTCCTATGGAGGTAATCACCCGAAAATAGAGGGCGCCTCTGTGAAAGCACTGTAGAAGCAGTAATTTGAGATGGGTTTCAGTTTTCATTTTTGAAATATCGTTTTTTTCACATAAGAAATATTCCCCAATTTGTTCGAAATTTTTAAATGGAGGGATCGATACAAAAAGAAAGGGGGCAGCGTAAAAGTGCTCTAGAAGCTGCCATTTAAGAGAGGTTTCGTATTTTATTTTTGAAATATCGTTTTTTTTTGTCAAAAGAAGTATTCTCGAAAGAAGTATTCTCAAGAGAAGTATTCTCAAATTTGTTTGAAATTTTACTATGAAGGAAATGACACGAAAATAGAGGGGACCGTCGTTAAAGCGCTATACAATCTGTAATTTAAGTCAGATATCTTTTTTTATTTATGAAATATCGTTTTTTTCGCAAAAGAAGCATTCTGAATTTTTTTGGAAATTTTTCTATGGAGATAACCACCCGAACATAGAGGGCATTAGCGTAAAAGTTGTAACGGAAATTTTCCTATTAATAATAAATTCCGTTAACTAGAATTTTTTTTCACATATATATTTCCTCATTCATGTTTCATACATAAAGTAATTTAAATACACATTATATCAAATTATGTCATTAAGTTATCCCCGCACTCCCAATTTGTCCGGACTTTCTCCGAAGGCGAATTCTGCTGGACCACCACTAGGCACCAACACTCTTTCCAGGTCACGGTTCACCGTCCTACCCACCGTCTCCTTTATCGCAATTACAGTGTCTTCTACTCCCCCAAGGGGGGGGGGGGCGGGGTTGCAACACCCGATACTCACGGCCTGGCTGCCGACTAACCCGTCACACCCCACCGTCGCACTTGTCGCAAACCGAAAGGCAGGACTGGCCCACCTGTCATTAAAGGGGCTTCATCCCCACACGATTTGGAGCAGTCGGGACAAGGTTAGCCCGTCGCCCCCTTTGTCGCCAGATTTTCGCCACTCCCGTCAACCCTCTCGGCACTTATTTCGCGCGCTTTCTCTCTCGCACTCTCTCTGTCTATCTCACTTTCTATGAGTCGCAAATTTACACACTTACCTTCTTTCCGAGTCGCCTTCTGCTGGTTAATTTCTCGACCTCGGCTACCTCTGCTACTCCGCCTTGTCGCCACACTAACACCCAAAAAAGAACATAGCACACCACTATCGACACCCGTCGCGATCGTTCTTCGCCCGGATCGTATTCGATCGTGTACTGAATTTTTGGCGAAACTGAGGTCAGCAGGTAACCTCGCTAAATTGTCCCCACTTTCCTCAGTATCCGCCCCAAATTTCAAATTTACAATTTTGTACATACGTCTATTCCCTATTCTTAGTATGCCATAGTACTATCCTTGTTGCTCTAATAGTCCTATCGCATACTACCTCGCTTGCTTTGTTGTCTTCGCGGTGTCTCTTTCTAATACATTGCATGCATATACATCTCTCTCTCACACATTCAGAAGTTGACGGCCGACGATGTAAACATTTCGGCGCGTGGTTTATCGCCGGACTGTGTTCCACTAATCGGTCGGACCTCTATCTCTCTCTACCGTAGTAGCTGACGCGCTTGCTCTCCCTTACTCTCATTGTCGCAAATTTAAATTGTATGTATGCTACGGCTTAATTTAATTTTTCAAACTCATTTTTATTTTGGTTCAATTCTTAATTACTATTTTAAATAATCCGCTTAATTTGTCCCTGTTTTTTATTTATTCTACCTCTTGTGACTACGTCACAAAGTGCTGGAGAAGCTGTAATTTACGTTGGGTTTCATTTTTCATTTTCGAAATATCGTTTTTTTTTCGCAAAAGAAGTATTCGGAAATTTATTTAAAATTTAACTATGAAGGAAATGACACGAATAGAGGGGCCCAGCGTAAAAGCGCTTTAGAAGCTGCATTTTCTGTTAGGTTTCTTTATTTATTTTTGAAATATCGTTTTTTTTTCTCAAAAGAAGTATTCTCTAATTCGTTTGATATTTTACATGACACGAAAATAGAGGGAGCCGGCGTAAAAGCGCTATAGAATCTGTAATTTAAGTTTGATGTCATGTTTTATTTTTTAAATCTTGTTTTGTTCACAAAAGAAGCATGCTCAAAGTTTTTCGAAATTTTACTATGGAGGGAACCACCCGAAAATAGAGGTGGCAGCGTAAAAATGCTGTTGAAGATGTAGTTTACGTTGGATTTCATTTTTCATTTTTGAAATATCGTCTTTTTTTGCAAAAGAAGTACAGTAGAACTCACGATAGCGGACGGAGTCGGTTTCGGGCCGAACACGATAGCAGACCAAAGAAGGAGAAGAGGCAATTCCCCTTCCACAGAACATTTCGTCGCCTGCTACTACGCACCGCGCATGCGCACCAACGAGCTCAAATGCAAATCGTAACGTGCACTGAAAACATCCTAGTTTGTGACCAATCCCAAAGCAATGGGTGGGGGTACCGCTTCCACTCTCTTCGTCTTCTATCATGATACGTTTTCGTCTGGTATCATGACTCGTCCGCTATCGTGATGTTCGATATCGTGAGTTCTACTGTATTCTCAAACTTGTTTGAAATTTTACTATGGAGGAAACGACACAAAAATAGAGGGGGCCAACATAAAAGTCCTGCAGCAGGTGTAATTTAAGTTAGGTTTAATTTTTTATTTTTGAAATATCGGTTTTTTTTTCGCAAAAGAATTCCCAAATTTTTTCGAAATTTTACTAAGGAGGGAACCACCCGAAAATTGAGGGCGCCTCCGTGAAAGCACTGTAGAAGCAGTCATTTGAGATAGGTTTCAGTTTTCATTTTTGAAATATCGTTTTTTTCGCAAAAGAAATATTCCCCAATTTGTTCGAAATTTTTTTATGGAGGGAACGATACAAAAAGAAAGGCGGCAGCTTAAAAGCGCTCTAGAAGCTGCAATTTAAGAGAGTTTTCATATTTTATTTTTGAAATATGTTTTTTTTTCCTTAAAAGAAGTATTCTCAAATTTGTTTGAAATTTTACTATGGAGGGAACCACACGCAAATAGAGGGCGCCAGCGTAAAAGCGCTATAGAAGCTGTAATTTAAGTGAGGTTTCATTGTTTATTTTATAAAAATCTTGATGTGGTTCGAAAACAACCATTCCCAAATTTTTCGAAATTTTACTCTGGAGGGAACGACTCGAAAATAGAGGGCGCCGGCGCAAGAGCGCTCTAGAAGCTGCAATTTAAGTGAGGTTTCATTTTTTATTTTTGAAATATCGTTTTTTTCGCAAAAAAAGAATTCTCAAATTTATTCGAAATTTTACTCTGACGGGAACGACCCAAAAATAGAGGGCACTAGCGTAAAATCTCTGTAGAAGTTGTAATTTAAGTTTGATTAATTTTTTTTCATGAAGTTTGACAGTATATTTTTACACTTAAACTCTGCGGTAGTCATTTCTTATTGGCCAAAGACTATTCTTTCCAATGGTGTATTGCATAATTTTTTAAATATAAAAATAAAAAAGTTATACAGGTTTTTTTTAAAAAAAAACATGAATTTTTTTTTTTGTTCAATTATTGTATTTTACTATGGGTTATGGCATGGGAGCAT
Organism: Trichopria drosophilae; assembly: GCA_030407085.1. NCBI lineage: Eukaryota > Metazoa > Arthropoda > Insecta > Hymenoptera > Diapriidae > Trichopria > Trichopria drosophilae. The sequence goes on from CM059586.1 coordinate 52,644,320, forward strand.
CTCTGAAAGTCATAAATATCGTGTCCAAAATGAATTTTCTATCAGATGTGGGTATTTTGAAAAAAAAATCGAAAATGGCGGACACAAAATGGCGATAAAAGTGACATTTTATTCGTAACATCAGTCATGTACACAAACCTAAATATATTAATGGAATTGTACAAAAATTGGCTTCCGACTGTTTTTGACGTCGTTGATCACAAATCAGAAGTCAGTTTTTAAAAATTCAAAATAGCGGATACAATATGGCGAGCGGAAATTTTAAAAATTTATCGGATTTTATAGAAACTTTTCACTTGGTGGTTTTTGGGCTCGCTGATCACGAATCTGAAGTCAGTTTTTAAAAATTCAAAATGGCAGATCCAATATGGCGGGCGGGCAATTTGGTGGTTTTTGGGGTCGCTTATCACGAATCTGATTTCAGTTTATAAAAATTAAAAAAGATAGATCCAATATGGCGGGCGACAATTTTAAAAATTTATCGGATTTCCTTGAAACTCGTCACTTGGGGGTTTTTAGGGTCGCTGATCACGAATCTGAAGTCAGTTTAAAAATTAAAAATGACGGATCCAACATGGCGGGCGAAAATTTTAAAAATTAATCGGTTTTCTTGAAACTTTTCACTTGGGGGTTTTTGAGATTGCTGATCACGAACCTGAAGTCAGTTTTTAAAAATTTAAAATGACGGATCCAACATGGCGGGCGAAAATTTTAAAAATTAATTGATGTCACTTGAAATTTGTTACTTAGGCGTTTTTAGGATCGCTCGAAACGAATGTGGGATCAGTTTCCAATAGTTCAAAATGTCGGATTGTGGAACTGCATCTTATAAGTAACAGTGTCTGTTCTGAGGCCTCAACAATTTATGCGATATTTTCCAACATTACTCGTGGCTAAACTTTCAATTTTAGAATGCAGCTTTTCCTGAATTTTTATAGGAAATTTCTTTTTTTTTGGAAAATCTCCATAAAATATGTTGAGTGAATTTTTCGTGTACGTATTGATTTCGATGCGGAAGCCTGAAAATGAAAAAAGGGATTGATTTGTTTACTGTGCAACACTTATACATAGAGACTAAAATTATTGGAGTGACACTCCAGTCCATAGGAATAGAAAATGGTATAGGTTTCGTGTAACTGAATTATTAGTTCTTCGGAGTATAAACCTGCACTCCGACGCCAGATTGGACATATTATATTCTACTTCTTGACAATAATAGAGTAAATAGCATATAACAAAATCAGAAGTGTGAGAAACAATTTTTTATTACAAGCTAAATTATATTCAATGAATTCTATTTGGAATAATACAGTACAGTAAACTTTCTGCACGTTCCGCAAGGTGCATGTATAGTGACATTCAACGTATATAAGGCTGTTATTAACTACTAGTAATGTAATATTCAACGATCACTGAGCCCAGAAACCTCCAAGTGACAAGTTTGAAGAATATCCGATTAATTTTTAAAATTGTCGCCCGCCATATTGGATCTATCTTTTTTAATTTTTAAAAACTGACTTCAGATTCGTGATCAGCGACTCCAAAAACTACTAAATCGAACGCCCGCCATATTGGATCCGCTATTTTGAATTTTTAAAAACTGACTTCAGATTCGTGATCAGCGAGCCCAAAAACCACCTAGTGAAAAGTTTCTAGAAAATCCGATAAATTTTTAAAACTTTCGCACGCAATATTCTATTCGCTATTTTGAATTTTTAAAAACTGACTTCAGATTCGTGATCAACGACGTCAAAAACAGTCGGAAGCCAATTTTTGTACAATTCCATTAATTTATTTCGGTTTTGTGTGCATGGCTTTGATGTTAAAAATAAAATGTCACTTTTATCGCCATTTTGTGTCCGCCATTTTGGATTTTTTTTTCAAAATACCCATATCTGATAGAAAATTCATTTTTTACACGATATTTATGACTTTTAGAAATGTTCCGATGCCATAACCCATAGTAAACTACAATAATATGAAAAAAAAAATCATGTTTTTTTTAAAAAAAAAACGTGTATAACTTTTTTATTATTAAATTTAAACAATTTTGCAATGCACCATTGAAAAGAATGGTCTTTGGCCAATTAGAAAAGACCACCGCAGAATGTTTCTCATAGAGTTTAAGTGTAAAAATATACTGTCAAACTTCATGAAAAAAATTTGTGCATTTGGGCGTTAAAGGTTAAACTCAACCCTTGTTTATCAAGTTGTTGGATTACTGAAATCGGGTCTAATTCCCATACGCTCCTACGCACCCGTCGCAACTCTGTTGAATTCTGAAAAATTACCCGCATCTTTGCCATATGCTCCTTCACGTCCGTCGCCATTGTTTTTATTTTTAACTAATAAGATAATCTAGCCAATAACACAAAATTAACTACCTAAACTATTGATTAAACGTAAAACGACTTCCGGTTGGACTGGGTGAGTAATCACAGCCAATTTAATAGTCATGCGATATAGAAGAAAAGAATAACTCAAACTCAATTCTTTTTGCGAGCGAATGTGCTTGGGATACGGCGACCCAGTCGACTAACTCGGTTGTAAAACGTTCTTACAAATAAAGAGAAATATTGTCGCAAGGGAGTATCCCGTAGGCACATAACCTCAAATAGGAGGATTGACAGGAGGGCCAATTTCCACGTGGGTTGAGCGAAAAGAAGGAACGAGTTTCATCTTCTGTCCCCCGCGCCGTATCCGGTCCAAAGAAAATTCGACCGGGAATTTCGAAGAAGTAGTTAGATGTAAACGGCTACTGGACATCGAGAGAAGGTCACGAGGTAAGCTCGGTGATTTTGGGGAATTTTCGCGAAGCACACGGGAAGAAGGGGCGAGTATATGGAAGGAGAGAAGAGAGGAACGGGTAACACAAAATCGTGCACGTCAGTGGAGACAGCAAATGAGGCAGACGAGAGACGAAGCGGGAATGCGAACCCAGCAAGCTTGCCGGAGGAACCGACGGAGCGCAGAGTCGAGTGGTGGGCGAGACAGAGCGGGGAGAAAGCGGAGAGCGCACCGAAGGTGCGAACGAAACGAGGTAGATCGACTAACGCCGAAAGGTTGGCAAAGGAGCGCGATAGAAGCGCAAGCAGCTCGTGCAGAGCCTCCAAGGCAAGCTCGTGGCTGAAGCGAGACAGGGAGAGTGAGAAGGAGGGTAGTGAGGTGGAAGAAATTAAAGAAAAGCAGAAGAATAAAAGAACGAAAAGAAAAGTTGAGAAAGAGAAAGAAAAGGAAGAAAGTAAGATGGCAGAGAGAATTAAAGAAATGATTGATCAACAGCGTAAGAACATAGAAAAACAAATAAATGGTCTGAAAGAAGAAATAAAAAAGTGGAAAGAAGAACAACGTAAAGATATGGAAGAATGGAAAAAGGAAAGCAAGAGATTGAAAATTGGAAAGAAGAACAGCAAAAGAAAACAGATAAGATAGAAGAAGAAAATGTTCAGCTACGAAGAAAAATAGTGACGGTAGAGCAAAAGTTAGAAGAACATGAGCGAAAAGAAAGAAGATCTAATTTCGTAATAAAATGAGAGAAATCCAATAGAAGATCAGCAAATGAAGTTACAAGGGATGTGCTGAGAAAGTTAAATATAAGCGATAGAGTGAATGTGAAAGATGCATTTAAAATAGGGAGAGAGAATGAGATCTTTGTTGTTAAAATGGAGAGCGTAAAGAACAAAAGAATCGTAATGGACAATAGAAAAATGTTGAGAGGTACGAAAATATTTGTAGAGGATGATCTTATGAAAGTTGAGAGAGAGAGACAGGCGAGTTGCGAAAGTGGGCGAATGATGAAAGATTGAATGGTATGAGTCCGACAGTGATGTATGGAAGAGTGTTGATGAATGGGAAAGAATATGTGCTGGATGAAAGTGGAGAAAATGTGAAGGAGCGGATTTTTTTTGTGGACGAGGATAAAAAACTGAAAACACCGAAGAGTAAAAGAGACATGAGTAAATGGATGGAGAGAGAAAAAAGAAACAAGCAAAGAAAAGATAAAAAACAAGAGAAAACGGTAAATGGAAGAAAACATAAAGAAATTGAGGAGGTAAAATTATTGTGTTGGAATATAGCAGGATTAAAAAATAAAAAAAGAAGATTTTTGGAAGTACATTTTGAAAGTTGACGTGATAGGGTTGACGGAAACATGGATAGAAGAGAAGGATTTGGAAGGGTTGAAACAAAAGCTGCCCAATGAATGGAAATTGAGATATCAAAAGGCAAGAAAGGTGAAGAAAAAAGGAAGAGCTATGGGAGGGATAATAACATGGGTGAGAGAAGAATTAGAAACGGTTAAAAGGAAAGAGGAAGAAAACATGGAGGGGATACAGAAAAGAAGAATTAAGATTCAGGAGGAAGGGTGGGAAATATATACAATTTATAATAGAGAGGGAAAAAGTAAGACATTAAACGAATTAAATGAAATGGTAATAGAGAATCAGGAGACACATTTGATAATAGTTGGGAATTTTAATGCGAGGATTGGAAGAATGGGAGGAACTATAGGAGAACGAGTGGGAGAAAAGGTAGATAGGAGGAATTCAAAAGATGCGAAGATTAATGAGGAAGGAAAAGAGTTAATGAAATTGATAGAAGAAAGAGGATGAATGGTAATGAATGGAGAGAAAGAAGGAGATGAAGATTGGGAATGGACTTATGAGGCGGGGAAAAAAAGATCAGTAATTGATTACGGCATGACGAACTGGGAAACATGGGACAAAGTACACAGTATGAAAGTCGGGAATAGAATAGACTCGGATCATTTTCCTATAGAAATAAAAATAAAAGGTAGATGGAATAGAGAGGAGAAGAGTGAAGATGAAGTAGAAGGGAAGGTACAAAATTGGTCAAAAGAAGGGGAGAAAGTAGATAGAGAAAAAATGAATAAAGTAATATGGGAAGAGACAGAGACGAAGGCAGAATGGGAAGAGCTAGTGGCAGCAATAAAAGAGGCGGTACCAGAAAAAAGAAGAGGGAGGAGGAAAGGACTAGGATGGGTACTGTGGAGGGATGAAGAATGCACAAAGAGTAAGCGAGAGGCATACAAGGAAAGAAGAAAGTATAGAAAAGACGAATGCGAAGAAACATATAAGAAATACATGGAAAAAAAAGGACAGATATGGGTTGACGTGTTAAAAAAAGAAGGAGGAGTATCAGAAAGAGGAAGAAAAGGAAATAGAAAAAATAAGAACAGGCATGGAAATTTATTAATAACGGAAGAAAAAGAAGAGAGGGAGTATGCCAGGAAACAAGGATTGAACAATGGGAAGAATATTTTATGGTATTGCTAAACGGAGAAATGACAGACAAGATGGAAGAGAGAAAGGAAAGAAGTATAAGGGAGAGAAATGAAATTACATATGACGAAGTTGAAAGTGAAATTAGAGCATTAAACAGAGGTAAAGCAGCGGGAGCAGATGGTAAAAAGAATGAAGCATGGATAGCCGGGGGCGGAAAGGTATGGAAGAAAGTGGCGGAGGTCTAGAAAAAAGTGTGGAGAGGGGAGGGTTTTCCAGAAGATTGGAGGATTGGAACAGTGGTACCGATTTGGAAGAAAGGGGAAAGAAATGTGGTAAATAATTACAGAGGGGTAACCTTAACTAGTACGGCTTACAAAATGTATGCGAGCATATTTAATAAAAGGATAGTAAAGGAGCTGGATGGAAAGGAGGGGTGGAGTAAGACACAGGCAGGATTTAGACAAAAAAGGGGGACGATTCAGAATATAAAACTTCTGAAACATATTATTTCCAGACGATTAGGACAGAATAGAAAGATATGGGCAATGTTTGTAGATCTAAAAGCGGCCTTTGATAAATTGAACAGAGACGTATTATGGGAGATGATGGAAAAAAGAGGAATATCGGAGGACGTAGTAGATAGGGTCAAAGAGATATATGAGGAAACGAGATGTAGAGTTAAAGTAGGGGACAAGGAAACAAAAGAATTTAGGGTAACAACGGGAGTAAGACAAGGATGCCCAGTAAGTCCAACGCTTTTTAATATTTACATCGCAGACATAGGAGATAGGTTAAGAAAAGGGCCAGGAGGGGTAAAAGTTGGAAAAGAGAAAATTTGGTCATTAGAATACGCAGACGATATAGTAGTGGTGGCGGAAAATGAAGAAGGACTGAGAGGGATAATTTTGGGATTTGAAAAATACCTGAGAGAAAAGAAATTGGAATTAAGCGCGGAGAAAACAAAAGTGATAGTTTTCAAAAAGGACGGAGGAAGAGGGAAAAAAAGAAACTGGTGGTGGGGAAATGAAAAGATAGAAGAAGTAAAAAGAATCAGTTACGTAGGGTACATTATGAAAAGCAATAACGATGACAAGAAACATGTTAAAGAAAGGGTAAGGAAAGGAAGAATAGCAATGGGATGGGTGTGGGGGTATGGGGAGAGAAAATTCAAAGAAGATTTAAAGTGGAGATAGAAATTATTTGATAGTATTGTTAAGGGAATGATGATGTACGGAGTGGAAATATGGGGTTATAGAGAAAGGGAAAAAATAGAACAGTTACAAGAGAAATACGGGGGATGGATACTGGGGTTAAATAAAAATACGGCCGGTTATATTGTTAGAGAAGAAATGAAAAGAGAAAAAATCAGAGTTGATACGGGGAGGAGAGCAGGACAGTTTGAAGAGAGGATGGAGAAGGGAGAAATGGGGGACATTGCAAAAATGTGCGTAGAAGAGAAGAGGATGGATGAGATAGACAGACCAGAAAAGGAATGGGCAAAGGAAAGTATTGAAAGGAGAAAATATATGTGGAGATGTGGAAGAAGTGAGGAGGCGATAAGAGAGGAAGGAGACTCTAAATGGGAAAGATTAAGGTATACGGACAAAGAAGTGGATGAGCAGGAGAGAGGGGAAAAAGTAAGAGGGTCCAAATCGTGTGACGGATACGAAAAAGTGGTCGGAATTCCAGAATACATGACGAACTATAAAAGTAAAGGGGATGGAAAGAAAATACAAATGGTTGCCAGGTGGAGATGTGGAAATGAGTTAAAAGGTAATATGTACTGGTTAAAGGAGGAAGAAAGAAGGTGCAGAATATGTAGTGTAGAAAATGAAACACTACAGCATGTTAAAGAATGTATGAATAAGGAGGTGGGGTCGGAGCGAAGGATTGATGTGTTGAACTGGGATGGGGGAGGATATGTATGGATGACGCAAGTACAGAAAGTGAGAGAGAACAGAATGGAAGAGAGAGAGAGGAAGGAGAGTGAAGTGTGAGAGGGAGAAGGATGGAAAGTGATAAGTGAGGTATCTAGTATGTAAGATAAATGTAAAATGTAAAATGTAAAATGTAAGATGTATACAGGGTGGCCGATTTATCTGAAGACATCGAAATATCTCGAGAACTATGCACAGAATCAAAAAAGTTGTCGGATGAAAGTTGTTCGACACGAAGGGGGGCACCCAGTGATAATTAAATTTACCCCCTCCCCCAATCCCTGGAGGTGGAGTGGGGGCAAAAACAATAAAACTTAAATAGGATCCCCCATTTTGTATTGCAGATTTGGATTCTCCGGAAAAAAGTACACGAATTTGACCAAGGAGCTATTGCATTTTGGTTTACAGGTGGCGCTGTAATCGATAAAAATCCAAATTTATCCGAAGACATTGAAATACCTCGAGAACTATGCACAGAATCAAAAAAGTTGTCGGATGAAAGTTGTTAGACACGAAGGGGGTATCCAGTGATAATGAAATTTACCCCCTCCCCCATCCCCTGGAGGTGGAGTGGGGGCAAAAACAATAAAACTTAAATAGGAACCCCCAGTTTTTATTGCAGATTTGGATTCTCCGGAAAAAAGTACACCAATTTGACCTAGGAGCTATTGCATTTTGGATCACAGGTGGCGCTGTAATCGATAAAAATCCAAATTTATCTGAAGACATTGAAATACCTCGAGAACTATGCACAGAATCAAAAAAGTTGTCGGATGAAAGTTGTTCGACACGAAGGGGGGCATCCAGGGGGCAAATAGGGACAATTTGATCCCTTTATGAAAATTTAATATTAAAAATTCTAATATTAGAATTTTTAATATTAGAATTTAGTAATATCAATTGCGAAAATTGTTATTCTGAATACGAAATTTTAATAATGTCCATTCGAAAAATTAAGATTATGAATAATTGATATTCTTCATATTAAAAATCAAAACAGATTACATAAAAATTGTGCATACAATATGGAAGCAATTTTATAAATAAGTTTTCTACCTTCAATAAAAATACATTTTAGGTTTTAAATTTATTATTTAATAAACAAAAAGAGGACATCACGCAATCCATTAAAAAACGCGTCATGTCCCTTCACTCAGCTCATTCATTCTCTCTCTGTATGTTTTTTCTCGAAATGAGAATAAATAAGCTGAGCATTGACGGTCAAACCAGCTTCTATTAAACAAAACGAAACTCTTACTTCATTTGGGGATTTCGTCGCCATCTACCGGACCCCGAGAGAACTCACGTGGTTTCATACGTGTACATCGCTTGCATTTCGGCCATCACCGGCGCCGGTTCTGTTACATAACGCTAGAGGGCGACATAACTCGAAAATAAAATAGCATATCATTTTATACATAAGTTGAGTCACACGTAACCAGTTCACCTACATTTTTCTCTACTTTCCTGAAGGGAAGTAAATGGATATCGCGACTTTCTAATCCCCATATTAAAATTTAGTATTCACGGTCTCTCAGTGTAAGACTGTTTTTGAAGTCCATTGTATTGGTAGTAATTCGGTCGGACGTCACTTTGCTTTTAGAATAACAACTTTCCGTTTACGTGACTATTTTTTGTCTACCCTTCATTGCTTAAATCGAATTGCAAGTTAAAAATGAATCCTGCTACAGTTCCCGAAAAAATCGAAATGATTCTTATTTATGGTGAATGTAAGAGGAATATTGGCGATGCTGTTGCGTTGTATGCTGAGCGTTTTCCAGATAATGCTCGCTCGCGTTCTTTTTTTTACAAAGTTGTGAATGCCTTTCACTCTGATGGCAGCGTACAAATGAAAAAAAGGAAGCGAAGATTAACAGTTACAGGAGAAGCTAACGAAGTAGCTGTACTAGCAGCTATTCACCAAAATCCACATGTAAGCACACGACAATTACATCGCGATTCCGGCATTTCCAGAGACAGTATTCAAAGAATATTGCATCGTCATAAGTTTCACCCATATCACATTTCACTGCACCAGGAACTAGATGGCGATGATTTTCATAACCGCGTGGTGTTTTGTGAATGGGCATTTCAAAAAATGCAAAGGAACCACAATTTCTTTGCTAATGTATTATTTTCAGATGAATCTATTCACGAACCATGGTGTCGTCAATAGGCATAATATGCATTATTGGAGCGTAGAAAATCCCCATTGGTTACGACAAGTTAATCATCAACGTCCTTGGTCGGTGAACGTTTGGTGTGGAATCATAGGAAATAAACTCATTGGTCCTTATTTCATTGAAGGTAATTTGAATGGAACAAAATATCGAGATTTCCTAGAACAAGAAGTACCATTACTACTTGAGGATGTTGCTATGGACGTCCGACGGACAATGTGGTTTCAGCATGATGGTTGCCCAGCACATTTTTCAAGAGTAGCAAGGGAAATACTAGACCGTGATTACAATGGTAGGTGGATTGGTAGAGGTGGCCCCATTAATTGGCCATTTGTTATATTTATAACAATTTTTAACAATTATTATATAATTGGGTATTTTTATTGAAGGTAGAAAACTTATTTATAAAATTGCTTCCATATTGTATGCACAATTTTTATGTAATCTGTTTTGATTTTTAATATGAAGAATATCAATTATTCATAATCTTAATTTTTCGAATGGACATTATTAAAATTTCGTATTCAGAATAACAATTTTCGCAATTGATATTACTAAATTCTAATATTAAAAATTCTAATATTAGAATTTTTAATATTAAATTTTCATAAAGGGATCAAATTGTCCCTATTTGCCCCCTGGATGCCCCCCTTCGTGTCGAACAACTTTCATCCGACAACTTTTTTGATTCTGTGCATAGTTCTCGAGGTATTTCAATGTCTTCAGATAAATTTGGATTTTTATCGATTACAGCGCCACCTGTGATCCAAAATGCAATAGCTCCTAGGTCAAATTGGTGTACTTTTTTCCGGAGAATCCAAATCTGCAATAAAAACTGGGGGGTTCCTATTTAAGTTTTATTGTTTTTGCCCCCACTCCACCTCCAGGGGATGGGGGAGGGGGTAAATTTCATTATCACTGGATGCCCCCCTTCGTGTCGAACAACTTTCATCCGACAACTTTTTTGATTCTGTGCATAGTTACCGAGGTATTTCAATGTCTTCAGATAAATTTGGATTTTTATCGATTGCAGCGCCACCTGTTAACCAAAATGCAATAGCTCCTAGGTCAAATTGGTGTACTTTTTTCCGGAGAATCCAAATCTGCAATAAAAACTGGGGGTTCCTATTTAAGTTTTATTGTTTTTGCCCCCACTCCACCCCCAGGGGATGGGGGAGGGGGTAAATTTCATTATCACTGGATGCCGCCCTTCGTGTCGAACAACTTTCATCCGACAACTTTTTTGATTCTGTGCATAGTTCTCGAGGTATTTCAATGTCTTCAGATAAGTTTGGATTTTTATCGATTACAGCGCCACCTGTGAACCAAAATGCAATAGCTCCTAGGTCAAATTGGTGTACTTTTTTCCGGAGAATCCAAATCTGCAATAAAAACTGGGGGTTCCTATTTAAGTTTTATTGTTTTTGCCCCCACTCCACCTCCAGGGGATGGGGGAGGGGGTAAATTTCATTATCACTGGATGCCCCCCTTCGTGTCGAACAACTTTCATCCGACAACTTTTTTGATTCTGTGCATAGTTCCCGAGGTATTTCAATGTCTTTAGATAAATTTGGATTTTTATCGATTACAGCGCCACCTGTGAACCAAAATGCAATAGCTCCTGGGTCAAATTGGTGTACTTTTTTCCGGAGAATCCAAATCTGCAATAAAAACTGGGGGATCCTATTTAAGTTTTATTGTTTTTGCCCCCACTCCACCCCCAGGGGATGGGGGAGAGGGTAAATTTCATTATCACTGGATGCCCCCCTTCGTGTCGAACAACTTTCATCCGACAACTTTTTTGATTCTGTGCATAGTTCTCGAGATATTTCGATGTCTTCAGATAAATCGGCCACCCTGTATAAGTGAAATAATGTAAAAGGAAGTCAACTATGTAATACTTAATTGTGAATGCATAATAAATAAATAGTAGTAGTAGATTAAACGTAAAACTAAATATTCACCAATGGTATAATCCTAACCTATCCTACTGGTAATTATTGTAACGTGCGTTGCCTACTCCGTCACAACAACTCTTTCTACCATCCATTTAAACACACGACCATAATCTGAACACGTCGCTATAATAACTTTATTTTTATCGTTAACCTATCATATATACCAACTCTTCATTACCACAAAAAAAAAATTTTTTTATCAACCAACACACAAAAAAAAACATTAAATTTATGTATCTTACATGCACATTCCCAAAAATAGTAACATGTCATGTAAATAATTACTTTATAATAATATTCTTACTTAATTCTAATACTTATTTATTATTAAATTATCAACTTAAATTACTCTTCCCAGTCGCAACAACTTCTAAACCCAAATTCGCTATTAATAGGTAAACAAACAAAATTTTGTTGTTGTTGTTTTCTACTAATAATCAGTTAACGAATTTAAATGAAAATAAAATTTATTTCATAAAACTTTATTTCTGAAATAAATAAAAATTATTTTTATTTATTAATATTTTTGTTATTTTATTTATTATTACTTATTTTATTTATCACAACTTAAGCTACTAGTAATGTCAGTCACTAGCAATGAGTCCTGTCACGGTCGCCATTTTGTAACGGAAAGTTTCCTAAATAAATTTCGTTAGCCAATTAAAATTTTTTTTTCACACATATATATTTTTACATCTATACAAATACATATATTCAAATTATATTCATTAATTTCTACATACCGGGTGGATGTGGTAGAGTCGCCCATAGGGAAATCCATGTAAAGCCCGCAGCCATTGAGAGGCGAGCTTTAGCATGTACCTTTCGCGAATCGACGAATAGCGTGAGAGCTATAGTGTATGTACTGATTTTTCGCTTTCATTTTTGTTTTTAAAATTTAATCCTATTCAAAACGTAAAAAAGATGATAAAGTAATTATCTTTTAACAAAAAAAAACGTTGAAAAAATAAAATAACCTTTTGTCGAGTTATTGTACATCAGTGTGCGTAATACAGGTTAGGGCAGACTGAGGCAGTGACATTTCGCTCCTTTGACATATCCATCGTCATTTCGTGGCACGCGATATTAAATAATTTTAAAGTTTTTACCATTGTGTGATTTCGCTGGCAGAGCTTTCATCATAAATTTAGGTGAGTGAAATAAATGAATGCGCATTGCAATAAATTTCTTTTTATGTACATACAACATTTTCATTTATTTGTTTATTTGTTTCAGAGTAAATCTATCCAAATGCAGGGAGGCCGCATCCAATTATTTAGAACTCTCTTCATTTGTTACAACATCAGATAAGTTTTATATTCATTCACGTATACAATAATTTAATAAACACGATTCTTTTGGAGTATTTTGCTTTCGTTTCAGGTCGGGGCGATACAAAGAACCCAGGGATTCAGCGACGAAACGTTGGAGAGCATTGGCAGCAGTCATATTGACAATTATTTTATTAGAAGAGTCGCACCCTAGATGCACCAAACTCTGCCGATAGCCCACATCAGGCTTCACACGACAGACTCCTCCATATTCAAGCAGATTATTGAACAAAGGCTTGTGAGTCACTCGACATTTACTCAGATTTTCCTGCAGAGCATCTTGAATTCGCTCGAAATATGCGACCCAGGTAAAATAGAATTAAATTTCATTTATTCTTCTTCAAGGGTCAACGTGTAATCTGATATTTATTTCCAGTTACTTTTCATGCCTGGCTGCATACAGTGTTGGACGTGATAGGCGTACCACTAGATGTTGTAAGCCATGAAGCGAGTTCCCTGCGACAAATTTTAAATTGACATCGCAATCAAATTTATTTTCTTAAAAATATTATATTATTAAACAGGTAAATAAAATAGAGGGATAAAATTAACTAAATAAAATTGTCAAAAATAAAAACAAAATCAAAGAATTTAAAATTGCACATATTAATTAATTTTATAAGAGATGTTCGAAAAGTTCTCCTCCTGCTGCGGTATAATAGCCCAGACGAACGTAAAATTCTGCTTGGGCATTCCTCAGCATTTCCGCAGTGACATTCTGCATTATAGCAATTATCCGAGCTCTCAAATCGTCTGTGGTCCGCACAAATACGCCATTGTATAACTCATTCTTTACATGGCCCCAGAGAAAAAAATCCAGAGGAGCTAAATCTGGGGAGCGTGCAGGCCATTTCAGTGGGCCGAAACGACCCACCCAACGTCCTGGATGATTTTCGTTGAGATGTTGAGTCACCTCTCGGATCCCATGTGGCGGAGCACCGTCCTGTTGGAACCACACTGGTTCTTGTTCCTGAAATAGTAGGGTATTATAAATAATCTGTTTTCATGCATGTGTTACGGATCATATTTTTTATACTTGAGTGAGTAATAATATAGTGGATAAATTATTTGATGTCTCGCCATATTTGAACAACGATACGAAGACATTAAACAAGTTTTGCGAGGTAAGTAAAAGTAAAAGTATATGTAAAGTATATTTATATTTGTGAACTGACCTCTTGTTCTATGTTCTTCAATGTTGGCGTAACAATCTCCTGCATCATTTGAAGATACAATTCCCGATTTAAGGTATCGTCAATAAAAATTGGACCAATTATTTTTTCTCCAATAATTCCTGCCCAAACTAGCAGCTTTATTTTATACTGAGAATGTATTTTCAGTAACTTTCGTGGATTCGCACATGGCCAGTATCTAAAGTATCCATGGCCATATCCAGTATCTCCAGTATTTTGCCTGTTCGGGGATGCCTTAACATAAAAAATTGACTCATCCGAAAAGCAAATATTCTTCAAAATATGTTGATTTTCATTTATCAAATCGATCATCTTTTCACAGAAAATCAATCTTTCTATGCTGTCACCAGGCATTAATTCGTGATGTCTATGCATCTTGTACGGCTTATAGCCATTCTTTTTTAAAATTTTGCACACCGTCCAGTGACAGCAGCCAAGTTGTTGTGCAATTTTCCTACATGAACTATGTGGATTTTCCTCCACTGCTGCGCATATTTGAATTGCCAGCGCTTCACTGATCTGCTGATCATTTCGTACAATTTTCTTGTGCGAACAATCAAGACAACCAGTTTTTTTAAAATTGCAAATATATTTATTAATTGTCGATGTCGAAGGAATTGGTCTGTCTTCATATTCTGTTCCAAAATGATCCCTTATTTCTCTTAAAGACAATCCTTGGTAATGCCATTCTATCATTTTCATTTTCTCTTCCACCGAATACATGCTAAATTTTTAAATTGCAATAAACTAGTGAAATACAAAACTAATTCTAATTAAAAAGTGAAAAATGAAAGAGACTTTTAGAACGCACGAAATTGAAATAGCCTTGTAGGATAGCGCGAAATTTGAAATAGCCTTGTAGGATGGCGCGAAATTTGAAATAGCCTTGTAGGAAGGCGCGAAATTTGAAATACACTTGTTCGAATTTCGCGCGTTCCCATAATGCTATTTCAAATGCCGCGGGTGTACGATAACGTGTAAATGAGCGATGTACAATAACTCGACAAAAGGTTATTTTATTTTTTCAACGTTTTTTTTTGTTAAAAGATAATTACTTTATCAACTTTTTTACGTTGTGGATAGGATTAAATTTTAAAAACAAAAATGAAAACGAAAAATCAGTAGTACACTATAGCTCTCACGCTATTGGTCGATTCCCGAAAGGTACATGCTAAAGCTCGCCTCTCATTGGCTGCGGGCTTTACATGGGTTTCCCTATGGGCGACTCTACCGCATCCACCCGGTATAACAATTTAGGACTTCAGATCCACGGCGGTTTCCGCTGGACTGCCGCTACTTTATCTCCCTCCACTTTCGTCGCTACCTTCCTAAACTTAATTTACAAAAATATCAATCAGATTGTTTTAATGGTTCAGCCGTCGCACCCACCGTCGCAATTTCTCTTAGTCGCTCACTCCCAAGTAAATTAATCCAACTTAAGAGGGTGACTTTGGACTTGTAATTATTACCCTCACCTAACGGTCTATTCGTTTTTTTATTTGTATATTCTTCATTATTGACATTTTGTTTTGATTCTTAACCCATTAACGCCTGAAATGACAAATTTTATACTTCATTTTCAATCAAGTATTTCGTATCAAAATCAAAGTTGAAAACAATTGAGAAGTACGTATCCTACTGTTTTCGAGGTTGCTCTTCAAGATTCGGAGGTCAAAATTGAGTTTCAGCCGTCAGAAATTCCAATATGGCGCCGAATATGAAGAAAATCTCCAAAAAATTGGGAATTTATTATTCTTATCAATTTTTAAGTATTGAAATTTTATTAAAACGTTGCATAATAGTGCATAAAATAGTTGAATTTTAAGAAAAAATTTTACATTTATACCCTACATCATTCTAACGACTCAAAATGGCGTCAACAATGAAAATTTCTTTGAGAAACTTCTGGACGCTCTAACTCAAAAACTACGAACTTTAAAAAAAAATGCCGAGAATGAAAAGTTCTTAAAATTCATCAAGCGATATAGTGGAATTTTTTCAAAATTTTTTGATGATATTTTGAGAAATTTTTTTTCAACATTTTTTTCAAAATTCTAATTTATTTACAAAAAATTGTAAAAAAAAATTTAGTGTATTCTCTGGCGAATTCGAAGAGTTATTTGTTCTTTGCAATTTTTTCGAAAAGTTGATAGTTTTCGAAGAAATGAATTTCAAATATTATAGTTTAGGATTTTTTCCCCCAAAAAACTATCAACTTTGGGAAAAATTGAAAACAACAAAGAACTACATAAGTGTATAATACACCAAATTTTTTTCAGTATTTTTCATAAATAAATTATAATTTTGAAAAGAAGTTTTTAAAAAAATTTCTCAAAATGTCATTACAAATGATACGGATTTGGGATCGTAACGTGAAGTGTTTATTAAATCAGGATAATTCGGATTTGGGGGTACACGTGAAGAGGACCGATACCCCAAGTGAAAAGAATAAGTGGTTTAGGTAGGAAGAATTTTTATTAGTTCTATATTTTGCCGAGAGCAGAGGTTTTTTCGACATGCGTGATGGACGCGAATAGTAAGTTACGAATAAACTAAGTCGTGTTGAGGACTTAGATGTTCGCGCAGAGTCGCTTGGAAAAAGGCGTCCGCGTGCCAAGTTCCGAGATCTTTAAGTTTTTACAAGTTCCCAATCGCGAGATTAACTGTTCTAGCTCCGTGGCGACTCTGACTGGACAATGCAATTATCCGTTACAAGTCAGGTCGGTTTTGCACATTATTCGGTAGCGGGGGTGTTCACGAGACACCATCAACCACGGTGTCCGATAAGGCTCGTTTTTCGCGAATCGCCGCTTTCGTGTCAAATATCGATGCTTTTAGCGATTCGGTGGTTTCCGAAACGGCTCGAATATCTGCACGTGCAGATTCCAATGGGTCACTTGTTCGCCAATTCGACCTCCTAATCTACAGCGGATGTCTTCAATTGTCACTTTATTTATTATAACAATTCGGTTAACAATAGGGCACCCGAATCTCTAATTTCCAACGGTTTCCAGCACGTGTGGTCTGACCGGATGGATAACGTCGCTGTGGACATCTCAGGTGTCCGCTTTATTATTTATTAACGGCGAATATTCCTGACTACGTGCGCTGCTACACGTGTAGCCTAGCGTCCGTAACACGCCCCAGGTAAAAAAAGATTGGCGATCTACCGCCGATCATTAATAACAATAAAAGACGAACGTTTAGTACATTTTAATCTTAAACCGAAACCTCTCTCTGGCTGATTAGTAAAGTTACATGATTTTTAGGTCATCTTATACAATAAAAGATCCTATTCTATGGTTAGTACTTAAAACTAGTATCGTGGCAATTAATCGATTTTAAACCTTTAGTGCTACGAAAAAAAAACTTACATTTCTGATTTGAAATGTCAATCTGTCGATAGTGCGTTGTGCTCTGTCAAGTGTCCTGTTAATTTATTATTATTAGACGGTACCCCTTATATTTTTTTAGAAAAGCGCTTATTTCTAGTGTTCGTGATTACCGAAATTAAATATTCTTAAAAAAAATTGGTAATCAAAGAAAATGGGAAATGGAACAATGCTCCTGTTATTCCGTTCGGAACGTGTGTGGCTCGGCCGCAAGTGTATTCGGAGCGTTACGCATAGATTCTGGCGGCGCCCGCTTGTCTCGTGCGTCAGACGGACCATCTGGTGCGCTTGAAACCTTTAAACTCACACTGTCGTAACCTTTCTTATAAGTACACTCACTATTACTAGCCGCATGTCTCTCAGTAGGCACTGGTTTTTGTGGAATGCATTCTTGTGGGATAATTATTTTACGGAGATTCCTTCACCTGAACCATCTCCATACAATAACTATAATGATGATGATTGCGACAATTCCTATTCCAGCATATATTGAAATATTTTGTACACGAGTGGATTTCTCTTTATTCGCGTTTGAAAATGCAATTTCGCGTGCCCGTTGAACTATTTCCTGAAACGGTACCCCATTTTTAATATGATTTGTCCCCCGCGGTTTGCCGATTACTGTTTCGCGAATGCTTTGTTCTAGAAGCGCGTTGCCTGTGTCATTAAAATGTGCAATGAATAACTCAGAGATATTGAACTTATGTACGTGGTATTCAACTACGGAGTTTCGCGATACGGTTGTCTTAGAGCTAGTAAGTATGGTATTCGATGCTCGCGCTTTGCATCCCGAATTTAAAGTAAGTATTCCCGTATTGTTCAAAATTTTTGTTACTGTCGGTCTGTCCTTACACATAATGTGAATTGCGTCGTTCGCCGGTATCGAAAAAATCCATTTGTTTTGCGCTTGTAATTTGGCCCAAAATGAGTTTACGGGGTCTGTCATTTGGATATGACATACCTCAAAGTCACGATATAAAGGTTCGGCTATTAGACGTACTTCGCATTCGCTTTTTTCGTTTACAAGGTGAACCGGGGAGTTGTTCGGGCATATAAAGGTATCGTCCGTCGTTTTGCATTTTCGAATGTCGTCAGCTGTCATGTGCATGTACCTGTCCCTGTCTTTCGTAATGCTAGTGTACATTGCGGATGGCACTATGAATACGTATCGAAGTGTGCCTTTGCCAACTTCCTGTTTGACGGGGATCGAATAATGTTTATATAGATCGTATTTGACGAAAGATAGTAATGGGATGTCAATTATGTAAAATAAAGTGTTATTAGCATATAATATGTTTGTTTCCGAAACAGTTAGTAATTCTTCCGTCGCCAGGGGACGGGTTCGTACCGGAAATTCGCAATCGGGTTCGGCTCCTAAAATCTCTTTTACTCCGCTTAAAATGTGCGTAGGAGCTAGCAGTTTCGGGTGGATCTGCCCCTGCCTTGCGAAAAGCACTGCATCGATCAAAATGCCGGTTTCCAGGGCATATTTTTGTACTTCGCTCATTAAAATCTCGATCATCATATCCAGTTCTTCTTTTAGTTCTAACTCATTTAGTTCATTAGTTATTCTCTGCGTACTGGAGTTAATTGTAGACATCTCAAAACGTAAATGTGAAAATTCCTCTTGTATTAGAGATGTTTGATTTCCCAGAAGACTCGCCATATCGGCCGTTGCATTATATAAAGTGCCAACATGGTTCATAATTTCCTTGACTTCATCTTCGTCCGCGGTACCGAACAAGATGTGGCTTATTTTTCCGACGAAACCCAATATTGCTCTTTTGTGTATTCTTTTTTTTCCGTCCGTAATTAGTTCGAACAAATGCTCCTGTTCTGTTCTTATTTCTCGTAAATCCTCATACATTTCACTGATCATTGTCGTTAAATGGCATTTGTAAAATCTATGGCAATTCTCGTTGACAAATTTTACATGCTCTTTTAATATTTTCGCTCGATTTCGAAATTTTTCTATTGAGATCGTGGAAATTAATCTCCATCTCGTGTGGGTTAATCGCAGTGTTCCCAAATTCTCGGAGTATAGCCCTGGATTGTTTTCCAGTCGCGTTATCTCCGTTGTATCCGAGAATTGCCCACTTGAGATTCTTCTGTAACAGAAACTCGTGTTATGTGAAAGCTAAAACTACGTGAAATATTGGTTGATGATTGTCGTGACTGCCGATATTCTCATTTTTCCTAATGGGTCTATGATCTTATACTGTATGTTTATGTGGCTCGTCACCCGAATTCAGTTTATGGCCTTTGTAAGAAAATCCCTTCTTAGGATTTTTGGGCGTCTTTCTTCTTTTCTCCCGTTGTTTCGACTTTGTTTGACATGTGTCCTCTCGTATTTTATCTTTATGATTCTTAAGTGCGTTTCATTTTTCGACCTGCAACCTTTTTTAACCAGCTCGATTCTTCTACGATTACTAGAACCCAAGTCAGTTTGCTTCCAACTTTTGTTCTAACCATGTCATGTGCTAACGTACAAGGTGTTATGTGGGAAATAGTCCATGAAGGACCCCTTACATCCGAACAGTCGTGGGTAGCTGTTCATATACCCGACCCTACAGGACACGTAAGTATTTTTTTAATAATTTATTATTTTGGTAGCTTTAAATCTCCTGTTTTTCCTTTTATTTATACGTTTCTTCTCTTTACATTTTTGTAGCTGGTGACTATATTCGTTCTGGCGCGGTTTTGGATGGACGGCTGCGAAGCTGAACGAGTGTTCCGGGGGCTCCCGCGAGTCTTGGCGACCCGCCTCGTTTTTGTTGCACTAGCCCAAGCCAATTGGGTGGAGGGGTTTAATTACGCCGTGACGCCTCCTCTACCGGTAAGTGTGTCAATGTGTCTTTTCTAACCCCGTCGGTATTCTCTCCCCTTTTTTATTTTTTGAATATGCTCTTAGTGTCCTTTTTCGTTATCTTTCAGGTAGGTCGAGTCATTTTTCGACAGACCAATGTGCCACCTGTATCGACGTGCATATCGGGGACGCCGCCGCCGCCCTATGTCCCGGCGTCCAGCGCGAATACCAGTTCCTCAACCCGGGATAAGGAGAGTGAGTCGGATGCGGGGGGCCCCGCTCCCTCGGTCGTCTCGTCCGAGAGTTCCTGGGCGACCTCGCGAGAAGGGGAGGACCTCGCCGCCGCGGTGCGCTCCTTTATACATAGCCAGGGTGGTGTCGGTCGAGGCCTCGGCCGGGGGATGTCCATTAGTGCGCATTATCAGGCTCGTCCTGGCCGGCCATCGGCCCTCTCGGATGTTTCGGGCCCCACCACAACCGAGGATGAAAGTGAGGATGAAAACGGGAGTGAAGACGAAGGCGAAATCGGACGCGGGTGTGAGAACGAGTTCCCAATGTCCGGGAGGGGCCGAGCACTCCTCCGAATGCGTTTGAATGAACGCCACCCGGGTCCCCTACGACCTCCTCGGCTCTGCTTTCGGTGCCGGAGGCTCCAGGAGTAAGCCCATCCGGGCTTTGATACTTACGCCGCGCATTTCAGTGACTTTAAGTGACTTTAAGTGATTTAATATAAAATAAGTGTGTGTGTGTGTGTATGAAATGATTTTTTTTGTTAAAATATTTGTATTAAGATTCAAACAAATTTAAAAAAAATTTCTGAAGTCCCCTTATTCTTTTCATTTCTCTGTCTTTCCAACTTTCTCGTCGCCTCACCAGGCATCGTTTGCGGGTGAGAGCGATGCATTTTATTAGTATGACTGCTGCTTGCTCGTTCTTACGTCTTCGTGGGTGCGCGATCGTTGACGCATCGGTCATCGGCTGTTTCTTGTTTGCTGATCCGTTCTCCCCCCGCGGGGTCGAGCCAATATGGCGGTGACTGACAAACGACGAGCGGGTCACCTGCCATCTCTAGGTCGCTCGGTGTCCCCCCCTCCGGGAGAGGTGGGGGGCCCGATTCAAGATGGTAGCAACTGACGACGGCCGTCCGGAGGCCCGTTCTCTCTGCTCGTCATCTTTTAGGAGTCCACTCGGGCAGGGGGGGGGGGAGGGGAAAAGTGAGAGCTCGAGCGGTTAGAAAGGGTAAGCATCGAGTGAGCCTCGTCGATGTTATTGTCCTCTCTTTCTTTCCCTTCGTTTCCTTCTTATGTTTGCGTTTTCTCGGTTTTAATCACTATCTCTGTATTACCGTAGTGATACAAATCTATTTTTAATATTATACGTGCAATATTTTTCTTTATATATATTTTGTTATGTTTTGATACAAAATTTTGTATTATTATTATTATTATTTTTTTTTCTAAATGTTTGTTGTTTTCTTTGCTATGGTGTTTTTCTTTTTGCTTATTCTTCGGATAGGTAGAGGAGTGGGTCATGGCACTTTTTTATCCTGTCTATGTGCACTATCTTATTATTTCGTGCACTAATACTTAATTTCACGTCGCGCGGTCCTGCAATCTCCAAAATTTCGTATGGATCGACATATTCGTCATCCATTTTCCCGCGTCTTGTTTCCTTCAGTAATAATACCCTTTCTCCTACCCGAAAATGTCCTACGTTCAATTTTCGATCGTAGTATTGCTTGAACCGGTGTTTTGACTGTACCAGGTTCATAGCAGCCAATGTCTGGAGTTCGGAGATGACATTCGTAAGTTCTACAAGGTAGTCATCGTATGTAACAAGTTTTTCCCTCGTATGGTACGAAGATGGTAGTCGTGCTGTTCTACCATATACAAGTTCGTGAGGAGAGTAGTTAGTACCCTCATGAACGCTTGTATTATATGACAGCATGGCATAAGGTAACCATGTGTCCCAGTCGTCCCGACCTTTCACCAAATTTTTCAAGTAATCCACCAGGACACTGGCGTTCCATAATTGCAGAAAAAATATCTTGCAAAGGCTTCGGCAACGGCCTGTGCCGTAGCTGTACTTAATGGAATTGCAAGAGAATATTTAGTCAATAAATCCTGTACAGTTATAACGTAACGATTTCCGTTTGTGTTACATCAGTAGGTCCTCAGATGTCTAGGGCTACTTTATCGAAAGCTGCTCGCGGCGTATCAGTGATGACCATGGGTAAACGCGCACGAGTTTCTTTTTTTGACATTGTGGACATCTTTTCACGTATTCGTTTACGTCCTGTTTCATATTTCTCCAGTAAAATTCCTCGCACATTCGATGGTATGTTTTAGTAACTCCTTTATGTCCTCCGCCTACTGAGTCATGGAATTCTTTAATTATTCCGAGACGTTCGCTTGTCTCTGGTATAGCGCGATTGTTTTTACAAAAGATAATAGTCAACTTCTGTTCAGCTAGAACTGATTGGGAAATCTCATGGATGTCGTACCATTTTAGTTTTTGGAAAATGTCGTGATCATGTCCAATCACAATTCTAGTAATTTGGAATTTCCGCAAAAGTAGTCCTAATATCTTGAGACATTTGATAATATCACTCTTTAATGCTCTATCATCACTAACTCTTTTTACGACCAGTCCGAAAAAGTATTTCTTTCCTTTTTTATGAAGCACCACTTCCCCGATTTTTAATTGTTTTAATTGTGGATCATCCTGGTCTATCAACGATCTCTTAGTGAGCGCAATTGCAATCTCGCTGTCTAATTGACCGTCGGCGGTTGTGAAGTACGCGACATGATCCTTCCGATTAAAAATGTGGTCATTGGTGATTTCTGTTTTTAAGTTTACATTTTCTAGATTTTCCTCTTTCAAACCGACGTTTATGTCTGGCTGTCTCTTATTCCGACCTTCTTTCTTTCGGGTGGTTTGCTTATTCTCACAGCTGTTCCCGTGTCGAGTTTCGGTTATGTCAAGGGGTAATCGTATGTCCGTGACGTGACCTTCCTCAATCGCCGTAACTTGACCCAGTGTGTGAGTCATGTATTCTGGCGTCGGTGTAAATGCCATACTCCGTTCTTCGTTATTACTGGTGATGGGGAGAAACGGAGTGTAATGCTCTCGTTCTAGATGCAGGTGGTAGACTTTATCTGAGGTCCGTGACCTAATGTGATAGTATTCTATTACATTTGCATCGGACTTGTGAACGCATATATTTATGTTATAATGCCGTGCGAATATTTTTAAAATATTATCGTCACCGAATTCGGAAGGCGAGTCTAATATGGCGATTGCGCGTACTTGTTCTACACAAGACCGAAGGTGGTCACTATTCCGCAGGATTTTTCGCAATTGATCCGAGTTTATTGCCAGATTTTGTAATAAGATTAGGGAGTTGAAAAGACAGTTTACGTCTTTGGGTATGCTATAATTTTCCTGTAAGAGTTCATATGGTTCCATACAATTATTACTGACTTCATAATTTAGTTGTGATGTTAAATCATCATCCTTTTCAATGTTATCAACATCATGTGCTTCATTGTTCTCGGAGGCGCGTATCGTTTCATCAATCTCCATTTCTTCGTCGAGAAATCTCGTTCTGTCGAGATCGCGTCGACCGTCGGACGAATCTCGTTCTCTTTCTTCGTCTCGCCGATCGTCCTCCTCTCTCCTCGCAGTCGGCGGAGAAGCGGAACGGCCCGTCGCAGTCTTCTCGAGTTCGTTTGACGTCTCGCTTCGGCCCGTCGCTCTGTTAGACGGGTATTTCTGTTTAGGGGTAGAGTGGGGAAGAAAACGTACAGTATCGTCGGGTGCGTCGAGATCGAAGCTCGATGACCATGAATCATCTGGATCTCCGGTATCCGGCGTATAGTCCATTTGTACCTTCATATTTGTCTTCTTCTTCCTATTCTCCCTAACTCCTATCTCTTCTACTTCCGAAGATGTCGATTCGATTTCAGGTTCGGACGTCAAATCATCTTCCGTTGTATAACCCTCTCGCTCTCGCCATCGATTACGTGCGTCTTCCATACGCTTTGAAAAAATCCTCTCCATCTCTATGCTTTCATTTTCAGAGATTTTTCGGTCCGCCCTTATTCTTGGGCGACCACTTCTTTTCTCAGTCGGGTCAATCCTCAGGTACTCCGGTATTTCCAACTTCTCGACTTCCGATATATACTTCTTACTTTGTTTTTTTTCTATGAACGGCACTTGATCTGACGTGGGCTTGCTCTGTTTTTTGAAGCGGGTTCCCCTACGGAATCCTCCATTTTCAGGTAGTCCGGTACTTTGAGCTTTTCGACCTCCGTTAATTTTTTCTTACGGGGTTTCTTTTCTGCTCCCGGAGCTTTTACCTCGAACTCCTCACAGTCTATCGCATTGTCCTCAACGTCACCGTATGTGTCAGTATCGTTATCGGAATCCTTCCCTCTTTTCCTTGGAGCGGGATTACCAGACCCGTCGGCGTCTGAGACGCGCAGTCTCTTAGCATATTTTGACTGCTTACTTTCCACTTGTATATTTTCTTCCACTTGAATGGGCATACACGATATCTTTTTAAATTTATTATCCTTTTTTGTTTTTTCTGAACCTTTAATATTACTTCCTTTATTTATCAATTTCTCCTTTTTATCGTCGAAGTCTCTAACTTTTTTCTCAAATTCGTTTTCATCGTGGGTTTCATTTTCTATTTCCGACCTATCAATCGGGTTTCGTGATAATGCATCAGCATTGGCGTTTCTTTTGCCTTCTTTGTAAATTACGTCGTATTCATAATCTTCAAGCTTTACTCGAAAGCGATGTAATCGAAGATTCATATTTTTCATTGTCTTGAGAAATCTCAGCGGTTGGTGATCGGTGACTAGTGTAAACATTCGTCCGTACAGGTATGGACGAAATTGCTCCACTGCAAACACAGCTGCGAGCATTTCTTGTTCCGAAACACTGTACCGCGTTTCTGCCCCTTTTAGACTACGTGATGCGTAGGCTATGGGCAGGTCTTCGCCAATTTTACCCTGTGATAAAATAGCACCGACCACTATTCCTGATGAAATCTCTATTCGTGGACATTTCGAGAGCCTAGCTTGCCCAAGGTGGATCCTAGCTGTTCCGCTGTTGCCGCATGAATTTTCACGGGGTGATTTTCCTGACGGGCGTCGCTCGGCGTCCCCCCTGCGCGTCGAGCGCCCTTTGAGTTTAAAGGGCGGGAATCGTAATTCTCCGTTACTTTGGGTTCCCGTCGGTCAGCATACCTATCAGGCCCTCGCGTTTTATCATTGAATTGATGTTGGGGTGAACGATTTTCAGGGTATCGTGAAGAATTTCCTCCGCGATTCTGATTATCAATAACCGGTCTTTTATTGTTATATCCGCGATTATTTTTGTTTCTGCGTTCAAACCTATCGTTATTGTTTCCCTGAAAATTTTTGTCCGTGGGTTTGTTATAATTAGTTCCATTATTCGCATACCTTCTCTGATTTATTCGTACATTATTCGTACATTATTCGTATAACCAACTCGCTTACAATAGATACATTTGGAATTATTGTACATACAATACCGGGCAGTCAGATTCGAGATGTCCGCGCCACTTACAATAGCCGCATTCCAGCACGTGTGGTCAGACCGGATGGATGACGTCGCTGTGAACATCTCAGGTGTCCGCTTTATTATTTATTAACGGCGAATATTCCTGACTACGTGCGCTGCTACACGTGTAGCCTAGCGTCCGTAACACAAAAATATGAAAAAATTCCACTGAATTTCTCGATTAATTCTAATAACTTTTCATTCTTAGCATTTTTTTATAACAGCACGTAGTTTTTGAGTTAGAACGTTAAAAAAAGTGAAGTATAAAAGTAAAATTTTTTCTTAAAATTCAACTGTTTTATGCACCATTATGAACGGTTCCAATAGAATTCCAATATTCTAATAGCTCGAAAAAAATTGATAGGAATAAATAATTCCCAATTTTTTGGAATTTTTTATAAAATTCGGCGCCATATTGGAATTCCGCGATGGCTGAAACTCAATTTTGACCTCGGAATCTTGATGAGCGACCTCGAAAACAATAGGATATGTACCTTTCAATTGTTTTCAACTTCAATTTTGATACGAAATACTTGATTGAAAATTAAGTATAAAAAATGCCATTTCAGGCGTTAATGGGTTAAACTAACTACTTTACGAAATTTTGCTTAATTTGTCCCTTTTTTTGTTTTGTTTTATCTCTTGTGAATACGTCACAAAGTATTCTCACATTTTTTAAAAATTTTACTATAAAAGGAACGACCCGAAAATAGAGAGCGTCAGCGTCAAGGCGCTGTAGAAGCTGTAATTTAAGTAGGGTTTCATTTTTTATTTTTGAAATATCATTTTTTTTCTCAAAAGAAGTATTTTCAAATTTGTTTAAAATTTTACTACGGAGAGATCGACACGAAAATAGAGGGGGCAGCGTAAAAGCGCTCCAGACGCTGCAATTTAAGTGAGGTTTCATTTTTTATTTTTGGAATCTTAATGTGGTTCGAAAACAAGCATTCTCAATTTTTTTCGAAATTGTCCTATGGAGTTAACCACTCCACATTAAACGCACTGTAGAAGCTTTAATTTATGTTGGGTTTCATTTTTCATTTTTGAAATATCGTTTTTTTTTTGTAAAAGAAATATTCTGAAATTTTTTCGCAATTTTACCATAGAGGGAACGACCCGAAAATAGAGGGTGCCAGTAAAACTTTGAGAATTCTTCCTTTGCGAACAGAACAAGATTTCAAAAATAACAAATTAAACCTATTTTACATTACAGCCGTTTCAGGCTGGCGCCCTCTATTTTTGGATCGTTCCCATGTTAGGTTGACAAGAGGGAAATAGAGTTTTTAGGAACGAACGGTTCTGCCTCCCGAGAGGTAGGCAATCATACCTACTACCGCGTTCGGCGTCCCCGTTTTTGCGTTCACGTGGGTTTCCGGCAATACTGCACTCTCAGACGGTATAATTTTTGTAAGCATTTTTTAGTCTTTTGTGCGATAATATTAATTTTAGAACATACTAATATATTTCCTTTAAACTCGGGAAAATTACGCGATTACGTTCGCGAAAGATCGGGTCGATGAAAAATAATTTATGATTCGGACGAATACCCACCTGTACATATATGTATAAGTCCATGTAGGCTCAATTGCAACGACTCACAGAGGTCAATTGCAGACTTTTTGAATAATTTTTTTTTAAAAAATACTTCCTGAAGTTCAAACATGAACGAATCGAGGATTTTTTTTAAATACTTATTACAGACTGTATTTTGATAGGTGATTGCCAAAATTTCGAAATAAACAAAATTCAAAATGGCAGATCCAATATGGATGACGAGTTTAAATTTTTTTTTTTAACTTTCTTGAAACACGGTATCTCGGAGTTTTTTGAGACACTGAACACGAATCTGAAGTCAGATTTTCAACATTCAAAATGGCGGATCCAATACGGCGGACGAATTACAATTTTTTTTTATTTTCACGAGACACGGTATATGGGGGTTTATGAGTGGCTGAAGTGATAACCGGTAGTATAAAATTTCACAATAATTGTTGAAGTTTTTATGTATTCAGTATTTTCGTAACATAGTAGTGCATTTCAACCCAACTCCTCCCACTATTGAATGTATTTTTTGACACTGAATTATTTGAAAAAATAGGGCGCACCAAATAGATTTTTATTACAACTATTGACCGCCAAAATTGAATTTTGACATCGGAATAGTAAACTGCAAACTCACAAACGTATTATGTCGTTGTTTTCGATTTTTTCTTTCCACACTAGAGGTTATAAGTTTTATTTGAAGTTATTACTGAATCCATTATCTCGCTATTGTCAAAAGGCTTACCTGGCCAAATATCGTCAAAAACGGGATTTTTGGAAATTTAACCTCATATTTCGTGGAATCAACAGCTAATAAAGAATGTTCAGTATCAAATTCAGATTCAGTGAACTCAAATTATCCAAGATTAGCTCATTTCATCACCGAAGCATTTTCACTGTTGGCCAATGCAAGTGATTTCCTTAGAATACACTTTTTTATTTATAATCGTTTTGTGAATCAACGGTGAGATGTCCTAAGAGTACGCACTTCACTTACATGCAGACATTACTTTTTAGCATACAAAGTTAAAACTCACAGGAAAACATCCAAATTGCAGTAACATTCCCCATTATGAATATGCTGTGTTGGAACTACAATCATAAACATATTTTGTATTAAATAATTAATTTAACAAAATGGCGGACGAAATATAAAAACTTCAACAAATATTGTGAAATTTTATATTACCGGTTATCACTTCAGCCACTCATAAACCCCTATATACCGTGTCTCGTGAAAATAAAAAAAAAATTTTAATTCGCCCGCCATATTGGATCCGCCATTTTGAATTTTGAAAATCTGACTTCAGATTCGGGTTCAGCGTCTCAAAAAACTGTTAGATACCGTGTTTCGTGAAAATTAAAAAAAAATTTTAATTCGCCCACCATATTGGATTCGCCATTCTGAATTTTGAAAATCTGACTTCAGATTCGGGTTCAGCGTCTCAAAAAACTCCTAGATACCGTGTTTAAAGAAAATTAAAAAAAAAATTTTAATTCGTCCACCATATTGGATCCGCCATTTTGAGTTTTGAAAACCTGACTTCAGATTCGTAATGCATTAAAATTGAAAGTCAAAATGCATGTTTTGAAAATTTTTATTCTAGTTGATACTTTTTGTTTATACATGCATACATATACATTTTCTATGCAGAAAATTCTTTTGAACGTGGAGGTTATACAGTCATCCATTTATGTGTATACATCTTATACATTTTATAATATTGAGAGTTGTCGGCAGGCAGCCAAGGTGAGCAGTCGTGTTTGTAAACAGCTTCTTCGGAGTTATTTTCATGCGTTAAATTTGTGATTTTTATCGCCAAAAAGTTACACATAATAAATTTAAAATTACGACTAATGAAGTTTTGCAAGAGCTACTTCTTCATTCTCAAATGATTTTAACCGGCAAAATGGATGATATGGAGAAGGAATAAGAGGAGCAGAGATTAGAAAATACTAAACTCAAAAAGGATATTTTTATACTTAATGTAAAACATCGCCAATTACAAGTAAAAAATAAAAGTTGAGAAAAAAATTTAGAAGAATGTGAAAGTAAGATTGACTTTTTAATGAACAGAGGAAGAGTGAAAAATCTAGTGTTGTTTAAAGTAAAAGACAATCCTGACGAGAATAATAATCTGTTGTCGGATTCTCGTTTCGTTTGTCGACGAATTTGCTAAATCAAAGATTTTTCAGAAAGCAAAGAACTTTAATGATATGAATTTAAACTTTTCAAACGACATGACCAGAGAACTTCAGGAGAAAAGAATGCAACAATATAAAAGCCTTAAAGAAACAAAAGCCATGTTGATACAGCGCGGGAATGTTGTCATTAAAGGACCTCACATTATTATGTATAATGTGAGATACGGTCTAGGGGAGATTCAACGTTTTTTTGCGCGCAGAGCCAAAATTAATAGAGTATGGAGAAACATGTTACAATGGTGACAGTCATGACTCCGTACTCTCGAATGTATCGACAACCTCAAAAAAAAGGGGAAGACCCTTGGGATCCAAATCTTATTCGGAAAAATATAAAGAAGCAAAAGCAATAACCAGTTCAATTCCAAACACAATTAAACCATATCTGGAGAAGGAAAAAACACCTATGGAAACAATGCAGCGCAGGAAGGAAGAATCGCACACTGCTCGGTGCAAGTGACATTGTTTTTTTGACTGAAACCTGGTATACATTCGATCCTTCCCCCACTGTTACAAAGTACCTATCTGGCTTTTATGTCATGCACTCTCAGGCTACGGAATAGGCGAAGAGAGGGAGAGCAAGAGAGGGCCTGCTGGTGGCATTCCAAATGTAAATACAAGAAAGAGACTCTGTTTATCAATAAAGACTTTAATTTTCTGAAATTAGTAAACAAGGAATTAAAGTTTAGAGTTGATTCTGTTTACACGTTGTAACAAGACGTTACGTTTGTCCAGGAGTCGTGCCGCGGTAGCGAGAGCGCGGAGTGATACAATCGTTGAATCGATCGACAGTAGGATCATTGCAGATACGAACGGCCCCGAAAATGCCCGAGCGCCGCCGGATACGGCGCACGGAGATGCGCGGCCGCGGAGAGTGCCGCCGCGAGAGTCGCTTTACAACCTTCAAGCAGGAAGGATCGCGCGAGAGTCGTTTGAGAGCCTTCAAGAAGGAAGGATCGCGAGATTCGTTTGAGAGCCTTCAAGAAGGAAGGATCGCGAGAATCGTGTTAGAGCCTTCGAGTAGGAAGAATAGCGAGATCGAGAGTCGAGGGAACCTTCAAGCAGGAAGGAGTTCGAAATCGTTTAAAGAATTAAAAGTAGTTTCGGGTCGGAAGTAACGAGTAAATCGCGAGCTAAAACTAACTAGCCGTCAAGGACGAGACGCCAAGTCTAACGAATGAAAATAGCCGCTACACGCGAGGACGCGTGGAATCGCCGTCTAACCCGACGACGGAGGATTACACGCGAGCGGGCGAAACGCCAAATTGTAAGGAGCGAACAATCTATGTTAGTCGGCCGCGGGCCACCTTTGTGAGTTATTATAATAAAGTTGAGAGGGGTAGAAGGCCCAATATCCTTTTTTATAAAATAACATTATTTATTGTTTTCCTCTTACACCCCTTTCGTAGCTTGTGCGGGCGGGGTGCGGTGCCGCCGAAGGGGATTTCGCGATCCCCGTTTTCAGACGCGGAAGGAGGCAGGAGCCGACCCCCTCTGGGCGAGTTCGTGCCCTACCGGGAGTTGCCAGCTAGCCGGGCTGAGCAAAAAAGTGTCGTCCACCTGGCGCGGAGTTTTCACGAGAAAACTACAAAGCCCGCTTCACGGGCGGTGGACGACAAGCCATAAATTTTGGCCGCGAAAAAGCATGCATTATAACGTAACCCAGCGATGATTTCTATTCATTTTTAGATGTATTTAACTGCACTATTTCGGATTTGATAATATGATAAGGACCTGCAATTTTATATTGAGGAGGAGGGGGGGGGGGCAACAATTGTAGAGTTGCAATCTTAAATCAATTACCATCAGAATTATTTTCAGAAAATTTTTTAATCAGTAATGAGAGACATAATAGTGATTTAATACTAGATAGTAGTGGTAGAAAACTCATCTCGGCCATGGAGGGTAAAGGGTTTCTGATATTAAATGGGAGATCGATGAGTGATAACCCCTATAACTTTACATATTTAAGTAAGAGTGGTAAAGCTACGATTGACTTAGCGTGGTCAAATTTGATGGCTTTGCAGATGGTAACTGACTTCGAGGTTAATTGTATCCCCATAAATTCAGCTCATTTCTCGGTTAGAATTGAATTATTAGTGGAATCGGATGGAATGGAAAGAAATGAGTAATTTAGATAACTTAGTGAATAATAATTTCCTGCCAAAGAACTTAATCCAGAGTCTAAGTAATGTTGCGGAAGACGTGGGTATGAAGTTTAATAGTAATTTAAAAAAATATAGTTCAAAACCGTGGTTTGATGAGGAGTGCGATAAAGTCAAAAAAAAATGTTAAGAACTTGCTTAAAAATTGTAAAAATAGTAACTTTCTCACGGCGGAACTGGTGGACGAATATAATAAAAAAAAGAAAAGAATTTATAACGTTGCAAAAAAAGAAGAAAAATGAATGTAAAAATACAGTAATAGAAAAAATTGCAGCTTCTAAGGACTCTGCCATGTTTTGAAAATTAATTAATAAGTTTCCATTTAAACGTCATCCGCTGGACTTAATAGATCTGGACGAGTGGTACGATTTTTTTCGATCGGCATTCTCACAACTTTCTAATATACCTTGTTCCCTCATAAGGACTAGTAATCCTACCCTTAACTCGGAAATTACGTAAGCAGAGATTTTTTGGAGCTTGAGAAAGTGTAGGGACGGTAAGTTCCCGGGCCCAGATGGTTTATCTTACGAATTTTTTAAAAACCTCCCGGAGTCAGGGATAAAGTATATTCTAAATCTATTTAATGAAGTAATCAGTAACTAAGAGGTCCCCGACTCTTGGTCGTATTTATTATTGAAAATGATATATAAAAAAGGTGATAAATCGGACCCGGGGAATTACAGACCTATTGCCTTACTGAATTCAATCATTAAAATTGTATGCAGATTCTAACGGACAGATTGGGAGGGTGGCACGAATCGCAGAACCTTTTACCCGAATGGCAGGCGGGCTTCAGGAAAAAAGAGGCTGTATAGATAATGTGTTTGTGCTACTATTCCATGATATAGACCCGTCTGAGTTTGGATAGAGGGAAACTGCTGATCCTCTTTGTAGACATTCGAAGTGACTTCCCTTCTGCTAGGCATAATTTGCTCTGGGAAAACCTCTTTAAGTTAGGAACCGGAAGTAAATTGATCAATTTATTTAAAAAACTTACATGGGAAAGCCGGTGTCTCGTTCAAAAACGTCTTCGGCACCTCAAAACAAACGTCGGTCACAAGGGGGGTTATTATTCGCTTGTTTTATTGCAGAGGAATTTTTAAAGTCAGAGGTTATTAGAGGTGTTGCACTGAGCCACCTGGTGGAAATATTACTGCTTGCCTACGCGGACGACATAGCGATACTGGCCAAATCAAGGGTAGAAAGGCAGAAAATTTTGAATGTCTTTAAAAAAATATTGCGAGAAGAATGACCTTGAAGTAAATTTAAAGAAGACCTAAATAGTTGTTTTCAGAAAAGGGGGTCACGTTCACAGCAATAAACTAGATCCATTTAGATTCGGGGAAGATCAAAGGGTGGAGATAGTGCCGAACTATGAATATCTGCGCGTTTTGTTCTCAAACTCAGCCATTTTCGTAGTCGCCACAAGCCCTGGTAAATAAATTGAACCTGGATACCTGGGAACCCGTAAATAAATTATTGGATAGCCTAGTCACGATTGTTTTATTGTAAGGAGTGGTCATTTGGGGCCTCAGGCTTCTAGAGGAAGTCGAAAGAATTCAAACATTATTTTATAAGAAAGTTTTGTTTTTGCCAAATAACACCCACGGTTACGCCATTAGATTCGAAATAGGACTAACAAAATTATCCGCAGTTGAATTTATATTATTATTAAACTTCATAGAAAAACTTTTACTGATGTAAGAAAAACTATTACTTTGTTTTTTTTTTCGTTTAAAAAACTTATCCCGAAAAAATGATACATTGCAAAAATTTAATTGGTGTAACCAGGTGGGTTCTATTTTACCACGTTTTTATTAACTCGTATTCTTGTCTGTCTGTATGTTAGTCTGGTGCAAATCATGTAATCGATTTTAAACTAACTTACCGATGAGCTAGAGACTTGAAACTTTTAGGATAGCCCAAAATTGGATGACAATGCATTCCTTTACCGTTTATTACAAGTTTCAATCAGTTTTAAGAACATTTTCAGCAAATTTAAATTTTATATGAAAAAAATAAGTTTAAAAAAAAATACGCTTATTTTCCGTTCTTGATTGAATCTATACATTCCTTTATACTCGTTTTTCTTTCGTTGTTTTGTCCTTTAACATTTAGCGGGGGGCCAGGCGTATTCCCCCCTTCCTCCATCGCGCTTGTCCTTTGTTTTCTTTTCGTAATCGGGAAAAGTCCTCCACTGACGTCATTAATTCCCTTGTCTATATATACTCATCCACGACGGCAAGTGGAGCGGTAGTGAGAAAACCTCATCACGATTCTCAACAATTCGGGACGGTCTAATCCACCAGAGGAGCCTGTCATCTAAAACCACTTGCACATTCTTTTCATTTTGAAACTGCTCTTTCAGGTTGTTTATAAATGTAATAGTTTAAAATCGATTGTAAAATTTAACCGATTAAAACTAAAAAGCAGAAAATAGTTAATAAATAAAAAATTCTTTTTAAAAGCCACGTTTTTATAAATGGACCAAAAAGGATAATATATTGAATACATTAGAATATTAATCCAAATCCGCCGGTTAAATCAATTCTGTATTAAATTATCGATGATTAAAAATCTCACAAAATAAGTGTGACTGGAATTTGTGATAGATGCGGAATGGAAATCTCCGATTTGTTTTAACATATCTTTATTCAATGTAATTTTTATACTGAAGACAGATACAGATTGATGTGCCGTTCGTATGACGAATCAACTATTCTATCGGCTTTTCTAAGTATAAGATAAGATTTATTCTTGCTTAATCCAATATAAAATACATCATTGTACAAGAAGGGTTTTGCTCGTTGCCTTTTCGATACATTATTATACTTATATACTATTTGTTTACTCCTAGTAGTTGTTTAATACAATGTGAATCAAGTTAACAATTTTTGTTGCCTGGCTTTCTTTTAAATTTTTGAGTAATTCTAAAAATAAATATCCTTTGTTCTCTACATTTGTAATTTCGGGGATTAGTTTCACTCTATGTTTATCATTTAATTGACATTCGACCATCGCATGATAGAAACTGTTTTCTTCTTCGCAAATTTCACAATATTTACTAGATAAAAATTGATATTTTTATTGTTTGTTATTATTTGAGGAGCATATGCATTCAAAAATATAAATTGCGCAATAATTCTCTTTTGAGTTATAGGTATTTTTAAATTTAAAAAATGCTTTGGATAATTTATCTGACAAAACTGCGGAAAAATTATAACAATCTTCCTTATCTTTGTTCATCAGGTTATTTTTCAATTTACAAATTAATTTCACTTTTTTCAGAATCAATAATTCCAATATTAACTCATTCCACAAATCTATCTCATTTATCGGCTTAAAGAAATAGTCTCTAACTTGATCCGTCCTAGTCCAAGTCCAAGTTATATTTGCCTTTTGTGAGGTCATATATAGCTAAATTTTTCAATTTGAGGAAGCATATTTTTGGGTATCTATCATCTGCCATTTCAAATTTTGCTTGTAAGTACTTTAACACTCGCTTAAAAATCATAATTTCCATTCTCTCCAATTCCAATTCCCTTCTAATGGCATATCCAGGCGTGATCAGGGGGAGGCATTTGGGAGGGTATTTGGGCCAACTGAACGCAACGGGAAAACGGCGAGGAAGATTCAACTCGCTTTGATCCTTAAAATACTAAGTCCCGAAATTAATAACCCAAAGATATCTACATATGGTCCCGAATTTATACGGTGACTGAACTTCGATACTATTAGTGACTATACGTTACAAGAGAGAGCAATACGACAGCCGAATTTGATAACACGGATTTCTCGAAATATGTCCGCATAATTCTGTTTCCATAATGACGTGAACGATAAAGTCACGTCATGCTACCGATATTACAGCTCAAGTTAGGCTGTCATATGATAGGCTTGGGGGAAGAGCAGATTGCGTTATGCTCGGCAGTGTATGCGACTGCACAGCATATATGCAATTGCACAATATTTACAGGCCAGCAAAACGCAAAGGGGCCACCAGTTCCACTGCAAGAGGGTACTATTTAGCGAAACTGAGTGTTTTAAATGCGTTAGGGGTTTATCGCGACGTAAACCAATTAATTAAATACGTGGCATAACAAAGGGCCACTGAAACACATTGTGGGCGTGAATTAGCACAATTTAGACCAAACGTCATAGACTGTATGACGTAGCTTGAAAGCAGAATAAAACGAATTAACTGCGCGATTTAGCGCCAAACAAAAATAAACTATGCGACTGCGCGACTTCAAGCAGTATCAACAATAATCTGATTGAATACGCGACTCAGTGCCAGCCTGAATGAAACAGGCGATTGCGCGAGTTAGCGCGAATCAGATGCAACTGAATAATTTTCGCGGCTTAGCGCGAATAAATTTCAACTAAATAATTTGCGCTACTTAGCGTGATTCCACTTAAACTGGATACTTGTGTGGGTTAACGCGAATCAAAGTAAACTCAATACTTGCACAAATTAACGCGGATTCACTTTAACTAAATAATCTGCGTGATTCAGATTAGACTCAATAACTTCCGCGAATTAAACTTATATTACCTATGCGCACGTTGTCGTAAGCAAAAATTTGATTTTATTAAGGCGTATGCCTCAACGCACTTTATTTTAGCTCAACAAACGGACCGGTTAACGCGGCTCATAATTCTTAAATAATTGCGCGACTTGGCGCAGACCAAATTTAAATTTTAAATAGAGGTTACGACATTAGCGTAATCGACGTTAAATGCGGCATCGTGTAATGTACACCATCAGGTGAGTTATACGCGATTTCTTTACACGATCGGGACAGCAATATAACGCTACGGGCCAACAAAACTAGCAATTAATACCATCGTCATCAACTCTGCAAGCGAGAGACGGTAAACCTTGAAATGTCTCGACACATACGTAGCAGGGAGTAACAATATTTCGCATGGGCCAACATCATCGCAAGGGACAGCTACTTACGCACACAGCACCAGCACGTCAATGATACCGGGGCGGGGAGGAGGAGGCTCCATTACCCGTTACCGGGTACATCCGGTTTATTGGGGTTGGCGTCCCCCTTCATAGTGAGACCTCCTTCTCCCCAGTAGTCACTGTGGACAGCGATGTGCCAGGTAGCCTCGCTAGTCACAATTCCAGCAGAGGCGCTCGGCGGCGGTGACCCGTACCGGTCCCGGACCGGCCTGGGCCAGGGTACGTCCGCTGAGAGCTGCTACTGGAATTAGCGGTGCCATGAGTGGGGAGGCAGTGTGATCGCGGCGGCCCTCCCGGGGGGAGCTGGCGCCGCGCGGATCAATACCGCTCTGTAGGGGGCGGTCTCAATTACCAACGGGGAGATCAACGCGGGGGCTGGCTGACCTCGTGGTGAACATCCGGGGCACGGCGCCACACCTCGCGGATTGGCCGGGTGCGGTTTCCCCTCCGGGTTCGTCGTTGTCGACGGCGGCGAGAGGCGCGCCGGCCCGACGGGGTTCCACGCACACCGGACTCGCCTCTTCCGCTGGGCGCGGGTCCGGGCTATTCACCCTCATCCCCGGGGGTGCCTCCAGAGGTGCTGCGCGAGGTGCAGCTGTAGACAGCGGGGCGTCGGCGGTGGTGTGGGGTGGAGGGGGGGGGGGGGGGTTCTGCCCTCACAAATTGGAGGGGTGAGAGGGGGCGCTTCTGCATCGCTTGGCCCATCATCAGTCCCCGCTCTGGCGGTGGTAATGTGGCACCTGTGTGCATCGGAACCTCGGGGGGTCCCAACAGGAATCGTCCCCGCCGACCCATCCTCTCTTCTTTCCAGACCAAGGCGTGGAAGTCCTCAATGGGGCCGGCGACTGGGAGAGCAGAAAGGGAGGAGGGGCGGAAAGAGGAAACTCTCCCCCGGGTAAGCGTTTGCCTGGGGAGTGTCGGCGGACCGGTGCGCGGCACCATCTTGTCTCAACGCCTCTGTTCCCGGTGGTGGTGGCGGATCCTCCTCCGGTGATGTCGGTCGTGGTGGTTCCTCGCGTGGTACGGCGCCGCCACTTCCGACTACACGATCGTGGGCTATGTGCAGCATGGTTTACTCATTACCATCAACTATCAAAACTTTTAAAAAGACGGAAGGAGAACTCAATGTTTTCACCGAAATGTAGATCAACTCTAAACACGCTACAAAAGGGTACGTAGGCAAGTGCACTTAATCCAAATTCGAAAGCAAAATCAAACTCTATGGGGGTCACGCAAATCCAATACAGGGGAGTACGCAAACTCGAAACTCAAAACTCAAAACTCGAAACTCGAGACTCGAA
This sequence comes from Trichopria drosophilae, assembly GCA_030407085.1. Taxonomy (NCBI): domain Eukaryota; kingdom Metazoa; phylum Arthropoda; class Insecta; order Hymenoptera; family Diapriidae; genus Trichopria; species Trichopria drosophilae. The sequence goes on from CM059586.1 coordinate 52,682,140, forward strand.
ACGGGTGCGCAAATTTAAACTTGAAAGGTACGCAAAATCGAAACTCAAAAGAGAGTACGGGAATGTAAACTCGAAAGGGTTACGCAAAATGAAAACTCAAAAGGGATACGAAGAATCAAAACTCAAAAGGGGTACGCAAAATCAAAACTCAAAACGGGTACGCAAAATCAAAACTGAAGGGTGTACGCAAAATCAAAATTTTACTGCGCGATTTAATTAATGGACGCAAAGGGTTTATTTTATACTACGGACCCGAGAGTTGCACTATATTCGAAACGCTGAATATGAACGGGTGCAAATTCGCGAGGGACCTTTGTAACGACTTTTACTACGCGTGCATGCAGGACTATTATTGCAGTACCGTTCTGCGCATTCGCAAATTTTACAAAAAATAATTAGGTGGGTCCTGATTACCCCACTTTTTTAATTGTCGGTAATGGGGATTTCGCATCCTTTTCGTAGAGGAATAGTAATCAGGTCCGGGGCAGTATCTCGGAGCCACTTCAGCCAGAGACGGAATACGGAGGGACGCCTGCAAATTCAACATCGCAACATGTGGGCCTCCCTCCCTTCCATGGAGATCATATGCGGCCCGGGCCGTTGAGACCGGGTACGTGCACTGCCATCTGCATGGGCGAAAATAGCCTTTTTAGTCCCAGGGGTGGGGGTTGAATGTGAGAATCTACGCCTTGGCTTCCTCGCAGTCGGCACGGTAGCTAATTGCTTCCTGATTCTCCGGCGCGGTGGGGGGTTCGGGTACCCGTAAGAAGCTACTCGCGATATGGAGGGGCGGGGCGACAAGTTTTCCCCTGACGGGCTATCTCTTTTACAGGAGTGGTGTGCCGCGCAACCTGGCGTGGAGGCGCCTTGCGGGACGTACTCCTCGGAGTGGGTAAATGTCGGATTCGTGGAATACATGATTCCCGTTCGACCGGGTTTCGACAGTGTGCTTGGATCGAGCATCCTGCAGTCCGATACAAGCAAAACGCAAAAAAAAAACACGAAAGATCAACTTGGTGAAAATCGTTCAGTGAGAGGATATTTTGATTAACCATGCTCAAAGTGGACGAAAACTGTAATTGTGGCGTTCTGTACTGAAAATGTAATATTCTGAAAATAAACTCAAAACCAAACGGGGGAAATCCAAATCCAAGAACTTTATACTTCGAATAGCGAGCGAAAATTGTCCGTAATACTCGATAAGGAAATGACGGGTTCAATCTTACAAACCAAAAAAGACACGGGAGCGCGAATCGCGACGGGGAACTGAAACTTTATTTTCACTCGAAAATTATTCGAGTCGCTGCACTGGTACCTGCAACTTAAGAAAAATACTACCTCTATTTAAATAAATGGAGTTATTATGTAGAAGTATATATATGTGTATGTGTGTGTGTATAATATTCTAATTCTAAAATAATTTTGAATCAACGCAGAAACTGCGTATCACTCTTCGTTTCCTTGTTGGGGAAGGGAATCCTATACCTGGAAGCACGAAAAAACTACTTTTCAAAACAAAGAAAAATGCTTTTAATTGAATTCCAAAAATTGTCTATTTTATTATTTGCACTTTGTTACTAAGTCATTAGTGAAAACCAAATCCAAAAATAGTTGAATTTCAATTCTCAAAAAATCACAAGTGTGAAGTAAATTCAAAATTTTCTGAAACTTTCGGAAATTTGAAAATCTATTTACTGGAATTTATCTTGGAGAATCAATCGCGAAAAAGATTCAAAAATTCTTTTTTAATTTCTATTCTATAATTCATTGTTCAAGTTTCAAAACAACGAAACATTATTATCAAAAAAAAACTTTGGAATATTAAGAAAGTTTATTTTAATCATTTCTCGGTAATTCCTAATAATGTTCAATACAACGCGGTATTTATTACGGGACGGCAATGCGCGCCGCCGATAGCGTCATGCTGTCATGCCAACGTGCTTGTCCTTACCTGGAGCGGCACGAGGCGAGGGGGCGGGGGGGGGGGGGGGGGGCTGCAGGGGAGAATCGCCAAATTTGAGAACGTAAACAGGGCTCGTTATCGAGCACGTTCTCAGAATAATCACAAGGCAAGTTTGTTATTTTCAATTTCGTATCTACGAAAGTAAATTATTATTTATTTCCTGAAATTACGAAAACCACGTACACGTAATTATAGGGATTTATTTACGATGAGAGTTTTTGAAACACCGCAATCAAAATGAAATTAATTAGGTACGGTTCAATGACTTAAATATTCAAAGCAAGCGAAATCCAAATTGATTTTTTTTTCAGGAATTAAACATCTTTTTTAAATCTGAACACGCGACAGAAAATATATTACGTACGTCCTCGGCGGCGAAACTTCTTGGGAAATGACCGGGTGATTCTAGGATTTATACTCGCGGACGACTCACTATATCCTCACGGGGCATAAGGCGGGTCGGGATATGAATTTGGCCTACTTACAGGCAACTATTCCGGCACCTGGAGTCCGGGTTGACGTCCTTCGTCGGGAATAGGGTTGAAGGCGTCCTTTTGGCTGGCACCCTTGCTTGGCACGCTTCTCCTCGGAAATTCACTTACACTACTGCAAATAAGCACTTGCCTTCGGAAAACCTCGACGGAGCACTGCGGCACTGCCTGTGGGGGAGATCGGGTGGAGGCGCACTCCGGTGCGAACTGGCCATCCTCCTGGAGGGGCGGATAAAGGAGAGATACCATCACGACTAGGAGACCCCGCACGACTCCAACAGATAGCGCGGAGTTCGGCAAGAGTGCCGATCTGTGACTGGTTTTGTCACACTTGTAGCACTAATTTTGTGTCTGCCATGTGATGTATATACATATATATATATATATATATATATATATATATATATATATATATATATATATATATATTAGGGTGATTCAAAATAAAAAGGAACGGAATATGGTCACGGCTGTTGATTTATTCAAAAGTACATAAAAGAACAAGAATTTTGACCCCTTACAAAACGCGATTGGTTAAATTTTAGAGGTGGCTCAAAGCGCCGGAAGTTTCAAACTTTTAATTAAAAATAACTTCTGCGACAAACATTTGTCTATAATAATAATAATAATAATAATAATCGACTTTATTGCTTATATCAGGAATACACTATATACATGGGAGAGTTCACTTACTTACTAAATATATATAAGCAAAAGGCGAGACACAGCACCACTAAGCTGTTTTACAGTCTGACCCTAAATTAACCCGATTATTTAAATCAATATATCTTAGGGTTTTCAAGGTCAACAATCACAAATCTGTAGTCAGATTTCCAAATTCAAAATGGCGGACTCAAAATGGCGGAAGAATTTTTGAAAAGCAATCCTATTTTTATAAAATTTAGTATACAATGGTTTTTGGGGTCACAGATTATGAATCTGAAGTCAGATTTTAAAAATTCAAAATGGCGGACTCAAAATGGCAGAAGAATTTTTGAAAAGCTATCCTATTTTTATAAAATTTAGTATACAATGGTTTTTGAGGTCGCAGATTATGAAGAGGCCGAAGCATAATAAGAACTTTGCCTTTTTTTTATTCTCTCATTCGTTATAATTAACTCGAAAATTTTAAAATCGAGTTTTATTTAACACGAAACTTTAACGTTAACGACGTTCTATCCTTTAATCTCTCATGCAGTTAGAAACGGGTAGAACGACGTCAAGGTTAAAGTTTCGAGTTTAAGTTCTATGGGCTTGGGTGGAAATGAGAGACAAATTGCAATGATCTCTGGGAAATGAAATCGGACATGTCATTAATGGGGTAGCTGCCCAAGTCTTCGATAACAGCTCTTTCATGAACGGTTGTGCTCGTTCCTTATTTTGAAATGCTTTTACCATTTTTTATTTGATCTCGACTGACACATCATCGTCGAAAAATGCCAGTGGAGCAAGTTCGTAGCTCAAGTACCATAGATGCCCAGAAAATTTGTTTATTGCAGCCTGTGACACCTGTTTGTTTACTTAGTCATACTCTTGGAGTGACCTTAAAAGTCGGAGATCATTTCTCGGCGCAGAAATCGCAAGTGGTGCCCTAAACCAAGCTTTAGTGTATACTTTGACCACAAAAATGCACACTTCACTTAGGCCCGAAAGTTCACTACTTGTTAAGTGAAATTGTGATCGAAACATATATATTTTTAAACTGTACAAAGCTTTAGCCATCCATCTAGCGTGGTCTACTGCACCAGGTGTACGAAATTTTATCCCACACGGAGGAGTTTAGCTGATAAAAATTAAAATAAGTTCGAGAAACTCTTTATAATCATCTCTTGGTTGCGTGTTCTTAAACAAATAAAAATAGAACTATCAGTAATAATATAAATTAATGACTCTATCGTTTACATTATTCAACAAGAAATATTAATAAAATGTTGATATCTGCTTTTATTTAACCTCTAGACTCACGACGTTTTTTCGGCACCTTTAGAGCCATGACCAGGGTAGTTTTCGTCCTGAATGTTCTTAAATATGCAAAAGTGATGTAAAAAATCTGAAAAAATTCATACAGCTTTTTTGAACCTTCAACTTGAAGTCCCAATTATAGTGTTAATTAAAACTCGATTTTAAATTATTCGAGTTAATTATAACGAATGTGAGAATAGAAAAAAAATGTAATGTTCTTATTATGCTCCGGCCTCTTCATAATCTGCGACCCCAAAAACCATTGGATACCAAATATTATAAAAATAGGATTGCTTTTTAAAAATTCTTCCGCCATTTTGAATTTTTAAAATCTGACTTCAGATTCATAATCTGCAACCCCACAAACCATTAGATACCAAATATTATAAAAATAGGATTGCTTTTTAAAAATTCTTCCGCCATTTTGAATTTTTAAAATCTGACTTCAGATTCATAATCTGCGGCCCCAAAAACCATTGTATACTAAATTTTATAAAATGAGGATAGCTTTTCAAAAATTCTTCTGCCATTTTGAGTCCGCCATTTTGAATTTTTAAAATCTGACTTCAGATTCATAATCTGCGACCCCAAAATCCATTGTATACTAAATTTTATAAAAATAGGATTGCTTTTCAAAAATTCTTCCGCCATTTTGAGTCCCCCATTTTGAATTTGGAAATCTGACTACAGATTCGTGATTGTTGACCTTGAAAACCTTTTAAGATATATTGATTTAAATAATCGGGTTAATAGACAAATGTTTGTCGCAGAAGTTATTTTTAATTAAAATTTTGAAACTTCCGGCGCTTTGAGCCACCTCTAAAATTTAACCAATCGCGTTTTGTAAGGGGTCAAAATTCTTGTTCTTTTATGTACTTTTGAATAAATCAACAGCCATGTCCATATTCCATTCCTTTTTATTTTGAATCACCCTAATATATATATATATATATATATATTTCCAAGGATAAGCACAATTTTCTCTTTCCTTTTTCATTAGATCATTGGTAATTACTATCCTATGTTGATTTTCTTTTCATAATTATTAAAAAATTTTTTTTCAAACTTTGCGAAGTCAACGACACTGACACCGGTCTCTTTCCCTCATTATATCTGATTCTTCGAATGCTATCTATGTTGCTTTCTTCTATGTCGATCTCTTTTAAAATTTTCATGACATATTTACATAACTCTTTATTAATTTGACTTCTGTCGTCTATTTTATGCAAAATCACATTTTTTGCTCTTATGTTCTGTTTTAAAATGGACTTCTCTTTTTCTAATGATGTTAAACCACTTACCAGAACTTTTTTTTCTTGTTTATGAAGCGTGATTTCTCCCTTCAATTTGCTTTTATCCTCCGAATTGCGTGTAGTCGTATCTTCCATTTTCTTTTGCGTTTCACCGAATTTGTCAATTTTTTATGTTAAATTCTCTAATAGAACTTTCAGATCTTTATTAGTTATTTCCTCTTCATTTTTTTCACTGATTTTTCTTTTGATTTCTTTTTTAATACACTTTTAGGTTTTTCTCCAAAATTTTCTCTTTCACTACTATATTAATACCAAGAATAAGTGCGGCACTTTTGAGACAACGCAAAACACGTCTACACACGAACGCGGCTTAAGCAAAACTCACTGTTCTAAGTATGTTAGATTCGTCGAACCTGGAATTATTACGAAATGTATATGCTTTTGCAAAAATTGTAATCAGAAAAAATGTATAACTAGAAATATGAACGCTGCCTGCGACATCCTCTTTGTATTGGCTAATTTTATGGGCCTTTAAACAAATCAATATCCACATTTCTTAATATTGCTATATATCTTTGGAACATACCGTGAAAACCTAGAATGTGATTTTTTGGATGTAATGCACTCTACACTCCCCGAAGGACTTCGCGGAAACTGCTCTTTAATTAGATGTGATGATGTTGGTATCACGGATTCACGACTTCCGTAGTCAAGATTTGCTGTGCCTGATACGCTACCTTCTAGCGAGTAATTACATTTTGCGTTAAGATCCTGTAAAACATTATTTAATATTTGACGAATAAAATAAAACGATATTATGACGGTGTTTATAATAATTAATAATTTACTATGAAATATTTAAATGTTAAACACCAATCATCGGTATAGATTTAGTTATTTGCAACAATATTCTTACAGTTACAAAATATAAATGAGATATAAAAAGATACTACCTAAAGTTAGTGCTTTGAGGGAAAACCAAATTATTCAAACGAATTACTAAACACAATCTCTCAATGTAGAAATTACAGATATTAAAAAATGATTTAAAATCTGGTATGAAAACGAAATCTATGACATAATTTTGTTCATGCCTGTGTTACAAAATCGATGTAGGGTTATTTTATCACTACTCATTTATTAGTTTTTCTTTTGATTGGTAATATATTTCAGTATTCTAGATGTTTCAGATATATTCTTTTAGATATATCTCAAACAAATTGCAGTAATAAGTTCGCCATAAGTTTATGAACTTTTTGGAAGTTTTCACACCCATCTCTGCACTAATTTCCTGCAGTATTTTCGAAGCACAACTTCCGATAAAACCCATGTTTAAAAATAATATACTAGGCACATATACGTTCATCTATTTGAAGCCCTTGGAGAGGGCCTCTCACTGTGTCGAAATGTTGCGCATGAGTTTTTTGTGTAATAAAGTGTAATTGCCAAAAATGTGTTTTTAACCATTTAAACCATAATGGCCATTACGTTCCATGCGTTTTTGAATTAACGCTGGTTCATCGCAAGTAGCAGATCATTTATACAATAAAAATAATCTATTCCAGACTTGTGGAATTTCATTTGACATGACGTCATTGGAAGCTGGAATGAACAGAATGAAGTGTCCGAACATATGGTATCATTCCCTGAACCTGTATTGCCAAGAACATTACTTTTAGTTAACATAATAAGCTCCTACAGAGTTCTCCAAAAGTTTCTGATTAATAGCGAGAACTTAATTGGTAATAAATGTCACAGACGAAGTAAATAGTATGGGAGCCCGTGATGCTGAATGTGTAGTTACTGGAATGCAGTGGAAACCTATTAGAATGTGAAGATTAGATGCTAAAAAGAAAAAAAGGTTACGTGAACAAAGAATAAAAAAAAACTATTGAAAACTAAAAAAGTACTAAAAATCTACTCAAAACTAAAAAATGTGTACAAAATTATTCAAAACTATAAATAATTTATATCAAAATATTCAAATCTATAATAAATATGTTAAAGAGTATTCGAAACTATACAAAATGCGTAAAAAATATCAAATAGTTATATTATTTATTGGATAAGGAATTTGTAATGGTTAAACAATATTTTTTTTACTATTTTTTCGTACGGATTTTTGCAGAATTAAAAAGAAAGCATAATCCAATTTGGAGTATCCTCTAGAACTGCGGGCGTTATTACATCTTCGTACGCATCTGACAGCTGCTTTCCGACGAACCAGATCATTTCTAATTTTCCTTTCGTGTTTGTCCAGCCGAAATCAGTTGGCGTCAAATCTAGTGTATCTCGATTATGCGCATTCCTCCATAAACATGCGATGTACCGCGTTCGTAACAAATGTTGCCGTAACTCCGATTTGCAAAGTGGCAAGTTTCATGCATCGAAATTACGCACATTCAACGAGAAGGGCTGTGAGGTATTTGACACTTTGTACGTCTGATTGAAAAGTGCACTTCTACCTTGGTTGACATCACTAATTCTTTTCAATTCATACAACTTGCAGATGAAAGTTTCCATGATCTCAAATATGTCATCAATATTATCACTTTCACATCCCAAGTCTGCAAATGCTTCTTGAAATATCTCGGAAATTCATGAAAATATCGAAAGGTCTTTTTTTGCTTCGTCTGTGCAATGCTGGATTGAAGTTACACCCTGTTAGCGCATGAAAGGCTGATAACGCTTGTGACACTAATGGGCCTAGCTTAAACGAAAAGAGAAGAACTGTCGATACTGCACCCAACAAACAGTGGCATCAGTGGCAAACACGTGGTGGACTGCATACAAAATGGCGTCGCAGCCAATTTGTAGCAGAAAGAGTGAGAAGGGCACAGGGGGCGCTTCTACGCCGGCGCGGCTACGAGAAAGACAGAGAGACGCAGAGCACTAAATTTATGAGTTTAGATACTTCGTCACACGGAAAATGTCAGATTAAGTTATTTTCGTGATTCTCAAGTGATTTTCTTCAAAATTTAAAAAAAAAATTTTACGCGCTCGAGTAATACCATGTAACGTTTATCGGTGTGAAGTTGGCCCCCAGTTGACTAAAAAAAAAATAACAACAGTTCTATATGCCCCCACATAGTTCTGAAGTTCTGTATAGATTTTGAAAATAGTTCTGTTGATTTTACCAAAAAAATTGCATTTGGTAATATCGGGGGGCCAACTTCACAAATTACAAAATTTAAAGACCCGTAACTCTCCCATTTGTCATCAGATCAAAAACTTTCATGAGGCAAAGTTGTAGAACTCTTTGGGGGGCAAAAGGAACTCCAGAGAAAAAATCGATTTTTTGAAATTTTTTTATTTTTGGAAAAAACAGACTGCCTGTAATTCTCCCATTTTTCATCAGATCAAAAACTTTCATAAGGCAAAGTTGTAGAACTCTTTGGGGGCAAAAGGAACTCCAGAGAGAAAATCGATTTTTTTAAATATTTGAAATTTTTGGATTTTTGGAAAAAACAGACTGCCTGTAATTCTCCCATTTGTCATCAGATCAAAAACTTTTATAAGGCAAAGTTGTAGAACTCTTTGGGGGCAAAAGGAATTCCACAGAAAAAATCGATTTTTTGAAATTTTTGGATTTTTGGAAAAAACAGACTACCTACAATTCTCCCATTTGTCATCGGATCAAAAACTTTCATAATGAAAAGTTGTAGAACTCTTTGGGGGGCAAAAGGAACTCCAGAGAAAAATTTGATTTTTTGAAATTTTCTAAAGAGGTCTACAACTTTTCATTATGAAAGTTTTTGATCCGATGACAAATGGGAGAATTACACGTAGTCTGTTTTTTCCAAATATCCAAAAATTTAAAAAATTAAAAAAAATCGATTTTCTCTCTGGAGGTCCATTTGCCCCCCAAAGAGTTCTACAACTTTGCCTTATGAAAGTTTTTGATCTGATGACAAATGGGAGAATTCCAGGCAGTCTGTTTTTTCCAAAAATCCAAAAATTTTAAAAAATCGATTTTCTCTCTAGAGTTCCTTTTGTCCCCCAAAGAGTTGTACAACTTTGCCTTATGAATGTTTTTGATCTGATGACAAATGGGAGAATTACAGGCAGTCTGTTTTTTCCAAAAATCCAAAAATTTCAAAAATTTCAAAAAACCGATTTTCTCTCTGAAGTTCCTTTTGCCCCCCAAAGAGTTCTACAACTTTGCCTTATGAAAGTTTTTGATCTGATGACAAATGAAAGAATTACAGGCAGTCTGTTTTTTCAAAAAATCCAAAAATTTCAAAAAATCGATATTCTCTCCGGAGTTTCTTTTTCCCCGAAAGAGCTCTACAACTTTTCATTATGAAAGTTTTTGATCCGATGACAAATGGGAGAATTCCAGGCAGTCTGTTTTTTCCAAAAATCCAAAAATTTCAAAAAATCGATTTTCTCTCTGGAGTTCCTTTCGCCCCCCAAAGAGTTCTACAACTTTGCCTTATGAAAGTTTTTGATCTGATGAAAAATGGGAGAATTACAGGCAGTCTGTTTTTTCCAAAAATAAAAAAATTTCAAAAATTTCAAAAAATCGTGTCCACATAAGTGTCCAAAGACTTTTGCACGGTAGTGTATATCCCTTTATTTATTTTTCTTATTTCGTGTGTCTCCTATTTATTGTACCCTTATTTCATATCCCTTTTTTTTATTTATTCGACTATCTTTCCCCGAATTATTTTTTTTCTTCTTTTACTGTCTCCCATCTCCTCTCCGCCCATTTTGCGGCACGCTATGGGGGAAGACAGTAGGGAGGTAATAGTGCACTCCCCCCCTCCCCCCATGCCCGTTTTGCCTCGACGGCCGGACACCATACACCCGTGGTGTCAAGGGTCGTGGCATATACATCAGGCACAATGACCTGAGTAAACATCTTCGGATCAGGCATCCGTGGTATGTTAAAGTGTTTAAGTGCGTGTAGTGCAGCCCCACCCTCGGTGACTTAAAGAGGATGAGGAGGCACTTCACGGACCTGCACGATATCCCTGGAGTGAGAAACCTCGTGCCGGGCGGTGACAGTGTGCCACAGCAAAGTACTGCGACCCCGGCCCGCCCCGTCAGCACGCCCAGTACTAGGCAATCGGCTAGTATTGAGGCGTTCCTGAGTCGGCAGCGAAGAAGCGCCGGCCATGGTTCCCCCAACCTGCCACCCGGCAGAGGGCTGGTACGCGAGGGGGGGTCAGACGGCGCACTACCAACGCGCTGTTCTGTGTCGGCAGCAAGACGCACGTCGACCACGTTGCATAAAAGTCCCTCCACCTCAACCGGTGACAATCCAGTCACCCGTTTGCAGGCTAGCGGATATAGTTATTTAAGGTGTCTTCCCTCCCTTGCGGGTTCAAAACACCCCCCCCCCAATGGGGGAATGGGGCCAAATTTGAGTGTTGCGCCAGCACCGCTGGTTGTGCACACTTTAAAAAGACATACAACAAGTCAGCTCCCAAATTATTAGCAACAAGCTGCCTGCCTTGATGCTTCTGTTGGTTCAGAGAACCTTTCTAGCGTTGCCTCTACCCGCCAGAATCCAACTCCTATTTGCGGATGGCTACCAGGTGGACACGGCACACCGAAACGCTCCCCCGTGTGGAACCCACCTGGTAGGGGCTTGACACCGCACCCCAGCTCCCCAGTACGGTGGGTATCTCGAGTCGTTTTACGATCAGGCATTCGACGGCACAGACCAGCCGAACGATCGGGTCCGTGAGGTCGTCAATTCTCAAAACTTGCTAAGAGAAGCAGGTCATTCAAAGCATTGCTCCTCTTCGAGCTTGGGCACTTCGACCCCTCACTCTTCCTTGCGGACGGAGATACTCGCTCCGCTCTCTTCCACAAGTCCCCTGCGGGGCCGTTTGCAGGCTAGGAGGGTAGGCAGCGTGCCCCCCTCGAGTGACCCACCCCGGAGGCTAGGAGGACTGGTGACCCCAACTACCACCTTTGCGGAGGTCACCAGGGGGGAACTGCGGGTCACGGGCAGCCAGTCAACGGGACGTGACGCGGGGACGGTGCGGGCGGTCCCGGTCCCACCTGGGACTTCCGGTACCGCCCGCGTCACGTGGGAGGCCCCCTACAATCTTGAGGCGGCCCACATTGGTACTATCCTGCGCCCGGCCACCATCACGACCGCAACGACGAGCACCACGACATGTGCCAGACCCATCCCTGCTGTAATCTGTACCATGGCCGGTACGTTAACAGCTATGTCCGGAGGCACTGGATCGGTGCTGGCGACCGCGCCAAGGAAAAGGTGCATAACGGGCTCTCCGGCTGTTTTAACATGCAAGAGGGCTCGGAGTGCCACCGGCATGGCGCGGTCGCTGAGGGCCTCCAGCCAGCCTCCGGAACAGGTCCCGGCCGACAGGGATGAGGTCATGGACACGTCTGTCCCGGCAAGAAACACCCGGGCGGCATCACTACCACCCGAGAGCAGACACACGCTGAGGGCCCGCCGTCCAAGGAGTGCCCAAGGCAGCACCATCGCCACAGCAATGGGTGGGGTAGAGTGTCGGACCACGGAGGACCTCTCAACAATAAGGGAGTCGTCGAGCGACGGAGGGTCGGATGAGGACTGGCTGCCGACTCGGGAGAGTCAGCGGGAGAGGCATCGGCGGCGCAACAACGAAGCCACGCCGTGGCCCCTCCGCGGTAACCAGAAGAGACTCTTGCAGGACGCCGATGTACGAGCTTATGCGCACCTGCGGGAGGGTCGAATCTGCCGAGGACCTGGAGAGGACGGCCGCGTTAGTGTCGGCCTTCTGCAACGGGTCTAAGGAGCCGTGGAGGGGCAATGGCGGGACCGCGGGGAGAGCAGGCGGAGGAGGTCGCCGAGGAGAGGGTGGCTCCCGCGCCCGTGTTCACGGCCCGGAGAGTGCAGTGGTGGGGGCGACACGCATCCGAAGTCTGTACCGAAAGAACAGACGTAGGGCGATGCAGCAAGCGCTCCAAGAAGATCGGACCCGTTGCCAGATTCATCTGTCAAGGGTCCATGAGCACTTCTCGACAGTGCATCGCCCTAGAGACGATGGATGCGGGTTACAGCTGCCACGGATCGAACCCCCATCGCAAGCCAGCTGCGACGCTCGGGAGGCGCCCTTTGGGGCCGGCGAGGTGGCCAAAAAGCTCCGGAAGATGACCAATTCGTCTCCGGGGCCGGACGGCCTATCCTACCAGGATCTTAGGGGGGGGGGGCAACGGAGGAGGTCGTCTGCTGGCCGCTTACTATAACACCTGCGTGCGATTGGTGGTCGTGCCGGAGCGGTGGAAGGAGCCGAACACCATACTCCTATATAAAAAGGGCTGCGTGGACGACCTCTCCAACTGGCGGCCGATAGCGATGGGCAACAACATTGCTAAGCTCTTCGCTGCGCTCTTGGCGGACCGGCTAACAACCGTCTTAGTGCGTCCCAGAAGGCCTTCCTGCAGTACGAGGGTTGCTACAAACATAACTTCGTGCTGCAGGAGGCCATTCGGGACGCGCGCCACCGCAGAAAAGATCTGGTCGTCGCGTGGTTGTACCTGAGCAATACCTTTGGTTCGGTCCCCACGCGGATTTAGCCGAGGCCCTGGGCAGCATGGGGTCCCTGGCGGGACGCGAAATATCATCCTTGCGTCCAGCCGGGGAGCTGCGACCCGTGTTCGCACCGCCCAAGGAGAAACGGGCCCTATTAGGATCTCCTCCGGGGTGCGACAAGGTTGTCCGCTGAGCCCCATAGTGTTTAACCTGACCCTTGAGCCCGTTTTACGGTCTTTGGCCACTCGAGGGGGCGGTTACATGCTGTGGGGTAGGTCTATTAACAACCTGACCTACGCGGACGACACCGTGCTATTAGCTAGCACCCAGGAGGAGATGGAGGCGCAGCTACGCACCGTGCAGGAGGCGGCAGAGTCGGTCGGATTATCTTTTAACCCGGCAAAGTGTGCCACACTACATTTTGGTGGTGGCCGCAATGCTGGGGTCCGGCCGACGACGTTTAACCTCCAAAAAGGCGTAGTTAAGTCCCCGGGGGTGGGCGAGGCATACGACCACCTCGGCATACCCACGGGGTTCCAGGTGCGACAAACACCCATCTCATCGATCGGAGATCTTGTTAGAGACCGGTGGATGTGTCTGTACTGGCCCCCTGGCAGAAGATCGACGCCGTGGCGACGTTTCTGCTTCCGCGGCTGGACACCTTACTAAGGGGAGCCAGCGTCGAGAAGGGACATGTGACCGAGGCCGACCGGCTTATAAAGCAGGCGGCCAAGGGCTGGCTCAACCTCCCGCAGCGAGCGAGTGCGGAGGTGGTTTTCCTGTCCCCCAACCAAGGGGGTGCTGGACTACTCCCGCTCGCGGACATGGCGGACGCACTGACCATCGCCCACGCCCTCAAGCTACTGTCGGCGTCGGATCCGATGGTTAGGGGCCTCGCCATGGCCTCGCTGCTGGATGAGGTACGGCGGAAGATCGGCCGTGAGCCAGACAATAACATTGTCGCCCAGTACCACTCGGGTTCTTCCAAGGGTATGCTGAGGCGACCGTCCAGTAGTCTCGCCTCAACGTGGAGTGATGCCCGGTCCGCCGCCAGGAGACGAACCTACGTAACTTAACCAATATACCCTTCAAAACTAACGTAAAGTATCTTATCCTAAAGCATCCTAACTTAACATCCCATAATCTGAGGCAATCTAATCTGAAACAACCAAACCTAACGCAACCAAACGTAGACAAATTGTAGGGACCGAAGCTGTGTAACTTAACCAGTACAACCTAAGAAACGAACCTAGATTACTTTAATTCTAGCCACCTAACCTAAACCCCCCCCCCCCCCCATAACCTGAAAAATCTAACCTAATGAAACCGAACTTAACGCAACCACACCTAGACCAACTCTACTTTACGAACCTTTGTAACTTAAACCAATACACACTTAGAAACTACAATCATTTACTTACATATATGGAATTTTTTATTATATGGGCAATTAGCGTGAACTTTTACGTGACTCGAGAATTTTTATTCGGATACATCATTTCCGCTGATTTATTTACAAAGAATCAGGTTATATATGTTGTGTAGAATATGTAAATAAAAAAAAGGACTACCGGTACATACTTTCAAAACAAATACACATAATACACAAATAAAAGTAAAAAATGTGCACAAAAAAGAGCGTAACTCTTGTTATTTTTTTTAATTTTCACATTGCTAAAGTTGGTGCGTTAATTTTTCATGTTTGAAGTGGGAATGCACTGGTAGCATTTGAAGAGCAGAATCGAATGCAACATGTTAGAATTATGTAGTTAGAATAGAAAAGAAGTTTCGATAGGTCAAAATGTCATGACTCCATTTTTGAAATTTTGACATTCGCGACATTTAGACTGTACTGTGGCTGGTGCGTACCGAAACAGCTTATCGGACAACTTTAACAGTGTTCTGGAGATTAAAAGAAATCAGTCTAGACGTGGTAGAATAATGTGCTCTTATTAAAAGACGTACTAAATACAACTCATTTAAAATATTACGATACCTGCAAGAAACTGAGTATGCACATTTTTGAATAGCACATCATCGTTATTGGTGGTATCCCTTACCCCCCTCAGTACATAAACTATTATTTCATGGCAGTGCAATAATTGAAAGTTTCTCTGTCCCTATTGGTTGGCTATCCGAAGAAGCTCAAGAGGCGAGCAACAAAGTCTTCCGAGAAGCGAGGGCTAAGCACAGTCGGATGAGTAAACGAGAATTAACCAATATTGATATTTTGCATCACCTTCTCGTTTCATCTGATCCATTGGTTAATTCATTACGGAAAAAAGAGCCACGAACAGAAAAGGAATTGTCAGAAGCAGCTTTGTACATGATTATCGCTAAATAAAACCCAACAGTTGCATGTACATTATGTAAATACTATGTATATAGACTTGTAAATATGTATATAAAGTATTCAAGGAGGGTTTGGAGTCACCCAGTAATCGAAAAAGGATTCAGAAGAATTTAAATGGATCCATTTGAATTCATCCGAATCCTTTTTCGATTGCTGGTCAAATACTGTGGAATTGACGAACCACGGGGTCCTTATCCTTGCAATACACATGGGATCATATTTCTGCCACGTCCTCGTCGTTGATCTCGGGTAACGCTAAGAGCAGTTTACGATTATCTTTATCGTTATTTGAGATATATATGGTGGATGTGCCAGTGAATGAACGGTTAAGCAATGTTTACACTTGGATCGATCGTAAGTATGTAATTCTTCTACAAATATCTAAGTATGATACTACCATTAGAATTGTTAGACTGCACGCTTTTTATTCGTATGGGGTACAACCTAATTTTATTTAATTATTAACCTTAAACTTGTACTTTTGTAAAAAAAATTCGATAAACACCAATGAATGGACTGGTTAAATCAAATAGGACGTTTTCCAAACCAGTTTTGGACAGCTTCAAAACTTCGCTTTGTTTCAACAAAATAATGAACACTTGAAGGTTAATAGTGGTATAAACATCGTTGTGAATGTTCAAAGAAAATAAAAATACGTATTTCGACGACTTTCTGCACCGTATATTTATAAAAAATAGCAATATGTGGAAAATCGTCCATTTATTGGTAGCTGTCCAGATATTGGCACACTCATCCTACATATATATATATATATATATATATATATATATATATATATATATTTGATCCATACATATATAAGGGTTATTAAAAAAGGACTAATATATTTAATTTTTAAGTCTTATCGGATAAGTATCGACATTATTTATTCACTGCCGTGGTATTCACCCTGATATATAACTATACTTATTTTTAATCAAGAATGAGGTATTTTATATATACTAAAATGTATGAGTAGACGAAGCTCTGAACAATTGCATTAGTTTCGGTTATTTTAGTTAGGTTGCTTCGGATTAAGACACTTCAGGATTTATTCTTAGGTTGTGTTGGGTTAGATTTGGTTGCTTCAGATTAGATTGCTTCAGGTTATGGATCGTTAGGTTAGGATGCTTCGGGATAACATACTTTAGGTGAGTTTCGAAGGGTCTATTGGTTTAAGTTACAAAGGTTCGTACGGTACAGTTTGTCTACGTTTGGTTGCGTTGGGTTCGGTTGGTTCAGATTAGATTGCTTCAGATTATGGGTCGTTAGGTTAGGATGCTTCGGGATAACATACTTTAGGTTAGTTTCGAAGGGTGTATTGGTTTAAGTTACATACGTTCGTACAGTACAGTTTGTCTACGTTTGGTTGCGTTAGGTTTGGTTTCTTTAGGTAATATTATTTCAGGTGAGGTTACTTAAGGTTTAGCGACCCACTAAACTTCAAATTTTGAATACCGATGAACTAAACATAAATTCTTTTACAAATAGTCCATTTTGCATATGCTTCGTTCCACTGTGGCGCCATCTACTGCACGTATTTCTATGAAAACTCAAAATGTGGCAACGGATCCATAAAGTACAATCCCTCCTGAGAATTTTGAAAAAAAAAATATTAGATTCGGTCGAGAATTGACGTCACCAGCGATTTTTGTCTACGGACATTACCTTCGTTTCCTACTGTGATGTCGTCGCGATGTGGAGTTTCCAGTCACTTCATGCGCGACGGCAGAAATGCCCTTTCGCTGAATGGCGCTTCTTACATTGCGCTCGTCTCGATGTCCGCCCCTGAACGGGGCGAGGCGTTGGGGTGAGGGTGACAAGCGCTGTAGGCGATGCGGGACAAACCTCGAAACTCTCCCGCATATGATCGGCCACTGCGGCCCCCATGCGGACGCGATCCAAAAGCGCCACAACAACATCGTGGATCGCCTATCCGCCACGCACCATCTTCCCGGGGACATGCGTAAAAATAAGCCCGTCGAGGGCGCCGAGGGTGAATTGGCGAACCTTCGTCCCGACCTCGTCATCCGTGACGAGATAGGGAGTGGGATCACCGTGTCGACGAGACCGTTCCGTTCGAGAACCGTAACACCGAGTTCGATGAAGCAAAGGCTCGGAAACTGGCCAAGTACGAGTCCCTTGCAGGGAATTTCCGAAGGAGCGGTTATGAGGTCACGGTGGACGCCTTCGTCGTCGGTGCCCTCGGCTCTTGGGACCCTGCCAACGAGAGAGTGGTCGGTCGCCTCAAAATCAATGCGAGATACGCAGCGATGATGAGGCGACTGATGGTTAGTGACACCATTCGATGGTCCCGGGACATCTATGTCAAGCATGTCTCGGGCGTGCGCCAGTATAACACCACAAGCACTGGCGCACGGTCACGGTCTACAGTTGGTGGGGATATGCACCCGCCCCCAACACGAGGAGAATAAGTTTTCTTTTTTGTTTTTTTATGTTGTTTTGTCCATTGTCTGTCCCTGTTTTGTTGCTTGGCCGAGAAGCCCTTGGACAAGCCGGCACAGGCATAGATATAGTAAAACTCCTGTACCGGCGAAACATTTTAATATTGAACCGGAGGATGCGCAGAAATATTAACCTCCCCCGGCTGACGAGGGTCGCTGGACGGTTTTGGGCTATATAACCCAAAACCTACCAGCGACCCTAATACTATTTTACACTAAAGCAACGTGCATGGGGAATTAACCCCTGCGAAAAGTTTTAATACCACGACGTGTCGGCCGCGGAAGCGAGGGATTTTTTCCCAGCAACCGCGGCCGACAAACTATAATATTTATTTTTAAAGGTTGAACGGAGGTGGGTGTGCCCGACAACCGTCCCGTCTAGCCGATGGAGCGCCAGGGGATAATACCCCATCGACGCCCCATCGGCGGACAGATTACCGTAAGAGCGCGGACAGGGGGGTTTTTAGTTACCCCCTACCTGTTTTTTTTATGCCCAGGTAGGTCTTTCCTCCTGGGCAAACATGTGTTACCCGTCCGTGCTCAACACTAGTAGTGGGCGAGTGGGAAAAATATACGGAATCTAGCTTGGCGTTTCGCTGCCAATTCCAGATTTTGATGGACCCAGTCATGGATAAGCGGCAACCGTTTCATCGGGTCGTTCCAGAACGTCGGCTCAGTGGGAAGAGAGTGGGGAGTTGGGGGGATCTCCTTACGGATGTTTCGAGTAGGGACTGGATTGCGGCCGTAGTTTAAAAAGGAAGGGGTCATCTGAGTAGACGATTGGACGGCGGTGTTCATGGCGAACGCCAATTCAGGAAGGTGCACGTCCCAGTCGCGGTGGTCATGCGACACAAATGAACGCATCCTCGTCTTTAGAGTGCGATTGGCTCGTTGGACTGGGTTCGCCTGGGCGTGGTACGGGGGAATAGGGGTTGGGATGATATTTAATTCTTCTAGGTGGGAGAGGATGCACCTATTGTCGTACTGACTGGCATTATCGGTGAGGAAATATCGGGGGCAGCCCCATCGATTTATGAATGTCGAATGCGGTCATGATCGCAGATCCGGTGGCTGCGTGAAGTGGTTTGACCTCGACATATTTAGTAAACATGTCCTGGAATACTACGAAGAACTGATTCTGCCGTTTGCTTGGGTAATGGTTAGGGGGGAATGGCCCCATTATGTCGGAGCTTACCGTAGCCCAAGGACCCTCGGTGGTCCGCTCAGTCATAAATCCAGGGGGAGCCTGCTGTGAAACCTTTTGCTGTTGGCACGAAGGGCGTGATACGATGCCGGGCCAGTAGAAGTCCTGTGTTATGTGGTGGTATGTCTTGTCCACGCCGAGGTGCCCGGCTTGTGGACAATCGTCAGCGTCCGTCAGGGCGCGGGGACGGAATTCAGCTGGTAAAACGAGTTTCCACGCGTCCAGATCGGTTAGGGCGGGTTCGATAATGGGGTTGGGTTTATGACAGTAGATTCGAACATCTTCTATCCGCCGATTCCGGTATTTGAATGTGAAATTACGAATATTTTCCATTTTCTCTACATACCACCTATCCTCGGATTCTCCTATCGCACACAGGGCCTCCTCAACGTTCTCATACATCCGGGATAAACCGTCCGGCACGCCATTAAGATTACCGGCGCGGTGTTCTATTTTCATGTCATAGCCCTGCATGGCCAAGGACCAGCGGGCCAATCGACCTGTCGGATCTCGCAAATTTCGCAGCCAGGTGAGGCTGCTGTGGTCGGTTATAACCTTGAAGTGAGTGCCCTCGATGTATGGTCGGTCCTGCGTAAGTACTGCGATGAGCGCAAAGTCGCTCGCATCCGTCTGAAGGGTGAAGGAAAGGTCAAAGTTAGGGCGCTTCATGACGGGGGTTTGGGCGAGGGAATTTCGAAGCGATATAATGGCAACGCTGACCTACGTGGTCGTAGGGGTTATCACGGTTGGGATGGGAACAGGAGAAAATGGAGGGGGAATAGGCAATGTGCGGTAGGGGGACACGATTTTCTACGTCGCGTCAGGAGTTTAGGCAACCCGGAATCCGGAGAGACTTTCGACCGACTATATGATTTTTTTATATACTCTCGAGACGAGACCAAAAAAAAAAGAAAATAGGCGTTTGTATGTCGCACTTGAAGTTTTTCCTGACGCTACACTGACACCAGAAAACTAAACTTAGCAAATATTTGTGACCAATTTTTATTACGGTACAAACAGGGACCAAATTCGGGGATGATACAGGACCAGGAGTGGGGGAAAACGCAAGCACCTAAAAATAAACAAAAAAAAATTATTCTAAAATAAATAAAAATTATTCTAATGAGTTCAGGGAAAGGAGGGAGGAAAGTGGTAACAACAGATTAGCGTATTTTGAATCCGTTCCCGAAATGTAACAATAGTCCCTATTTGTGGGATTATTGCTACCTTTATGTTTCGAATAGTTCCGATGATTTTGAAAATTCTTATGCCAACCTTCGGCGAACTTGAAGCTAAGCCAATTTTCAAAATACGCTTTTCAAAGGAAAAGTTTTGAAAAGATAAACAAAGCCACTAATCGGTATCGATAAGGGAATTTGAATAAGGTATAGTTGCGCGAGTAAACAAAAAACTATGTCGTAAATAATATTTGAAAGACAACTATATTGAAAATAATACTTGAAAAACAACTACGTTGAAAATAATACTTAAAAAAGACAACTATTTTCAACTATTACTTTTTTTTAAAAAGCAACTTACAAAAAAAAAACAATTTCCTTATAAGACTCAAAAGTAGCAAATTGGAAATTCTCAGTACCTGAATCGCCAACCATGTTACACGCAAGTCAAAAAGAAAAGGGAAAGTCCGGTGAACCGGTGGGGAACGGGAAAGAAAGACAGGGAACACATTCAATTTTTTCCCGGTAACTCGTGACCGGAAGTTCCGAATCTGCAAGATAACAAATTAAACAAAAATGTCGCAAAATTCATAAAACTATCGCCAAAAATACTTCGCAACACTCAAACTCCTGCGAACTGGACCGATTGACAAATTTCTCGAAAAAGACGATTTTTGTTTCGGGAAATCAAAATTGATTCCCCACCAGGGATGCCATTTTTAAGACCGTTGCACCCAGTAAATGGACGTAAAGGAAGGTCGCGTAAATAAAAAGAACAAAAATCAAACGTGTACTGAAGGAATTATATATTTGTCCCCGAAAAGAAAACCATGTTATTTTACAAAATTTTGCGCAGATAATAATATCGCGCGGCCCTTGAAATCACGCGAAGGTCGGGCTTCTTACGCAAGACCAAAGGCCAACGCAATGAAACGCCGTACTACCCGCACACAAAAAAACGGTCCACTGTACGCGAAGTCACTATTTCCTCCGAGAGGTTACACAAGTATTGGGGGGGGGGGGGGGGGGTTATAGGTCTAAACTCACCGAGACCTAGGATGGCGTCGATCCTTTTTTATGGGCCGTCGGCGATCGTGACAACGTTGAATCCACCAGCTAGACAGGGTCCTGCAGCACGCGACCCGTCTCAATAGGACCCGCGGACAGTTGGCGAGGGTTCAGGCCTCCTTCCGCGGTGACTGCCTCCGTCAAAGGTGAACGTCAAATCTTCGGTCACCTGTCACCGCCCACACCGTATCTCCACACGAAAATTTCACGGCACTTTTAGGCACGAGGAGCGCGAGGTACACCGTTCCGTAGAAGCTTTTCTTTTCGTTTTCTCGACACTTTGGAAAATGTTCGCTCGGAAGGCCGGATGCGAAGTGTCCCTTCGTGATAGCAGCGCCGGACACCCGGCGAAAATCTCAGCACCGGGCCAAAAAGGGGAGCCAGAAAAGGGGAAAAGAGAGGGGCCAGTCCTTATCGTCTCATGGCTATCTAAGTGAGGCCCATAGAGAGCGAGAGAAAGACAGAGCGACTATATCGAAGGCGTCGAGTGAGGCAAAAAGCTCCCCCACTGACGAAAGATGATGGAACACTGGAATAGGGGGCAAGAATACGCCCTACTACTCTCCGTGTACCCGGGTGTGATAGTGGCACCCGGGAAGAAGGGCAACGTGGCAAACACCAATGGGCGGCATAGCCGACTGCAACGTGGCGATATCAAATCCCGAACGATGTGGGTGCGTTCACGCTGCGGTGAGTAGGCCGGTAGATCGGACTCGAGCGTCGTGGTTGGGGCGGAAGAATCGCCATCATGGACGCGCCATTGAGCCAACATGAAGTCGATAATACTGCAGCCTGCCTGACCGACGGACGGAAACATGATCCGAGACATAGTTCATTTATAGAGAAATAAAGCGAATTTTTACGGAGGGCACTCCGCACGGCTCCGCTACTGCCAGGAGGGGTCGATCGGTGACGCCTCGTCACAAAATCATTTCCAAACTGCACAGAACCATTTTTTGAGCTCCAATTTTTTCCTTTCGCAAAATTAAATCATCGACTTTAATAATCAACTTCATTCAGAGTGGCACGCGGTTCGCACGTACTTGTTATCAACAAATTATTCATTTTAATCATTTGTAAACGGCACAGGACCACTTACTGAGATTTCATTTTTTCCTTTTACAAAATTATATCATCGACTTTAATAACCAACTTCACTCAGCATTGCAAGCGATTAGCACGTAATTGCTATTAACAAATTGTTCATGAAAATCATCTCGAAACGGCACAGAACCGCTATTTGAGCTCCAATTTTTTTCGATTGCAAGATAAAATCATGGACTTTAATGACCAACAGATATATCACAGATAGAGCCCTGAAATTAAGTGATAAGAAAGTCCATAATAACAATATTCACGAAATCAAACAATATTTACGAGATAACGACTACCCAAAGTCAATGATTGACAAATATATTACAAGACGCATTCACATGCATAATTCACGAAGACAACAGGTTAACTCACAAAATAAAAGAAATCAATTCAAATACTTACAAATACCATATACAAAACATATATACGAATCAATTGAAAACTCTTTTCGCAATACTAACATGAAGATCGTACCATCTCTAAGAAACAATATATCAGCAATAATACAAAAAGGTAAAGACAAAATACAAATGATGGATACACACAACACAGTGTATTGCGTAAATTGTATGGATTTCGATGTATCATATGTGGGAGAAAGTAAACAAACATTAAAAACTAGAATAAACGAACATCAACGCAATATCAATAGACCTTCTCAAACAAACACAGTAATCACAGAACATAGAATCCAAACACTACCTACATTTGACTGGGATAACGCACAAATACTGAACATCGAAAATGAATTTTACAATAGACGTACATCGGAAATGATTAACATTAAACTACAAGAAGCTCCAGTAAACATAATTGAAGATACCCAAAGTTTACACACCGCATATGAACGCTTTATTACAAAAATGATACGGTCAGAACCCTCCCCACCATAAAAAAACAGGAAACTTATAAAAGCGGTAACACAACAGGACGCGCCGCAGTAAACTCTTGAAAATTGTTGCGATATTGGACCCATATTATTTAATATATGTAATTTTAATTGATGAATAATTAGTGTGAAAAATAATAATTCTAACGGTCGACACAACACATTTCGGTCGACGTATATTTATATAGAAAGGATTTTGAAATTAATATACACCAACTATATTACTTGGAACTAGGAAAACGTATTTCGAAGAATGTATTTAGTCAACAATTGCAATTTAATAATATAATAAAATTGAGAAAAATATTTTGTTTATTTTAATAATTGACTAAATTGAATTTTATGGAGTGACAAATATTTTTGAATTATTTTTCGCAGCATTAAGAAATAGTTTTCTAAGCAATTTTTTTTTTACTGTCAAGACTTTTACTCTCAGGTTATTTGTATTACTTATTTACTGTACAGTCGGTTACGTCAAAAGGGACGGACGATAAAATTTTGTTTAAATTTTTATTTAGTTAATTGTTGACTGAAATACGAAATTAATTTGTCTGTTAACACATGTACACATTTGTTTATTTTATTCTGGTTGTTTGAAGTGGTATTTTGTTATTTAAATTTATTAAGGACAAAATCGAAATAAAATTGAGAGTAAAAATAAACACCCCACACTTTCAGGAATTAGATGATTGGATACTCCAATTATCTGGAGTTGAATTAAATAGTGCTTTTTCCCAACTGGAATGAAATAAGTCTGGACACATAGGTGTCCGTATTAATCGACTAATTAATATAGGCGACTAATAATAGGCTCGAAGGCAATTATACAGCAGCCGATTTTAAAAAGAGTTTGCGTGCAGAAAATGAGCCTGAGCTAAGACAAAGACGCGATGAATTATTAAACACATTCGGCGAATTTATTGAAAATCATCGCGGAACTAGGGTTCAGGTTCAGTCTCGGGTTCACCGTAATCAAAGAAATCCATCGATGAGAAATAATAATAGTAATAATAACCTGGATGAAATTGATAAAGAAGCATCCAGAGAAGGATCGTCCATTGAAAATGCCAGCATAAATTTAAGGCTAGATAAAATAAAAAATGCTCTAACACAATTATTAGAAGAGCGATCACAACAGAGAGCAAGTAATATCAGGTTGCTGAATGTAGACAAAAATGTAAATTTTCAAGATACCTTCAACATAAATTATCACGAAGATATCGAAGAAATTCGGCCGGCAAGTGACCAAGTACCCAAAACAGATGAATTCCATCACTACAGATGTTCCAGCTTACCCGAACGGGCGACCCCTAGGGAGGGGGGAGATCATTCACCAATTAGGGTGAATGAAAATGACAGGCGTCAGAATAGTCAATGGCGGCTAAATCAGTCCTTCCGTTTCAGAGATGTGGGAGATATTGTCCGGAAATGGAATGTCACGTTTGCGGGCAATGAACAGCAAAGCATCGATGAGTTCCTGGTTCGGGTGAAAGAGATGTTATCGCTGGGATAGAAGAAGACAAACTTCTTCATGCATTAATTACCCTACTTATTGACGGGAGTAGCACTACAGTGGTACCGAATTTCGTACCAAAAATAGCGTTCGTGGTCTCAATTCAGCCGAGAGGCCAAGTCCTGTTATGGAAGCGACCAAAACTTGCAACGGCGCACAGAAAGAGAGGTGCACATGCGGACGCAAAGATGAGTCGGTCAGCGATTATATGATTTGCCATCGTTCTTTACTGAATAGATGGACACCATTACCGTCTGAAGAGACGCAGTTAGATGGGCTGCATCAGAAACTGCGGCCAGCGTTGCAAATGGCAGTGCAAAGAGATTGAGTACGATCATTTGAAGTGTTGCTGTATCGGGCGAGAGAGGCCGAAAGAATTATTAAGGCCAGTCAGGCGTATCGACCTATTCCAGTGCCAGAACAATCTTAATGCCCAGAAGTGGCCTATAAAAGCAAAAGTAAGCCAGCCAGCCAGAAGAAGACTGATCTTAACTCTTTCTGGGGCAGACGCCACTATAGTGGCGCCATAATTGTCTTCAGTTTTTTCTGTACAGTATGATCTTTTTAGGCTCTAAATCGTTCATTTTTTTTTAATGGGACACTGGATGTTTGCCGAACAAGTTTCTCAGTCTAAAATTTCAAGTAGCACTATATATAATTAGTTATAAACAATTAATAACAAAAAAATGTAGAATTTTTTAAATTAATTCGGCTGTGAGCTCATTTTACACACAAATTAACTGATGTTTGGTACAGAGGGGTTCTCTAGGTCGCTGATTACGAATCCAGTCTCAGATTTTAAAAATTCAAAATGGCGGATCCAATATGGCGACCTGACGATATAAAAATTTACAAAATTCAATGATTCTGTCTTTCATTATTTGTATGGGGTTTTTTTGGGGTCGCTGATTACGAATCCAGTATCAGATTTTGAAAATTCAAAATGGCGGATCAAATATGGGGAGTGTAGTAAAAATTTCTCAAGTTTTAAACATTTTTTTTTTGTATTCCTAGGAAAAATGAAATTTATCCATTCTCTTTTCCTGGAAACACCTTATATTTTGCCCGATATAAGTATGTATAATCGTATATTATTATATAATCATATCTCAAATTGTATATAATGAAATCCTATTTTCCCGGGTTCCCTTTTGGCCACATATCGAATTGAATCATGAACCCTCAATAATAATGAAAATGGGAGAAAATGAGCGATATATGATTATATCTGAATCGTATATGTTTATGTCAGGATCATATAGGGTTCAGATATGACAATATAAAATTGAGATATAATTGTATATTATGATATAAAAATATATATGGATTTTGACCTGATACAATGATATTAATATATTACATTAGGATTATATTATACAAGGATATAAATATATATATACTTATAATATGTTGATGCATTGATAAATAGATATACAATTATGAACATATATATGCACATATGAAACTATACGAGAACTATGTACAATTATATATATATTTATATGCAAATGAAAAAATAAAAAAAAATAACAAAAATTAGAATAAAAAAAAAAAAATTAAAAAATTAAAAAAAAGTAAAAAATAAAAAAAAAATATGGAACTAGTACCTCCCCACGTCCACGTCGTTAGTTCCGGGTCATGCTGAGAGGGAGAATCTGATGCACTAGTAACTTTGTGACGCTGAAATAATAATTAGCGACTTTTAACATCCTTATAAAAAATTAGCAATTATCTACTAATTAAGAAATAGTTTGTCGGCCACGTTCAATCCGATATTTTGAATTTTCAAATTCTGAGTTCAGATTTGTAATCAGCGAGCCCGAAAACCACCGAGGGACGACTTTCATGCGATTCGAATGACTTTTTAGATTTTTGTCCGCCATATTGGACCTGCCATTTTGAATTTTCAAATTCTGAGTTCAGATTCGTAATCAGCGACCTCGAAAACAATAAGAATGACTGATATTGAAATTTTCGGTTCAGTAAAATAATGTGCCCCTGAAAGGGTTAAGATAGTAACATACATGTCGTCAGTTGAGATGCAGTCTAGACATCTGAAAAACGCATGGGACGAAGAAATTAAGAAAAAGCTGGATGAAATGTTCGAGCAAGTCGAACGGTGAATCAATACCCTGGTTCAACGGAAGTTGGACAAGTTATCGTCTCCACGGTGGTATCAAAGGTCGGAAGATTGTTCGGTTCAAGATAACTTCAGTCGACGAAAAGAAATGATGCCGTCGTTTCGAATAACGCCATTTGAGCAGAGGAAAGGTTGGACAGGTCAAAAGCCAAATTTTTTAAGCCACACAAGAAGCAGTCTTTCGGTAGAAAGTATGGATCAGACAAGACGTCTACTTCAACTCCGAAACACGTCGGATCGAACAATAGACAATCGAATTTAAAGTGTTTTGTCTGCAACTTACAAGGCTACACCAAGTATAATTGTCCACGATATCAGGAAAACGAAATCAGGGACTCGTAGGTGAGGTCATACCTGTCCCTGAAGTTTCATCCAAGACCTCAACTCCAGAATTACAAGATGTTACACCAGCTCCACTGGGCATCCACCTGACGTCCGAAGATGGTTATACACGATATAACACTACTCACGATATGACGGCTGGACTCAAAGTAAATCTCAAGAAAAGTGAGTTCGGAAAAGAAGAAGTTCGGTATCTTGGCGTTTGAGTGAATAAGGATGGTTTTCGACCGGATCTGGAGAAGATACGCCCGATAGTGGAGTATCCGGCGCCTAAAAATTTAAAGTAACTTCGCCGATTTTTAGGCATGGCATCGAGGTACCGAAAGTTTTTGGTTAACTTTGCCACGACCGCCGAACCCCTAACTTAACTGACTCGTAAGGATCACCCCTATACTTGGGGTGAAAATCAGTAGCTTGCTTTCGAGCAGATCAAAAAATTGATAAGTACGGCTCGGACGACATATGATCATGTCGCCCGATATTATTATTGGCCGACGATGCGTCGTGACATTATCAAGTATGCCCGAAACAGTGTGATATGTCAGAAGAGTAAAATATCACCAGTAGCTCCAGCTGGAAAAATGGGCCGTAGAATGGTACCAGGTCCGTGGAAAATAGTGGCAGTGGGCGCAATGGGTCCGTTTCCCAAGAGTCCTCAAGGAAAAGAATATTTGCTAGTTTATCAAGATCTTTTTATTCGACGGATTGAATGTATACCCGTCCGAAGCGTGAATACTCTGTCGTGACTTCTGTCGTTATATCATTCGAAAAGAAAATTATTATGCACTTCGGAACTCCAGAAGTTTTCCACACGGATAACGGTAAGGCCTCCAGAAATCCGACGATTGAAATGTACTTGAAGGAGAGGGGAATTAAACCCTCAATAAACCTATCGTACCAT
The DNA here is from genome assembly GCA_030407085.1 of Trichopria drosophilae. Classification (NCBI taxonomy): domain Eukaryota; kingdom Metazoa; phylum Arthropoda; class Insecta; order Hymenoptera; family Diapriidae; genus Trichopria; species Trichopria drosophilae. The sequence continues at coordinate 52,710,455 of CM059586.1, forward strand.
CCTCAAGTAAATCATGTTGAGAGGATTAACCGTTCGCTGAAGAGCATGATTGTGGTTTTTGTTGAAGATAATCATAGAGCGTGGGACGAACATATTGCTGAATTTGAGTTCGCCTACAATACTGCCGTCCACGAGTCGACAGGAGAAAGTCCAACCATGTTAAATTTTGGCTGACAATTGATTCAACCGAATCATTACCGACGCCAAGAAGACGATCAGGCAGATAAATGCCAAGAAAACCCGTTAATTCGGGATTGGACTTCCAGGATGCGCAACCTGCAAGATATTCATCAGAGTGCCACACATAAAATTGAGACAGCTCAAAATCGTCAGGCGAACTATTATGAGTCCAAGATACGTGATGTACAGCTCAAAATTGGAGAAAAAGTTTTAAAACGGAATCATGTATTGTCTTCGGCCGCTCACGGTTTCGCAGCCAAGCTAGCTCCAAAGTTTGTAGGATCGTTGTTGCCGCCCGACTAGGGTCTAACGTTTATGAGTTACGAGATAAATTTGGCAAATGGATCAGTAAAACTCACGTAAGTCAACTGAAAAAGTTTCATGAAGAAGTTGACGTGTCATCCAGTAGCTCGTCGACCGATCAAGACGCTCCTGCAGAAGAAGACGACATCGGACAACAGCTAGCATCTGAGTCTGAACCAGAAGAATTAGAGCGTACACATCTTACTGTTCAGGCTGATGTCCTTAGGGCCGATAAATTCGAGCGTGAAGTACGCCGCGGTAGGGCGAAAAGTATTCGTAAATCGACGTCAGCGGGCGCGGAAATAGCCAATACACCCATTCTAGATGCGGAAAAGACTCAATCCGACACTAAAGATGTCGGGGCTAAGCGTCCAAAAGGTCGACCGCGAAAGGTTGACCACGTAACGTGGCCGGTGCAACCGATTAGATATAGGTATGATACTAGGAGTAGAATTTAGCTATTAATAATTTAGCACGCGAGATATTGAATGCGATTAGGTTAGCTAATGGTCTCGTTTTCCTACTCCAAGTAATATGACCGTGAAGTATTTGTTAGTATTTTGTGGAGGGTTTTTCCTAGGTTGCATGGTGTTTGTACGTTTTCCATTTCCTATACCCGAAGTCCGATACTCAGATACTGGAGTGAGTGCTGGTACCTGAGACGGATAACCAGCGTCTGGGCGGGGATTGTAACGAGAATGCTAATTTAATAATTAATTTAACATTTCATTCATTCCATCACGTATAACCTTGTGCTTGGTCGTCGGTTAATATTCAAATTATTTTTAAGTTTATATTTAATTATGTGTTTTGAATTTGCAGAAGAATGATCAACATAAACAATAGGTCGATCGGTATGAATAACTGGGAGGTAAGCCCCAGGTCCGCGAATTTCCACGCGAAAACGGGAGACCTGGTTAGACCGTTGCGCGGCGTGATTCTGGATGAATGTCCGTATATTTTTATTTTCTGACATCTTGTCGTCACGCGTTCACGTACGTCTCATTATACTGTTTTGTAATTATTGAATTGCGCGTGTGGGTGAAATTGTTGTATTTCGTTCTTAATAAGTTTATATTTAAGTGCAGCTTCGCGAACGAGCGAGCGAAAAGGCGAACGTGCCTTAATTACGGAATGATTTTTACGAGTGTCGGGCATTCCTCAATTGTACAATTTACTGAAAATTAATATTATTCTTTAATAAAAATCTTATATAGAAATATTATAAACCATTGTTGCATTGTTTATGATTCAGATATTATAACAAAATATTTTACAATAAAATCAAAATAGCCTGTACAAATATAAACGAAATTTGTAGCGTCAATACAAATAAAGTTATTTATAAAAAAATAATTTTTTATTAATTTTTTATTGAAACATGAAATATTTTAATTGAAGAGAAAACATGGGTTTTGGTTATAAAAAATTATATTTATAGAATTGCATGAACATCATTTATTTTTATTCTTTGATAATTAAATAACAATGAAGTTAATCATTTGTAGCCAAAGTTCATTGTTTGTACTAATTTATAATATATTAGGTTCTACTGAGTACATGTAGAATTATAAGTTGTATATAGAAATAATGATTACAAATTTGGGTGTGGTCTACAAACGTTCGATACGACGTATGCGTACTATCTAATCTCGCAGTTGGTAGGGTAGGTAGGACCATATATGGCTTACTGTTCTGAATATTGCGGAACAGTATATTTCGTTGTGGGTTTTCCTGAGTTTGTGACATTTTAAGAAAACAGAAAGCTGATTTTTTCGGCGCCCGGCGTGAGGTTCTCCTTGCGTCCACTCATTCAAAGCTCGATATCCCGGTACCTATGAAAAATTACCTCTATTGTTTTTTAATTAAAGGTAAAATGATACGGAAACCACAAATACATATTAAAATATGATAGGAACGGTATAAGTTTTTGAAAAATTTATTTAAAAGTCTGCAGCGGAGGAGATGGATATCGGAGCCACTTTTCTGCTGCAGACTGCACACGTGGATTATGGAGGGCCAAGGAAAAAAAACTAAAATAAGAGTAAACCGAAAGCAACAACATTTTGATATAATAGTGTATTTACAGAAATGGAGCGGCGGTGGCTCAGTTGGTAGAGTAGGCTTCGTAATCAGAAAACCCTGGTTCGATTCCGGCCTCTGAAATCTGCCATCGGGACACCTCTATATTTGTTTATAAGTGTCTAATAACGCCAAAGCTCAGGTAATTCGGATTTCACCTTCATAAACTGTAGGTCCCGTCGCGATTTAGTCCCATTTGGGTTCACAAAATTCAACGTAAAATAATATTAAGAAAAAAAAATGTACAGAAATAATAATAAAAAGGACCTAAGAAAAAGTCGCGACAAAAGAAACAGGCTTTAACGAAATTAAACAGTAGTTTCGCGTATACGCTACCATTTTCGCGAATAGTTTTGGCCCAAGCTAATTCGAAAGGCATGACAAAGTAATTGCTTATACCGAAAAATGTTGTACGTAGACCTAAATATAAATGGGCACACAAATACAATGGGGGTTGGATTTTCCGGTAAGCTAAAATTATATGGATCGCATAAAGTTGTAGGATCATATTGAAACCTTTTACCGCTATATATCGACTGTCACATACTGTTCGTAATTGCTTTCAGCTGGACTAACTTTACAAACTTCTTAACTTTGATAGTTGTTTGCTAGTTATTTCAATCTGTAAAGTAAGATTTTACCGAGTCTGTAGCTCATTTAATAGAGCGAGGTAAAATGTTTACTCCAATAGGATAAAGTCATAATTCAAGCCGTATTGAAGGAGGACAAAAGGACAGAGGACAAGCCATTTTCCCCCGCTTCAATGACAATATGTATATTCGCGGGTCGGCTCTCGGGTGGAGGGGTACAGGACAGAGACAGGGCAGTACAAGACAGAATAGGCAGACACACACACAACACCCACCCAGAGCCAGTCTCCGTACCCCAGTATCGGTACCACCAGCAGATTCGACAGTCTGTGCCATAGCGAGTACGACGCGGGGCTTATCCCATCTTTATCCGAGATAAGACTCACGACGTACCGACCGCGGATCAGTCGCTGACGGTACCGATAAATGCCGACCGGGACAAATTTCAGGAATATTTATCAATATCAATTCTAGTAGACCGAGCGGTCCTTTCTGATGATCGGTAGCAACCACGAGAATTAAGTTTCTCTTTAGCCATATTATTATTTTCTTTACTTTTATTCTTCTTTTTAGTAACATATTCAGATTTAATAAATAATCAATTTTCTCAACCGTATTAGTTTAAATTATAAAATAAAAAGTCGTGTTAAAAAACGGTCACAATAAACAATAAAATTAACATGAATACATTTTAATACAAATACATTTTAAAATACATTTAACGTTTTCGGCCCAACGATCAGTAGCCCTCTTCAGAATTATAAAATAAATGTAAAAAAATATTAAAATAAATTATTTGAATTTGATACATAATAGGAGGATTTAAAATATTCTTTTGCATCATGATCTTATAGATAAAGGAGAGGCAGGTCTCTTCCTTTGATAATCTCAACGCCACCCAACCACCACATAATACACACACACATACAGGGTGGCCGATTTATCTGAAGACATCGAAATATTTCGAGAACTATGCACAGAATCAAAAAAGTTGTCGGATGAAAGTTGTTCGACACGAAGGGGGGCATCCAGTGATAATTAAATTTACCCCCTCCCCCATCCCCTGGAGGTGGAGTGGGGGCAAAAACAATAAAACTTAAATAGGAACCCCCATTTTTTATTGCAGATTTGGATTCTCCGGAAAAAAGTACACGAATTTAACCTAGGAGCTATTGCATTTTGGTTCACAGGTGGCGCTGTAATCGATAAAAATCCAAATTTATCCGAAGACATTGAAATACCTCGAGAACTATGCACAGAATCAAAAAAGTTGTCGGATGAAAGATGTTCGACACGAAGGGGGGCATCTAGTAATAATGAAATTTACCCCCTCCCCCATCCCCTGGGGGTGGAGTGGGGGCAAAAACAATAAAACTTAAATAGGAACCCCCAGTTTTTATTGCAGATTTGGATTCTCCAATATTGACAATTTTCGCCCGCGTAGCGGATATAGAATACGGTCATTCTAACAAAGCCGGTAAAAAATACATTTAGCGTTACCCAGGAACAACGACGTGGACGTAGTATTTTTTTGTTCCCTTTGGGGTGCTTGTTTTACGTGAGTCCCCTTGCCTCTCGCTGTCTCACTGTTCACTTACTTGAGTAAGTGTTCGAAATGTTGACCTTCCACTTCAATGCATTTATTTATTCTTTCTTCAAATGACTTTATACATGATAGAATCATATCTGCAGAAATATCTGCGCAAGCAGTTCTTATGCGTTCCACCATGTTTTCACGAGTCGTTGGTACTTGTTCATAAACCTTACCTTTTAGGTAACCCCATAGGAAGAAATCCAGAGATGTTAGATCAGGTGACCTCGCAGGCCAATTAATGGGGCCACCTCTACCAATCCACCTACCATTGTAATCACGGTCTAGTATTTCCCTTGCTACTCTTGAAAAATGTGCTGGGCAACCATCATGCTGAAACCACATTGTCCGTCGGACGTCCATAGCAACAACCTCAAGTAGTAATGGTACTTCTTGTTCTAGGAAATCTCGATATTTTGTTCCATTCAAATTACCTTCAATGAAATAAGGACCAATGAGTTTATTTCCTATGATTCCACACCAAACGGTCACCGACCAAGGACGTTGATGATTAACTTGTCGTAACCAATGGGGATTTTCTACGCTCCAATAATGCATATTATGCCTATTGACGCCACCATGGTTCGTGAATGTAGATTCATCTGAAAATAATACATTAGCAAAGAAATTGTGGTTCGTTTGCATTTTTTGAAATGCCCATTCACAAAACACCACGCGGTTATGAAAATCATCGCCATCTAGTTCCTGGTGCAGTGAAATGTGATATGGGTGAAACTTACGACGATGCAATATTCTTTGAATACTGTCTCTGGAAATGCCGGAATCGCGATGTAATTGTCGTGTACATGTGGATTTTGGTGAATAGCTGCTAGTACAGCTACTTCGTTAGCTTCTCCTGTAACTGTTAATCTTCGCTTCCTTTTTTTCATTTGTACGCTGCCATCAGAGTGAAAGGCATTCACAACTTTGTAAAAAAAAGAACGCGAGCGAGCATTATCTGGAAAACGCTCAGCATACAACGCAACAGCATCGTCAATATTCCTCTTACATTCACCATAAATAAGAATCATTTCGATTTTTTCGGGAACTGTAGCAGGATTCATTTTTAACTTGCAATTCGATTTAAGCAATGAAGGGTAGACAAAAAATAGTCACGTAAACGGAAAGTTGTTATTCTAAAAGCAAAGTGACCTCCGACCGAATTACTTCCAATACAATGGACTTCAAAAACAGTCTTACACTGAGAGACCGTGAATACTAAATTTTAATATGGGGATTAGAAAGTCGCGATATCCATTTACTTCCCTTCAGGAAAGTAGAGAAAAATGTAGGTGAACTGGTTACGTGTGACTCAACTTATGTATAAAATGATATGCTATTTTATTTTCGAGTTATGTCGCCCTCTAGCGTTATGTAACAGAACCGGCGCCGGTGATGGCCGAAATGCAAGCGATGTACATGTATGAAAGCACGTCAGTTTTCCCGAGGTCCGGTAGATGGCGACGAAATCCCCAAATGAAGTAAGAGTTTCGGTTTGTTTAATAGATGCTGGTTTGACCGTCAATGCTCAGCTTATTTATTCTCATTTCGGAAAAAACATACAGAGAGAGAATGAATGAGCTGAGTGAAGGGACATGACGCGTTTTTTAATGGATTGCGTGATGTCCTCTTTTTGTTTATTAAATAATAAATTTAAAACCTAAAATGTAATTTTATTGAAGGTAGAATACTTATTTATAAAATTGCTTTTATTATTTCGCCAGATAAACAATACTTTCGAAACGTAAACACAAACAACATGGCTCGTCTTACCAACAGCGAGCTGCTGCTTGGAAACGAAATCGAAAAATTGTTCACCAGACGGGGATCGAACTCACGACCTACGATTTCGTAGTCCAGTGCGTTAACCGCCTGAGCCACGATGATTTATCATATGCTTTATATTATGATTTTACCGTCATTTTCAGTAGGGAATGCTTTCTTCTGTAATCAACAGAGTAACTTACCTTTTTAAACGTAAAACCTTTAAATTTAAATAATAAGAACTATTTATTTTTATATCTAATGCAAAACCAATACTTGCGATTAAAATAAAAGGTGATATATATACACTAAATTAAGATTAGACGTAATAAAAAAGAGAGATACAAAATAAAAATATAAATAAATGAGCCTTAATTAATTTAATGTAAAGAAATTTGTTTTTTATATGACGTAAAAGAAATACATTTTCCAAAGTATCGAATAACCTATGAGTTCGTATGTGTTATGAATTATTAGATTATCTGAATATGTTTAAAGTATAAAATAAAAAGTCGTGTTAAAAAACGGTCACAATAAACAATAAAATTAACATGAATACATTTTAATACAAATACATTTTAAAATACATTTAACGTTTTCGGCCCAACGATCAGTAGCCCTCTTCAGAATTATAAAATAAATAATAATAAATTAAAATAAATTATTTGAATTTGATACATAACAGGAGGATTTAAAATATTCTTTTGCATCATGATCTTATAGATAAAGGAGAGGCAGGTCTCTTCCTTTAATAATCTAAACGCCACCCAACCACCACATAATACACACACACACACACACACACACACACACACACACACATATATATATATATATAAGTATTCAAATGCAAAAGTATATTGAAAGAACGACGAACAGAGAATTTCATATTAACATTTGAGGGTCCATTTAATTAATAGGATAGTAATCAAACTAAATGCCCTCTGTTGTAATTAATATTAATCAAAAATTAGATCATTATAGTAGAACATTATAAATTTCCGGAAGATTTGATTGTTCAAATCGAATATTCACAGCATTTACAACATTTTTCTTAATAAAGTAATTTTCAATTTCTTTTCTTTTTTTATGATTTCGCTCTGTAGCGAAAATTTTGATGTTCTTATAATCAAAATTATGACCAGTTTCTAACCTATGTATGGTTAATCCGATATATTTATTTTGGCTACCTTCGATGTTCTTTTTGTGTTCATATATCCTCGTTTCTAGTCTTCTTTCAGTTTGACCAATATAAAGTTTGTCACAGTGAAGACAGGGAATCAAATAAACTACATGGCTATTTTTTAATAGGGGTAATTTATCTTTATAAGGTCTTATATTCCCTATGTTTTTATAGACAGGTTTTGAAACCAGTCTTATGTTTCCATTTCTGAATCTTCTTTGTATTTTTTCTGTGACTCCTTCAATATAAGGTATAGAAGAAGTTTTTAAGATGGTAGAATTTTGTGACGTGTTTTGAGTACCAAATGTATTATATAAATTATGAATCTTCTTAGAAATACATTCATTTATTAGCTGTAATGGATATCCATTTTCCATTAAAGTTTTCCTCACAATTTTTAAATTTTTTTGCCTAAATCTAATCTCAGATAATTTAACCGCTCTATCTATTAACCCATAAATCACACTAATTTTATATTGTAACGGATGGTTTGATGAAAAGTTTAAATATCGACCTGACCACGTCTCCTTCTGGGTCCAGTCAGTGTCAATATATCCGTTATCTTTCCTGATGATATTCATGTCTAAAAATCTAATTATATTATTTTTTTTCAAGTTCTTGTGTGAAAGAAATCCTATTGTCCAATTCTTTTATTTTTTTAAGACTGTTGAAAATGTCAAGAATATTGTCTTCTTTTCCAATAGGATAGGCCAATAAAATATCGTCTACAAAACGAATATAAAAAGGTAGTTTATAACTTAATTTTGCAATAAGTATTTGTTCTATAAACTCCATGACCATATTACACACAATCGGTGACAAAGGAGATCCCATGGGAACACCATAAACTTGTTTATAATATTGATCATTGAAGGAGAACATAGTATTGTCTAAAACAAGTCTCAAACCCCTTTTTATCTCATTTTTTGGTATTGAGGTGATTTCTGATATTTTGTGCCATTGTTTGTCGATAATTAACATGATAATTTCAGTAGAGACATTCGTAAATAACGAAACAACATCTAACGACATGATTTTATGGTTAACAGGAATGGTAAAAGTTTTTAGTTTATTTCTGCAATCCCAACTGTCAGTAATATGTGACGATGTTTTGCCAACAATTTTTTGTAGAATTGTAGAGAAAAATCTAGCAAGGTTGTAAGTAGGAGAATTTACAGTGGAAACTATAAGACGTAATGGTATTCCAGCCTTGTGTATCTTAGGTAACCCATAGGCCCTCGGAATTACTCCATTATGCGTTTTTAAAAATTTTACTATTCTTCTTATCAACTATCACATTATCAACTTTTGTTAACACATCTTCTATGCTTGCAATAAAGTTATGCATAGGAAATCTGTTATTTAAGGGAAAAGCATGTTTTTCTCCAAGAGCGATTATATTAGTTATTTCATTCGGAATTTCTACATTAGTAAGATTTAAAATCTATTTTGGGTTTATATTCGGTATAACAGTTTTAGAAAAGTTTTTTACTTGTGTTTTAATCATCCATTGCAATTTTTTATATAGTCGAAAGGAATGAAAATTAAAGATTTTATTATATTTCAAATTTTGAGTGTAAAAAAAGTGACTATACAATTCAAAAGGTAAATAATGTATAATTAAACGAAAAAGATTATATTTAGTATTTCTGAAATGACCTATCTTATAATGTATATCGGAAATTTCCAAATTCAATAAATATTGAGAAGATTTGTTATAAAAATTATGACTTTTTTTATTAACTTGGTAGGAAAAGAAACGTCCATTAATATTGGAAAAGGTTTTAATAATGTGTTTAGGAATGACTTTTTTGAAACGGCACTGTAATAGAAAAATACGTTGATTTAATAAGTTTGCTAATGAAGAAGTAATAAAAGTCCATTTCTTTAAGAGGTTAACAACACGAGGTCCATGTTTACATCTAACATAAACAAAGAAACTATGTTCTCCTTCAATGATCAATATTATAAACAAGTTTATGGTGTTCCCATGGGATCTCCTTTGTCACCGATTGTGTGTAATATGGTCATGGAGTTTATAGAACAAATACTTATTGCAAAATTAAGTTATAAACTACCCTTTTATATTCGTTTTGTAGACGATATTTTATTGGCCTATCCTATTGGAAAAGAAGACAATATTCTTGACATTTTCAACAGTCTTAAAAAAATAAAAGGATTGGACAATAGGATTTCTTTCACACAAGAACTTGAAAAAAAATAATATAATTAGATTTTTAGACATGAATATCATCAGGAAAGATAACGGATATATTGACACTGACTGGACCCAGAAGGAGACGTGGTCAGGTCGATATTTAAACTTTTCATCAAACCATCCGTTACAATATAAAATTAGTGTGATTTATGGGTTAATAGATAGAGCGGTTAAATTGTCTGAGATTAGATTTAGGAAAAAAAATTTAAAAATTGTGAGGAAAACTTTAATGGAAAATGGATATCCATTACAAACTTTATATTGGTCAAACTGAAAGAAGACTAGAAACGAGGATATATGAACACAAAAAGAACATCGAAGGTAGCCAAAATAAATATACCGGATTAACCATACATAGGTTAGAAACTGGTCATAATTTTGATTATAAGAACGTCAAAATTTTAGCTACAGAGCGAAATCATAAAAAAAGAAAAGAAATTGAAAATTACTTTATTAAGAAAAATGTTGTAAATGGTGTGAATATTCGATTTGAACAATCAAATCTTCCGGAAATTGATAAGGTTCTACTATAATGATCTAATTTTTGATTAATATTAATTACAACAGAGGGCATTTAGTTTGATTACTATCCTATTAATTAAATGGACCCTCAAATGTTAATATGAAATTCTCTGTTCGTCGTTCTTTCAATATACTTTTGCATTTGAATACTTATATATATGTGTGTGTGTGTGTATTATGTGGTGGTTGGGTGGCGTTTAGATTATTAAAGGAAGAGATCTGCCTCTCCTTTATCTATAAGATCATGATGCAAAAGAATATTTTAAATCCTCTTGTTATGTATTAAATTCAAATAATTTATTTTAATTTATTATTATTTATTTTATAATTCTGAAGAGGGCTACTGATCGTTGGGCCGAAAACGTTAAATGTATTTTAAAATGTATTTGTATTAAAATGTATTCATGTTAATTTTATTGTTTATTGTGACCGTTTTTTAACACGACTTTTTATTTTATAATTTAAACATATTCAGATAATCTAATAATTCATAACACATACGAACTCATAGGTTATTCGATACTTTGGAAAATGTATTTCTTTTACGTCATATAAAAAACAAATTTCTTTACATTAAATTAATTAAGGCTCATTTATTTATATTTTTATTTTGTATCTCTCTTTTTTATTAAGTCTAAATCTTAATTTAGTGTATGTATATCACCTTTTATTTTAATCGCAAGTATTGGTTTTGCATTAGATATACAAATAAATAGTTCTTATTATTTAAATTTAAAGGTTTTACGTTTAAAAACGTAAGTTACTCTGTTGATTACAGGAGAAAGCATTCCCTACTGAAAATGACGGTAAAATCATAATATAAATCATATGATAAATCATCGTGGCTCAGGCGGTTAACGCACTGGACTACGAAATCGTACACGGGACGAAATTTCGTGTTCCTACAGCTCCACGAAACGCGATAAGTTTCGAGGCCCTGTGGCTCGATGCTTACCGAGAGCACACGTCGCCAAATTAGAGTGTAGAGTACTCCCCAGCGGTGTCGCTGATGCTCCACTGTATGCCGAGACCGATTATCTCCGAGTGGAGTTCTGAGAGCTCTACTATAGAGAAAATATGGAGTCCGCTAAAGCGAACAGTCGAGCGGACGTTATCCCAGTATCGAGTTATTCGCGCTGTGTACATATATATAATCGCCCTGTGACGCGCCTCGTGCATTTGAAGCTAATATATACTATTATTATATATATATATATATATATATATATATATATATATATATATATATATATATATATATATATATATATATATATATATAGCAAACCAGCATATACATCACAGAATTTTTAAATAAATTGTTTAATTTATAACAATCTTATTAGGGATTCACCACCGATGAAAGATTTCAGATCTAAAACCTTGTTTCCATGAGAGTTTTGATTGGAAAAAACATTGTTTTGATTGGAATTTCACCACCGGTGGAACATTTCACATCTAAAATCTTATTTCGATGAGAATTTCACCATCGATGAAAGATTTCAGATCTAAAATCTTATTTCGACTTGATTTTCACCACCGTTGGAACATTTCAGATCTAAAACTTTGTTTCGATGAAAGTTTCACCATCAATGAAAGATTTCAGATCAAAAACATTGTTTTGATTGGAATTTCACCACCGGTGGAACATTTCAGATCTAAAATCTTGTTTCGATGAGAATTTCACCATCGATGAAAGATTTCAGACCTACAATCTTATTTCGACTTGATTTTCACCACCATTGGAACATTTCAGATCTAAAACTTTGTTTCGATGAGAATTTCACCATCGATGAAAGATTTCATGTACTGACTATGTACCAGTGAATAACCATGTACCTATTACTGACAAAGTACCTATTTCTAATCATGTCATAATCAATGACGATGTAACAACTATGACTATGTGCCTATTACTGTTTGTGTATTATAAATACTAACCATGCTCCCATTACTGACCACGTTCCATTTATTGACCGTGAACCTATTGTCGCTGAATCCTAAACTGTGGTAAAAATTGTAAAATTCAAAATGCGCTGTGGCCCAGAAGAAAGAAAAACATACAAAAAATTTAAAAGTAGTTAAATTCGCCTAAAATTGCATATTGATGAGTTTTGGGGGGTTGAATCATAATCTCTGGTCGAAATTGCAACATTCAAAATGCATGCTGGGATAGAAAAGAAAAAAAAGTCCCAAAAATTTTTAAAAATAGTTAAATCTGGATGAAATTGCACAATTAAGGATTTTTAGGTCATTGAATGATAATCTGTGTTCAAAAATTCAAAATGCGCGGTGGGCCATAAGAGAAAAAAAGTACCAAACATTAAAAACGACTGAAATTGCATAATTATAATTTTTGGGGTTAATGAATATTATAATGTGATAAAAATTGACAAATTAAAAATGTACTATGGATCAGAGGAAATACTATATCAAAAATTCAAGAAGTATTTAAATTCGGCTGAAATTTCGTGCGTGGAGAAATGTTCCTTATTGTGAGATCTATTTTCTTCTTTTCCTTCAAGAAACATGTTCATACATTATAAACATACTTGTGGCAAATTATTTGTTTCATCATTTTTTTAGATTGTTGAATCATAGTTTTTAAAATGTAGTGAAAAATATCCTTGTATCATTTTTTTTGTGCTACAATTATATTAGATTGCATACCGTTTTTTAGTAACGTGATAAATTCAAATATTTTGTACTTTATAAAATAATTATTAACTTTTAAAAAAATGTTCAATATAAAAAAAAGTTATTAATGCTGTTTCTTTTTTAATGAAGTAAATTTTGAAAATACGAATAAAAATTTGCCTTTTTCATACAGCCTTTGGAAATAGTACTTTTCGATACAAGGGTGTAAAAGTTTTTTCTAACGGATGTGCGAGTTGCGGCCCGAGCCGAAGGCGAGCGTGCGGAAAGTGCCCTTAAAAATAAAAAAAATCACTTTACGCACGCTGTAATAAAATGAATTTTATTACATCGATTTTCAAGAATATCATCATCTATATATATGAACTTTTTCATTTTACTGCAACAAATTAATTAAAATAAACTGTTAGGAAATAAGTTTTAAAAAATGGCATTCGATATACATACGAGTAACTTTCCCGTGATAGGTTGTTATTTTCATAAGGAAAAAGGAGAAAACGAATAATAAAAACGAATAAAACGCGGTTTTTTATATGACGCACAATGTTAATTGTACGTATATGTTTTTATATATGTGCATAATGAGATGGCATACTCGCAGTGTATCATTACGCGCAGCGCTGCTAGTGGCTCCAAGTGGAATCTTATTCACTCTGCGCATCGAGCATGGAGCATGCACGTCTCTAGTTGGAATCGGCAGGTCTCGATCTGTTATCGAGTCGTACTTTTACCAAGGTGGAGTTCTGAGAGCTCCACGACCGAGACATCGCAACCGCATAGATATAGGACGAATCGAGCTATCGACGCTCGCCTACCGATAGAGCTGTAGGAACACGAAATTTCGTCCCGTGTAGGTCGTGAGTTCGATCCCCGTCTGGTGAACAATTTTTCGATTTCGTTTCCAAGCAGCAGCTCGCTGTTGGTAAGACGAGCCATGTTGTTTGTGTTTACGTTTCGAAAGTATTGTTTATCTGGCGGAAATCGACTCATGACCGCTGCTGTACTTGGTGTAGGTTTCTGCAGTCCTACATTTCATACACAAATGTGAAGTATGGCGCCATCTGTCTAAGTCGATCTGCAGCTCTCGCAAAATCATAGTCAATAATAAGGCAACAATTCAGTAAAAAGGGCGATTCCGCCCGTTAATTAATTAATAAAATAAAATAAAATAATTTAGCTGATCCATGTAGTATTTCATGTGTTTTCTTATGCTATTACGAAACATAATATTCGTATGACAATTTGCATGGAAAGTTTCTTGAATTGTGTGTGATATTATAGAAATTATTAAAAGATCATATGATTTATCATATGCTTTATCATATGATTGCACCGTCATTTTCAGTAGGGTTCTCCTTTGAATTTGAGCACATCCAAAAGAACGTAATAATATCATTTTTCTCGCTTCCTTTCTGTTTCTCATTAAAGTTGATAGTGAATAAATATAGTAAATAAGGGCGAGTCGTAACTTTTCTTTTGATTTCAATTAAAACTTTATTTTTTCCTATTGCATGAGTAGGAGCTATCATTTTTGAACTCAGGATCGACTCGATCGGTACTAGTGTACACAAGATTTTGTATATTCCTTACTTGTTAGAGTTAAATTATTCATATATTGTTCATGTTATTATTCTCAACCGATTTCAATGTAAGAAAGTAGCTTTCGCGTTTCATACATTTCCATAAGTTATGTAAGTAATTAAATAGTATGATACCTTCGTTAATCCTGCTATATTGCTACTAGACTTTTGTTTTTTGTTTTTGAAATTTCGACGATTTTTAGTAGAGGTTCCAGTTGGAGATAAATTTCTCATGCTGTCGGTTGTCGACCAATCTCTTCCTCCGAATATGCGAATTGCTTCAATTGTCATAGGTTCCATACAAGATTCCATGTAAAATAATTGTAAATATTTTTCTTTGAGCCACCTTGAACGTTGATCTGTTAGCTGATGTTGTCTCTTGAGACCACGTAATATCCAGCAAAAGCCCATATACCAGGCTCTGAAAAATATACAACTATTCTCAAATACTGGTGAAATAAAAATAAATATAACACATATTTGTTAGTAAGCAAACATGTTCCCCGTGAAAGGGAGGCCCTGCTTATGAATTATGTAGTTTAATATGTAGAACATTATATTCACAAAAATATGAAGTATATTTTTAAAACGAGAGTATTTTCGAGAGTATTTTCAGTATTGCGTTCATTTTGTTTTTCCGCAGTGATCTGCCCCGCAGTGACCCCCCAAATCATTCACAAAATTTTGAAAAAGAAACAAATTCAATTCGAACTCATGGATTCGTGGATTTTTGCTTGTTGGTAACGATTATCATGTCCGAATTAAAAATTATAATAGTGTGAAAATCTTCGAAAATATTATCAACCTGGTATTAAATTAAGTGTATAGGCTGAAGGAATTGATGCTGACTTAAAGAATGTTTAATGCAGGCTTGTAATTCTGTTTTAGATATGCATACTAACTTTCCGCAATCAGAGTTTGGTGTTTAACAATTCTATATTCTATCGATAATAGATATATGGTCGTTGGAACAATCATTAATTTATATATGAATTGGTTGAGGGGTTCGTTTGAGGACAATTATGTATAAAAAGTGGCTATTATGGGGACAGTCCCCGAAAAATATAGATAAAAAGTGTATACTTTAAAACTATGTTACTTCGGGGACATTTAAGTGTATAGTTGAATATATAAATATAACAAAGAAACTAGTTAAGGCAAAACGAAAATCCTTTTCCAGATGGCAACGTGATCGCGCTCTAGTAGATCGGGCTGTCAATTTTGGAACTCTGAGTCTAAGTCGAATTGATATCGGGGTCACATTCGAGTTGCTGTCGACGTCGAGGAAAACATTTTAAGGACGTTCGAGACACCGACAACGAGTACAAGAAGAGCTTCACAGCGATTAAATGTCGACCATACTGTGGTACATAAGGTACTTAACCCCTTGACAATGACGACTGGTATACCCAACCAAATATCAGAAACTTTGTTTTTTTTCCTACGAATTCCAGTAAATATAAAGAAAAACCGCAAGAGATATTTTTTGTTCAAAATTTTGCGCAGAATACGATAGTATTTTTGTACCTGCGACAATTTTGAATACATTGCTGCTTAGCCGTCATGGGCATTCTTGGCCACTTACATTTCTGCGACCATAGCCGTCATACACTGTCAAGAGGTTAGAGATGATGATCGACATCCATACCATTATTGTCTTGTACAAGAGTTGATACCTGCCGATAAAATTCGGCGAATAGAATTTTGTGCTGATATTTCGGTACAAATTCGTGTTGATCCGAATTTTCATCATCACATCCTCTGGACTGACGAATGCAACTTTACAAATGAAGGAATCTTCAATTATAAAATTTACATATACTGGGCTAATGCGAACCGTTCCACGAGAAAGAAACTTTCAATACAAGTTTGCGGTTAATGTATAGGCCGGAATGATGGGCAGTAACATTGTAAGTAACAAACAGTCATTTACTTGCTTCCCCATCGTACGTCGTCCGAAGTATAGAATTTGGTTTGCGCCGTTTTTTCAATTTTAGCCACTGTTTTGAAGGAAATTGAACAACTGATTACAAATTTCATAGACTCGTATTCTTTTATATTCCCTTTTATTTTTTATTTCAAATTTGTGTACCGCATATGGGGAAAATTTCCTGAAATGTCCAGGCCGAAGAAATGAAAGTTGTAAAACGACCATTTTTCAAATTACAACATTTATAAGTAGAATGCACAAAAGTCCACATATGAAAAGTATTTTTAAAGGTTTTTTTTTCGTGTGCGCCAAGCAAGTTATAAAAGTTTGTTAAAAATATAAAGAATTATTTTAAAATTCAAGGTCAAATTGAAATTGATTTTTAACTTGAAGTTGTTTAAACGTAAAGCTTGATTGTGAAGGTCAGAATGGACACTTAACAGATTCTGTTAAAATAACTATATTCTTATTGCTAACTATATTGTTATTGATATAAATAACTATATGGAATTTTGCGTCATATGTAAACAAAGACCGAATTATTCGTGGCATTGACTCAGAAAATTGACTGCACGAAAATAATCATACTACGAATACATCCTTCTTAAAACAGACATGGATTACATTCGTGACTTCTTTTCAATTTTGAAAGTAGATATTTGATCAACAAATTTCTTCTACATTTTACAGAAAATGACCAACTGGAATACTTTGGCTCAATACGCCATTGGCGCTTATTATGCGTTGAAATGCCTAAATTAAAACTCATTTGTATTGCAGTATAAAAATAGAACTATAACACCTGACATGTATTGGAGTATAAGATTATTACAAAGGTATTTCAATGAAATAGGTGGACCATATGTACTGCCTCCGCGACTAAATGCTGCTGCGTATTTGGCGTTTCTAACGAGGGATTTGCTACGTTTGCTGGAAAAACTTCCTGACGATATGCAAGTGAATATTATTTTCCAGCATGATGGAGCGCCTGCGCACTTCGGCAGACAAGTGAGAGCGCATCTGGATAGGGCCTTTCCTGACAACTGGATCGGTATAGGGGAGGGCCAGTAAATTGGCCAGCTCGCTCCCTAGACTTAACTCCGATGGTCCACTTCTTAGGGGGTTATATAAAAAATTATGTGTCAAAATCCCCGTAAACACTGTAACATTTTTTGTACTATTTTGTAATACTTTTTGTGTAGAAAATTGAATAATTAAATAAATGTTATTCGTTTAACAAAAAAAATAAAATAAAATTGGAATAATTACATATTAAATTGAAAAATCATTCATTGTAAAGAGATGAGATACTTATTACACTTTTACTCATAATCGAAATAATGTATTCCAGAAACATAAAATATTGAACACCATCTTGATTATTATTATTCTATCTTTTCCAGAATTTTAAATAAATGCACATAAGTTTTTTATTAACGTCAAACCTCTTTAGATTACGCAATATAAATTTGATTCAAGGAAATTCGTACAAGAAAGCATGTCCATTTGTCTATCTTTAATTATGATCTACGTATAATAATTTCCATTTTTTTACACACAAAATATATTCAAATAATCGTTTCTACCGGAGTGAAACGTGTCATCGATCTATTTTAGAATATAACAGTTTCTTGGCTTATTCGGTCGGTGTATAAGAAATAATAAAAAATAATAAAAACGACAAAAATATTTACGTCTCGGCGTCGATGTCAGCCCTCGTAAGAATTCTTTATTCACATATATGTAGACTTTTTTGTATTAAGTTTTGTGGTGTGTTAATAAGCCATTACTGATGATTAATATATTTTAGACTTAATCCATGAAAATTGAGTTGTGGCAAACTTATTAACTACACACACCAATACAAAATTGTATAAGTTTTACTATAAATTAATTAAAGAAGAGAAAAAAAATGGATGAATATCTTTAACTGTCATTTTTCAGACTTAGATTTTTCAGTTAGTTCGATTTGTGTTACATTCAGTTTTCACTTATCGTGAAAAATGAATGTCATCGATCTCTTTAATACTCAAGTCAAAAATAGTCAAATATTTAATATATAAATTAATCTGTCTATTCGCAAATCATTATCATAATCCATACTAATACACACTACGTTAACATAAATTATCGATTAGATTATAATCTTTAAAACGTTCTCACACACAAATTGAATATCATAAACTATCTTAAAGGTAACAAATTATTGATGTCGATATCAAACTGAACTTAAAGAAAATACTATTATCTTTCGAAGTCAATTATTTTCTTTTTTTTACGTTGTATTTTCCAAATAGGATTTTCACTATTCACTACTCACTAAACTGTCGTAGATAAATTGACCACATGTTGAATTAGAAGAAAACAGGTGCACTGCCCTGAAGTTGAAGCAACATCGAAACGACCACATGATTGATTAGCCATGTCGTTGAAATAACCCGGTACCGGCACGAGGTTGACCTAACCTTGAATTGGCCATGTGCTTCACTTGCGATGGAATCCAGAGAAGTTGGTACTTTCTTAAGGCAGAAAGAATTCGCGAGACAAGGTTTCTTCACACTCGAAATAAATATTGATTAACATCAATAGATACCTTGCACTTCGGCAAGATCGCCGAAGTGTAATTTGATAGCACGTTATCCAACTTAGCCAGTGGACCGGGCGTAGGTTGAGCTGCTTACGCTTGATTCTCTCCAAATGATGAATAGCCTTTTTTCTGGCCACTCGCGAAGGCTTCCTGGATCACAATCATGAAGAAAAATGATCGATGGTCAAGCTTTCCATGCCATGACGAATAGTGATAACAAATCACCAGGCTAACGTCCAAAATGGCGTATACGATGCGAGACTCCGAATTGTCGTGTTGCCTCCTCGAATTACTGGAGAGAAGTTCCGCGGGATTATTCTTCATTCTCACTCTCAGGTTATACCACCGAATTCCCCACTCGTATCGCATTTCTATAGCGCGGCGATCGCCCCAAGTTTCAAACTACGGTGTTTCCTAATACTTAGGACGCTCTCATTAGCGGTCCGCTTATTTCAATATAGTCCGATTATTTCAAATTAATAGCTCTCTATTTCACTCCTTTTTATGTCCACACATTTTTATTAGTGTTTGTGTGCATGTGAGCGTGCGTACGTGCATGTGTGCGTGTGTGTGTGTGCGTGTGTGCAGGTATGTGTGCACGCGCCCAATGATGCAGGATATTCAATAGGTTAGGAACAATATAAATTAATATGATTCAGATAACTGGAATCACTCATACGCATTTAATAACTCTCTATACTATACGAACTCTGTGTTATGTTTCTGTAATTGGTGTACAATGCACGCCAGTGCATTCGAAATTAAGCAGCTAAGTTAAAGACATGTATAACCGTAAATGAGATGTACCGATTCAGAATATAAACGGTTCAGAATTAAAAATATCAGTATTCGAAAAATATGAAGCTAATAGATGTAATAAGCCTATTTTATGGTGGTCTATCTGACGCTGATTACAAATGTTAACGCTGCACCGCAGGTGTTCTTGATCTGTAACTGATTCCTGGAAAGGTCCGCCAAATTTTCTGGTGCGTAGGGATTTTTATTTTAACCTATATATTTTAATCCATAATTTAGTGTCGTTAAGGATAAAATCGATTGTTTCAGAAGAGTTGTTTGTAAGGAAACGTTAAAGGTTCAACGTTTCCTTACAAGGTAACTAAGGTTAAACGAAACTGAAATAATTAGAAATAATTAGAGTTGTGTCACGCTACTTAAAATCTTGATAGATAGATAGATAGATAGATAGATTTTTTTTTTTCGGAGGTGTGAGGACACTTTCTGTAAGGCACCAGCCAGGGTCCACACTGGCTGGTAGTGTAGGATCGGCGTTGACCTGCCGACCGCACTAAAACCCCCTCACCTTTTCCATAGCTGGCCACGGCGGCAGCCGCGCTAGCATTACTTCGCCGCGGGAGCTGTCCATCATGATCCGTAATTAAACTAATCGCGACTCACCGTGAGTTTCGGTACTCTATGGTTTCTTTCTTTTTCTTCCATGATCAATCTTATGGTTACATAGATAGTCCCCCACTCCTGTCCCGAGCGTAGCAGCGCCTCCATCATGCTTTCCGGATAGAAACTCGCCCCTATTGCTTCTTCGAATTTTCTTCTTTCCGCGGTCCAATTTTCGGATGTATCTTATGTATCCTTTTCAACTTTCGAAGTACAACCTGCGATTCCACCGCTTTATATCAGATCGACGCTACATAGAGGATCTGTAAGTGGACGACGCGTCAGTCGTAGCATCGCGCGAAGCGGACATCGTTCATCCCCAAGCGAATTCTAAACCGATTTTAATGTTATTAGTCTTAAAACACGCAGAAATGACTGTAGTTTAATTCTGAGCGTCGCTTTTTGGATACGACAATTTGCTGATCAACAATGCGTTCCCAATGTTGATAATGTTCTGCGATTACAAACATCTCCTTGAAAGATTCATTTCTCTATATTAAATAAAAAGCACGAGCGGCAGACTTTAATGAGTTCTAGACACTGATTAGAGTTCTGAGATAGCTGAGTAAGAGCCGGAACATTTCAAAATTCAAAATGGCAGATCCAATATGGCGGAGTAATTTTAAAAAAATCGTCAAATTTTCATGGAAGTTGTAATCTGATAGTTTTCGGAGTCGCTGATAACGAATCTGATATTACAATATCAAACATCAAAATAAGTTGCTTTCAAGTCAGTGAAAAATAACATTTTTATGAAATGCGACTGCGAGTGGACTTTTCACAAAGAAACAAAAAAATTGCTTTTTGTATTAACTTTTTTATTGACTGAAATCATTGATACCAAACTACTTGTAATAGTTCCAGAAGAGCGAAATCTACCAAGTTTCATGTTTATATTAGAATTTTTAGCATAATTTCAATTTTTATTGCATACCAAGCAACTGTTTTTTAACAGGTTTGGTTAAATCATATAAAAATGGAAATTGTGCTAAACATTCGAATATAACTATTTTTGTCCACGACGTCGTTCATTTTGCATTTTTTGACATATATTAGCGGTGACGGCGTTCGCGACGTCGTTAGTGACATCGTTTGGGGCGTCGTTTATTTTGCATTTTGAGGAAACATTATCGAAGACGTCGTTCAAGGCGTCGTTTAGGACGTCTTTCAGGATGTTCGCCACTATCCCATTTTTGCAAGTCGTTAATGACGTCATATAGGATGTCATTGACGACGTCGATAACGACGTCACGTACGACATGATAAACGACGTCTTTTTTTTGGACTGGGTTGTTTCTATTTTTCGTCAATACTAATATTACCTTGGTTTAAACTGAAATTGTGAACGTCAATACGTTTGATCGTTGCCAATATTTCCGAGATTTCAACTTAAAAAATATCGACATTGGCAAACATCCAGTGCAGTGTTGAATATTAACACAACTAATTTTTTGTAGAGCGCACTCTATAAACAATACCTCGCATGTTGGAACTAACGAGTCAATGTTTCTCGCAGTGCACTAGATGTTTCTCGAATGTTGACAGCTTTTTATTTAAATTTTGGAGATGATGGCAATAATCAAACATATTGATGTTCTTCATTTCATTTGTAATGCAATTAACATCAGTGTTCACATGAAAAAAAATGAATAGATACTTCCTGTCAAATATTAAAACTTAGGCAATGAGAAAGAAGGCAAAACGAAAACGGCAAAAGAAAGTAAAAATTTCCGAATGCAGATAAAATTTTACCAATATCACTTCACAATGAAAAAAGAACCTGTTGAAAAAGCTTCAGTTAAAAATGGCAATAGTAAGCGGACTTGAATCCGGCTACATTTAATGATTAACCCTAATGGTAAATTTCATGGACGAATGTAATTACAAAATACAATTTTCGACTATGGCAATGGTCACACCTCATGCATTCAATGTCTTTCTATCGATTGCTGCTGAAAAATTTTGAAATAACCTAACCACTATTTTGCAATGAAATTTGAAAAAAACTCTGCTTTGTCGTGACTTTTTTCTCTTTTCTTTTTATATTTTTCGGCGGGAAAACATTTTTCTATAGCTCCAAAATCCGTTAGAAAAGTGTTCCCAGTACCTATACAATAAGATTATACAAAGGAAACACATTTTTTCCATATTGGTGTTTTAAAGATGGCCGCTTACAGAATGATATGCTTTCGATTTGTGAATTTCGGTACTTACAGTGCCTTGTTCATCCTTACTAGGTCTCAATAGTAGTCCGTGGGGTTCTCTGGGTTACTGAATATGATGCCTATGTTAGAAATATAAAATTTATGATGAAGGATCGAATATGGCGGATGTCTGAAGCATTGACGCAGAAAATACTCATATAGGTCCGGATGTATTTCTTATGCGCCAGGACGGGTATACTCGTCCAAACTCTTTTGTCTCTACCATTTCACCGACATATCTTTAGCCCTTGATATAATTTTTTAATGAATGTTCAATATTAGGAGGTTCTCATGCACATGTTATGTTGTTGCATTTTAAACATTTATTAATTTTTATAAAGTATTAAAAAATAGAAAAAGCTCATTATTGTATCCACTACAAAGCTAGATGATTTACTTGAAAATCATCATATAATCGTAAAACTACGTATTAAAAGGGAATCGGTTAAGATCCCCGATTACGAATCTAATGTTAAAATTTCAAAATCCAATGTGGCGGATACAATATGGCGGACTAATTAAAAAAAAAATTATCATGTTTTCGTAAAAAATGATATATGAGGGATTTTAGAGTCGCTGGTAACGAATATGGTGTTTAAATTTTAAAATCCAATATGGCAGATACAATGTGGCGGGCTAATTTAAAAAAATTGTCATGATGTTATAAAAAAGATATATGGGGGTTTTTAGAGTCTTTGATAACGAATCTGGTGTTTAAATTTTAAAATGCAATATGGCGGGCTACTTAAAAAAAATTATCGTGATTTCATAAAAATGATGTATGGGGATCTTAGAGTCGCTGATAGTGAATCGGGTGTTAAAATTTTAAAATTCAAAATGGCGGATCTAATATGGCGGATTGATTTTTCAAATATTATCGAATTTTGTATGGAATTCTCATAAAGATTCGAAATAGCGGATCAAATATGGCGCTAGAAAATGAAACAATTTTAATGAGTATTCGATAATTTTTGAAAAATAAGTCCGCCATTTTGAATTTTGAAATTTTAACTTCAGAATCGTTATCGGCGACACCAAAAACCATTAGATTGCATCTTTCATTAAAATTTGACGGTTTTTGAAAAATTCGTCCGCCATATTAGGTCCGCCATTTTGAATTTTGAAATTGTGACTTTGACTCAGCGATCTCGGAACTCTAAGCAGTGTCTAGAACTCATTAAAGTCTGTCGCTCGTGATTTTTATCTAATATAGAAAAGTATCTTTCAAAGGGATGTTTGTAATCGCAGAATATTATCAACTTTGGGAACGCATTGTTGATCAGCAAATTATTGTATCCAAAAACCGACGCTCACAATTAAACTACAGACATTTCCATATGTTTTAAGCCTAATAACATTAAAATCGGTTTAGAATTCACTTGAGCTAGTGCACTCATGGTTTTCTCGGCCTTCACTGCAACTCGTACCACGTGTTGTTTAAATTTGAGTTTTTTGTCGATGTAGGTTAGGGTGGGTCGAAAAACATTATTTTTTTTGAAATGCGGAGTGTTACGGCCCGAGCCGATGGCGAGGTTCGTAAGCGCATTCGAATAAAAACATTTTTACGTAATGCGTAAAATTGCTCTCTTTCGGCCTGGGCGTCAATCTTGTATCGAAAACTACTATTAGATACTATCTCAGAATAAGAATTTTTCTCATTCTAAGATTATACCAGATTTGGGAAAAATTGATTTTTAAATTTAAATTTTGATGATTAAATTTAAATTTGTTCATAATAATTCCGGAGAAATTTCTAAAAGCTAAATATGTAGCAATTATTTTGTTGTTACATTTTATATTGTTAACTTTGCGGCTCTTCGCAAGTTTCGATTTAGGTGTATTCTTGAAACTTCCCAGAACATACCACGAGGAGGTGGCCGCATATCGAGTTCCACCCACTTCCACCCACCCTATGTATGTATTTTATTTTCACGAAATCGGTTTATTTCCAATTATAAAACTTGCTTTAGAAGTAAAGTTTGGCATTAATTGTCGTGATTGCAGTCTCGCAAGTATGAATTGGTGACGTCTTTCTTGACCACAAACAGCAGCGTCTGATTCAGTCACAACTTTTACAGCTCTTTCTACAGCCTGTGTATGGCATGGAAGCTTAACAATGCGCGGAGCTGTTGGTGCAGTGCCATTCATAATATTTTCTTCAATTTCGATGTCACTTAAATAATGAACAAGCGGAGGTTCTGATATTACCTCAACGTCCCAATTTATCATGTTTATGTAATCATCGGCTTCTAAATTCAATTGTTTTGGTAACATAAACTGTCGAATATTGGGGTCAATTTTTTTTCTAGCGCACCGAATTCGTTTGCAACCATGTATTCGTATATCTTTCCTATCATCCGTTATCATACCAAGTAATTTATTTTCAGGATGACTGAAAAATGCATTTCGAGTTATGACAGGATCAATAATTTTCTTGCGTTCTGGATTCAAGTATCTAGAGAGTTTCATCAATTGCCAAAAATGACGTGCACCATCACAACAGTACGGTTTTGTCTTAATTCCAAACCACAGTGGTTCGTATACTCGCATTATATACGTTGCGATCGTTACTAAATTACCGGATGGATAATTGGAACTGATGTATAATCGCATAACTCTGTTTGCCGTTGTTAATCAACGTGACTGTGTCAATTCTCCTGGATTTCTATTACTCAAACTGTTATCACAGTGGCCATTGTTAACAGCTGTGCAAATATCAAGCAAGTACTGTTGATCAGTACTCAGGTCATGTAACTGCTCCAGTTCTGATATCCAAGGTACACTGATAGGTTCAAAATGCACAACAGGTTGTTGTTCGCATTTTTCTAGTGCCTTACCAATTGGCCCTGAATATATATTCGGACCTTTTGTCTTACCATCGATAGCAATTAGCAAATGTCGCAATGGTAATTCATTGCAATGAAGTAAGCAGATCAACCACTGTAATGGTCTTTTCAAAGTATTTTCTAAAGCAATTAATGCTCCATTTTTCCGACCAGTATTAGTGACAGTGCCATCAGCTCCTAATGCTGCAAGATCTGAAGTATTCATTACTATGAAAAAAATACTTTTTTTTAAGGAATTCAAGAACACTATTTTTAATACTATTTCCGTGCCCACTTACTGGTGTCACGTGTCCAAGGTACGTAGACCCTGGTTCTTGTAGTAGTACAATATGATCCTCATGTTTCTTAGACTTGTAATATCTATTATTCTTCTTTTCTTGACATAGCGTAACATCTTTACATCCATCAAAATAAAGTCCTATAATCGAGTTTTCAGCATTAATGTTATCTGCATTCAATTCAACGGTTGCTCCCCATTTCTTCTTTTCGCGGTCTATTTTCGATTTGTCAATCACAAGTGATTTGTTGTCTTCAGTTATCAAACCAACATCTTGGAGAACAGCATTAGCAATGAGAGCTGCGTGTCGGCTTGAAATCCAGTACGAAACACTGCCGAAGCAAGATTTGATAGACTTATCCTCATTTGTATACTTTGCAAACGGTTACGTGATTCAGTAGTCCAAGATTCATCAGATAAAGATCTTGTAACAGACTCATCAATACATTCATCTAAGCTATTTCCTTCTACTTCCTCAATTGGTAATTGCGGTATATCTTCAATGATTGAAGGTTCTAGATCCCATTCTTGTCCACGACTCGTACCAGGTTGGCTATTAAATTGTTCTGTTGTCTGGTTGATCATCATGATTCGACTTCCTCTCTGATCTATCAGGAATGAAACTAGGCTTGACGGTACTTTGCGATTGTTCACACAAGTGCAAATATCAAACAACGTCTTCTGTGTAAATTCCCGAAAAATTGAGATCTCCCTTTTTCTTCGGTCACTTCCTGTGTTCGCGTTCAGAATTTTTCTTGATTTGTTATGATACGTTACAATTTTATCTACAACTTTCTTTTTTGAAATTGTTGAAAAAGATTGTTCTTTCCATAAGTTCAAAACTCCATTCGCAACATTACCTGCAACCTCTCTCACGTGTAACCCACACAACGCATGCTCGGCGGTCACCCTAGTAATTGTAAGTTACTATGTTTAAGTCCTAGATTTAAGTTGGTAATCATAAGGCCTGGTTCCGGTGACGGTAATTAAGGCGTACGGTCCTGGGTTAATGAGATACGAAATTATCGTAATTTCGTACATTCGGGTCGTGCGCAGGTCCAACCGAGGTGGGGTGGACCCCACCTCCAAGAAGAGGGGGAACTGGCCCTCGACCCGTCGAAACACGCCACACCCAATTGAGAAATTGCGAAATTTCAGGATACGAGATTCTGCCTCTCGATCGATAATTAGTAACTTAATATTTTATTTTTGTTTATGAAAACTAATACAAATCTGGAACTCGCTAAGAGTTACCACGATTCGTATTCTAGGGTTAAGCGTCCTTGTTTTTGATCTCATCTATGCGTATACTTTTGTACTTAGTCGTTTATAGTAGTATTATAGCTTGCGTAATTTTAAGTAGAAGAGTGTAATGAGAAAAGGAAATATATATATATATATATACATATATATATATGTTTTGTGGTAATTTTGCGGACTTTTTTTTAAACAGATCGGTCATTTTGCGG
Organism: Trichopria drosophilae; assembly: GCA_030407085.1. NCBI lineage: Eukaryota > Metazoa > Arthropoda > Insecta > Hymenoptera > Diapriidae > Trichopria > Trichopria drosophilae. The sequence goes on from CM059586.1 coordinate 52,737,849, forward strand.
ACTTTTTGTCATTTCGCGGACCGTCCGCGAAAAGAAAGTATTTTTCTGGTCATTTCGAGGACTTTTTTTTTATACATGATGGGCATTATACGGACCCTATGTTTTTGCTATAGGGAACATAATTTCGCACCAAACTTTAGGCACAACTAGGTCTAGGCGAGGTTTGGTAGGGTTGGGTTAGGATAGTTTTTAGCGGGGGGTCTGGGGGGCAGAGCCCCCCAGCGCACGCAGCCTAGTTAAGCTTGATAAGATCCAAATAGACCAAATTTAATTTTTCCCGAAGTCCGCAAAATGACCGATACATAGACGAGTTATATATAAAAAAATCGGGTCCGCGAAATGACCACATTACGTGTTAATATATATATATATATATATATATATATATATATATATATATATATATATATATATATATATATATATATATATATATATATATATATACACGTCCGTTCAAAGTATGCAATCGGTGTTACTTATTTGTTTTTAACCTTCCTTCAGTGTTGTTGTGTGAAATTTTCGTTAATTACATTTTCGATATTTAGTTAACCGCGCGTAACTAACGTGCGGGTTATACACAGATGCAGGCTGGCCCACATTACTCATCATTTGCATTCTTTCCCATAAGTAATATTTCATTACTTCATATATAGTAGGTAATTGAAGTTCACAAAGATCAGTTGGGGCTCCAAAGATCTCATTTTCTGATTCTATACTTTGAGATCGTGTTCTCTCCATAGCAATGTGTCGTGAAATTATGTCCTCTATTTAGATGTGAAATACTCTATATAAACAACTGTAAAAAGTTGGATGTAAATCCCAAATTTCGGTAAATTCAAAATACAATGCTATTATTAGGTGTTTTTAGTTTTCGTTCAATAAGAAAGTAATACATATATTCAATAGATATTTATACAAACAGTGTATTACGGTATAGTCCTGAAAGCCGAAGGCGAGCCTCTTAGTATACTAATTGAAAAGCGATTTCTACAACAGAAATCGCGCGATGCTAATTTGCCCCAGCGGTAGTTCACGTAACTACTAAGGGGAAAAAATAGTACTAATCAAGTAGCAAACACACAGATGTGGGTCATTCCACGTCAGATGTCTGAACCAAAAAGTGACTAGTGTCCAATCAGGTTCAAACTCGTATTATTTTTTTCTTTAGCGGCCAGTAAGATGTGCAAGAAAGATTTTTTTCGATTTGTTTAAAAAATTACGGCTGTTAATTATGAAATAACTAAGTCAGAATTTTTTTTGTGTTGAATATTGTAGAACGGCTATTCTTCGTAAAATCGATCTGAAAAAAGATATCTAGAAGTACAGATTGTTTAAATTTTTCCCTCGAAATTGCAGAAGAAAAACTAAAAAAGATGTTTTTCTCCATTTAAAACTAATGTTAAACTTCATGGCTGATACGGCAGCAATAGAAGTGTGATAAAAAATCTGAGAAATTCATGGAACCTTGTTTTGTGGTGGTAAAACTTTTCCGCACCGGCCCCATAGCATTCTAAAAAAAAATGTTTTTCGACCCACCCTAATGTAGGTGCCTAGCAGCTTGATGAACTCGCCTGGCACAATCTTCACCCCTTGGACGTCGAATTCTACGAAGCTCAGTCTCCTTTTGGGGGTAAGAAGAACTGCTTCGGTTTTCTCTGGTGCAATTTTGAGTATGTTATGCTTCATCCATTGTGAAATCCGGTGGATCGCCAGGTTCGCCTTTTCCATGAGTATTTTCTGGTTTAGCCCTATCCTTACTAGGGCCAGGTCGTCAGCAAAGCCAACTAGCTGCATGCCGTCCGGGAAGTTCTGAGGTAGTAGTGACTCGTACAGAATATTCCATAGCGTGGGTCCGATCCCTGCGGGACGGCACTGTTTACCTCCAAAATCCTTGTTCCTTCTTTCGCCTGGGCGATTAGGTCGCGTTCCGATAGGTATGACGCCATTATCGAAATAAGGCCTTCCTCAATTTTCTTTCTTCTGAGATTGTCAAGTATTATCTTCCACGATGCGCTGTTAAACGCGTTTTTATGTCGAATGTGATTACGGTGCATATTTTTCTACGGTTAGTCGAAAAGGATGATGCATCTTCGGTTGTTTTAATGACTTCTGTAATAGTGGCAACTGTCTGATGGCCTTCTCTAAAGCCGTATTAGTTTTCTGCCAGATTTCCTGGGCGTTCTAGATCCTTTTTTAACCTACCGAGAATCAGATACTCGTTAGTTTACGTTCGGCATCAAGGAGGAAAATAGGCCGATTTGCTGAAGGAGTCCCTGGTGATTTATTACCTTTATTTGTAGTAAGAGCTTCGCTCTCTTCCAAATCTTGGGGAAATCTCGCTTTGCGGCCAACCTATTATAGGTTTTCAATACCAGTTCTGTCTTACTTATGGCCAGCTGCCTCAGGACTATATTGGGTATCTGACCCGGTCCAGGGGCTTTGTTCATTTTCATCTTCTTGATAGCTTTTCCCAATTCTTCCAGGGTGAAGACGATTCTCGGATTGCTGGTTACACATGCAAAGTTTGTCTACTGATACTTTGGGAAAAGATGTTTAACCACCTCGTCCATTGCTTCCAGAGTCAGTTGCGGTCTTAGTGTGTATCCTAGCATAAGTTTTTTGACAATCTGGTACCCTCTCCCCCTTATATCGCTACCCACTTCATCGCAGACTTCCTACCACTTCTTCCTCTTTGACCTCTTGATGGCTGTCTGTAGCGATTTTCTACATCTCGTGTAGTCATTCCACAATAACGGCAGCTCATTTGGTTGTCTTTTGGCTGCTCTCGAGTATAGTCTTCGGCTTCTGATACATTTACTCCTGAGGTCTGCAATGCCCTCGCACCACCAATACTTGGGTTGTGACTTTTAACGCGTTTTCCTATTCGGCATACTTTCCTGACAGACTTTCTTTAAGGCCTACGTGAAGCCTTCTGGTGTAGTGGTATCTTCGTGGATTTCTGCCTTTCTTATTGCTTCCAACATTTATCCATGTTTATTCAGTTGACGTTGCATCCAGAATTATCTTTTAGATGGCCGCGGGCTCCGTTAAACTTACTTCATACCTCAAAATATCTGAACTTATGGTCACTGTGGGATTCGATTTCGGAGACTCTCCACCCGTGTATTCTCCGTCCTATCTCAACCGTTGTTAGAGTTAGATCCAGAATAGAGCCATTGGCTCTCCGAAAAAACGTTGGTTGATTCACTACAGTTTGGACTGTTAAATCGTGTTGTGCAATCCATTCTGAGAGTATTTCTCCTCTGTCATTCGTCCAGAACATGCCCCAGGAGGGAGATTTCGAATTAAAATCACCCAAGACTACCGATCTCCTGATCTTTTTCTTAGCTGATATTTGAGATATGGTTTCCTCCAGGTCGTCTACGCCTTTATTTGGTGAACAGTAGCAGCTGAATATGGTGAAATCCGGAAACCCGACATAGGAGAACCCTTTTCCTGACCCCTGGTCCATAATGGGTATATTAAGATTCATAACCATTATTCCGGTATCCAATTCCATGTCGTATATCCAGTCCTGCCTGCCTTCCAGGGCACGCTTGTTTGGCTCACTAAGGGCTAGAACCCACATCCATTTCTCTTGCCGTCGCCACAGCTATTAGCTACAGTTAGCGATTGTCGGTAGATTCCGATTTGCTACCGTTTTCTTTGCCAATTTTTTCATTTCACATCTGTAGCTATTCGTTTGGTGACCTTTTGGTTACATCGGATGCAGTACCGTTTGTTCTTGCATTGGAATGCCTTGTGCCCGTCTTCTCCACATTTTAAGCAGAAGTTTTGTCTGTCAGGCCATTTGCAAGTCGTTTTTTCATGCCCATTATCTCAACACCGTGTACAGTAACGATCTTCCTTACATTCCACGATACGACACGCTTTCCAACCTATTCGTAGCTCACCCATTTTGAGAAGTTTCAATGCCTCTCTCGTGTGGATCCTCACTGGACCATTTTGCTTCCCTCCATAGGCAGGTCTCAGTACTCTCACCTCGAATTCAGGTGTTGGGTCTCCCAAGGAGTCCGCTACCGCTTCTGTGATCTCATCGCTTGTTGTTACGGAATCCATGCCCCTTAGACGAAGGATCGTCTTTTGTGAGAGTGTGGATGTTGACAGTTCTGGTACCCTTTATGTCAGTTCTTCTCATAAAGCAGATGCCTTCTCACTTCCGTTCTTTATGTTTACGTTTCCGTTACCAACTCTTCACCTTTTCTTGTACGCCTGATGTCGTTCACCAATGCTTTTCGGATTAACCGAAATTTTAATACGTTTAAGTACTTCGGAGTAGTTTTTTTCTGTCCATCGGAACCAGGAGGGCGTCGCTGTTTTTCTGGTTTCCATGACTGGTTCTTCCACCCTTTTGTTGCGTCCTGTAGCCATTATCACTTTCCTTCTTTCTATCTGTCGTCTTACTATCCTCAATTCTCTCTCTATACTGATAACGATTTCTATGTTGGAGCTCGAAAAGCGGTACAGACAGACAGACAGACAGACAGACAGACAGACAGACAGACAGACAGACAGACAGACAGACAGACAGACAGACAGACAGACAGACAGACAGACAGACAGACAGACAGACAGACAGACAGACAGACAGACAGACAGACAGACAGACAGACAGACAGACAGACAGACAGACAGACAGACAGACAGACAGACAGACAGACAGACAGACAGACAGACAGACAGACAGACAGACAGACAGACAGACAGACAGACAGACAGACAGACAGACAGACAGACAGACAGATAGACAGACAGGCAGACAGAGAGACAGACAGACAGACAGACAGACAGACAGACAGACAGGCAGATAGACAGATAGATAGATATATAGATAGATTTTTTCTGGGGAAGGAAAAATCTTGCCTAAGACACCTCGAGAGTGGAATAAGGTTAGTGTCAGATTCTTACTGAATAAAAAACCTTCCCGAAGAATCGGTCGGCAGTATGGGAAACCTCGTTAGCATTCCTTGCTGTCTACTCAGTCTTACTTCACTAATAAGTTAAATAAATAAATAAATAAGTGTTTATTCTACTTTTTTTTAATTTCAGGCGTAGGCCACCGTCATGTTTTTACTGTGCTCGTTTCGTCTCTCGGTACTTTCATTTTATTATCAGTCTTATTTCCCTCTCCTTTGCTTTTACGATTCTTCGTATCGTTTGGTACGTCGACGTCAACCCTTCCCGAGAGCTAAGGAGGCCCGTCATCATATTCGTCTGTTTAAACGGTAATCCTGTCTTCTCTGAGGAAAAGTCCCTCTCGGCCTTCCAACTCGTGGGGTTGCTCATATCCTGTCCCCCAGCACCAGTAGCAGTATTCCTCCTTCTTCCTTTCTACATTCAGGTAGTTCAGCCATTCTCCTATCCTTAAGGAGCATTTCTGGATCATCCAGTCAGCCTCCTTGTGTTTGATGACAATTTTCACGTTCTGCCGGTTTCCAACTACCGGCCTGAGTGCCCTGACCTCAAAAACCTCTTTCGCTATTTTAAATTCCGTACAGACAATAGCCTCCTGTACATCTTCGATTGTCGTCGTTGCATCCAAGTCCCTTATATAAAAAACCTTCTTTCTTACTGGGAGGCGCGCATCTACATCCGGTAACTTATCGAGCAGCGCTATCCTCAAGGTCTCGGCCTTTTCCATATCGTTCTTTACCAGCATCAAGAGTTCGCCATTGTTCGTTCTGCTCCTTCGGTTCACGTCCACTCCTAAGCTTAGCGGGCCGCCTGCTTAACCTGCTTCAAGACATCGGCGTAATTTTTCCCGTTCGTCTGAACCACGAGAGGGATGGGTGCTTCCCGCCTCTTTCGAGGGTGTTTCCTGTTGTCCCACTGAGATGCTTTATTTCCAGTCCACTGTTGTAGGCTTCTCTCTGGCTTGCGCGGGCCGGCTTTGCACAATTCCACGTTTACAGCCGTATCTGCAATCATATATTCCAGCATCTGTGAGATTAAGGCGCGTCACACCTTCTAGGTTTTTATATTTAACATATTCCTTGAGAACAACCAGGGTTTTAAACAGCACTTCTTCGTACTCTTCGCTGCTTGGTGATTTGGTGCTGATATGACCTAGAAAATTTTCCTCGACAGCTGTATGATGCCTCCATCTGCTTTTGGGGTGCTCGTAGTTTGCTGCATCTTCACTCGACGGCTCCTATTCATACAAATCTTTAATGACAGTTTATTATAAATATATTTTAAATGTCAGCGCAATAAAGTTGTAACGTAAAAGATAGGTTAACATGAATTCATCGGCCATTCCCGCGCAGCATAATTGCATCTGAGCAGAGCGTTCAATAAAAGTGTACAGTCATGAAAAATTCAATATTAGTTGTAACGTGGCAACACGTTACAGCTGTAGATCTGCGCGAGAATCAATCGGAAGGGGTGCTGCAGTGCCTATATTGGGGGGACTGTCGATCGTGGCGCTAATCTTTTCTTGGCACTGTTGCTCGCAAGGGTCATATCAAGGGGTAAATGGGGGGACTGCTGTAGTGGCGCTGGTTTTTTTGGATATGGCTCCAAACCACGGGTTGGTATAGTTCCATAATAGGGGGGACTGTCGTTCGTGCCGCTAATTTTTGTAAGGGACTACACTGACCGGTGGCGAGGGATTACCGCTCCGTACCGAAACGGACTTTGTCTTGCCGGGATGCTTTATCTGGGGAACGATAACGATCACTATAAGGGGGGGACGCCTGTTCGAAGCGCTGATTTTACAGGGACGTTTCGTATGATTTTTTTGAGTTTTGGTTTTGTGATTTTTGAAGCAATGGCGGCCGGAGTGTCGTAGCAATTATAGACTTTGTCTTGCCGGGAGGCTTTATCCGGGGAATAAGGATATTCTTTAAATAAAGGGGAGACTGCTGTGATGGCGCTAATTTTTTAGATATCCTACATTGCGTTGTGAGTGTTGAGATTCCGGAGATCGCAAAAGTAAATTAAATTAAGTAAAATTGAGCTAAATTAAGTTAGGGTAATTTAGAGTAAGTTAAATTAAGTTACATTAAGTTAGGATAAATTAGAGTAAGTTAAATTAAGTTACAGGAACTTAGGATAATTTAGAGTAAGTTAAAGTAAGTTAAATTAGGTTAAAGTAAGTAAAAGTAAGTTAAATTAAGCAAACATCTTTTAGGAAAATGGGGGGGGGGGGGAGATTACATCATACATCGTATAGGTTCGTCTTGGTTTTCATCCGAAACTGAAAAGAAAATTTTATCGTTTAAATTCTTTTCTTTTGCATTGTTTAAGATTTTTGGATATCGTGTAGTAGCGGGTTTGAGTCATTATAAAAATTAGTATGCATACTTGGGCATTTTTCACATCATTTTAGAATATTAATTTCGTTAGAAGGTTCTCGGTATTTTGGTAATTTCGTAAACAGATTATATTTTACATCGCGGATAAGATTATATCGTTTATTGTGTTGAAATTCTCGTTAATATTTGAACATAAAGAGCCCGATTAGGAAGGATCTCGTCGCTTTGTTATGATGGTTACGGGATAAACAAGGTCATCTGTTGTTTTGATAGAGGTATCGAGACAATGGATGTTTACGGCTTACCGCTTCTGGAAGTCTCTAGAAGGTTCCAGAACGCGTGAGGGGAATCGAGAGAAAAGGGGAAGAGACACCGCGGGGAAAGCGCGCTCCGTCTCTGGCGCCGGCGGGCGGCGAGGATCGCATTCCGGCACGGCCGCGGCGGCGACGAGCCCCGGGCCATTCTCGTACAGTCTGCAGCAGCGGCAGGATCTCTGGGTTTTGGCAGGTGGGCATCGGAAGGTACAGGTACGACGAATTTCGGAAGGCTTCGCGTTCTTTTTTCTCGATAACAGCCTTCCGGAATTCGTATATAGTTCTCGCTCGCGTGGTCGGCTGAAGTGTTCCCTAGAATGGTTCCGGGTTCGTAATACAACGTGATAGCGCCGTTATAAATAGTTTTCTTCGGTAATTCGTAGATTCTTCGCAAATTGATTAGCATCATTGTTCTTTCGTGAGTGTAACTGTCTGTGGACGAAGTGCGGGTATCGTTATCAAATGAATCGATAAATATTAATAAAAGATTCGTATTTTTGGACTTTTCTCGTGGTAGAGGTTCTTTGTCGAGCAAAATACGCCTTAATCACTTTAAAGATAAATTGCTACCGTCCGTGACCTATTACAGCAAACTAAAATTGTTAATTAATCAAATTGAATTTAACTGCTCTCGTCTTTGATAATTCCTCAAGGAGATTAATAAATAATTTAAATAAAAGTAACATTGCTATCGCCTTTGATTCGCTCAGAGGGAATAATGTTACTTAATTGAATATAAACTTTATGGTTCACGTCCTTGAAACTTCTTCAAGGAGAGTACTAAATAATTTAAACAAAAGTAGTATTGCTATCGCCTTTGATTCGCTCATAGGGAATAATGTTACTTAATAAAATATAAACTTAAGGGCTCACGTCCTTGAAACATCTTCAAGGAGCATAATAAATGATTTAAACAAAAGTAATATTGTTATCGCCTTTGATTCGCTCAGAGGGAATGATGTTACTTAACTAAATATAAACTTAACGGTTCACGACCTTGAAACTTTTTCAAGGAGAATAATAAATAACTTAAACAAAAGTAACATTGCTATCGCCTTTGATTCGCTCAGAAGGAATAATGTTACTTAATTAAAAAGACACTTAATGGTTTGCGGCCTTGAACTTCTTCAAAGAGATTAATAAATAATTTAAACAAAAGTAACATTGCTGTCGCCTTTGATTCGCTCAGAGGGAACAATGTTACTTAATTAAAAAAAGACACTTAATGGTTTACGGCCTTGAAACTTCTTCAAGGAGATTAATAAACAATATAAACAAAAGTAATGTTGCTATCGCCTTTGATTCGCTCAGAGGGAATAATGTTACTTAATTAAAAGGATTAAGCTAAATAATAACAATTCGGAAGGTGGCGCTGAATTTGTGAGACAAAGGATCACCCACGGCTAAGTGTTTATGTGCGGGCGAGCGCGGCTTCCGTGGAGGCATGCACAAGCAGCGCGTTCGAAAAACTAAACGAGATGGCCCGAGATGTACATAACAGGACAAACGGGGAGCGTTGGGTCGACTAGTCGGTACCGAGAGGACGCGTTACGTCTCTTTCGCAGTTGTTCCGGCGTGATAGGATCGGGTAGGAAACTGGGTTACCGACACCCGTGAGGGTGCACCGAACTATTGAATATTAATTTTCTTATGTTTGGGTTATCGGCCATGGCGGCTAAGAACACCCATTGTGGAGGTGTGGCGCGCTTTTTGTATCTTTTATTTCGGCGGCTCTCGGCCCCTACGGGGCAACCCAAAATTTTGTCGTTGCATCGTCTCTTTTCGTCTGCCAGTTTCGGTTACGTCGCACATTTACCCGTATGTGATAATTGTGGTTACGAGCGTCTCCTTGGTGCAAACGCGTAAAACTCGTGAATCATATTTCTGTTTTATAAGGGTATTCTCGGCCAGTACTTGGCGTGTGCTACGGGCACCCGCTGTGGAGGTGCGTCCCGTGTTTTTTTTTTTTTTGCATTCATTTAATTCGAAGGCTCTCGGCCTTAAAGGGGCAACCCACATTTTGCTTAATGCTTCGTCAGAATAGGGCGCGTTTTCTAGCGTTAATATCGCTCCGCAGTATTCAAGATATCCGTAGGGTTTACAGGTGGTTCAGCTCCGTTGGTTTTTTTGCGCGTTATTACCGTGGAATCGTGGGGTTTGAATATTGAGTTTTAGGTGGACGGTGGACCAGTCGTCTCTTGGCAGGGTTTTCGCGGGGCACCGCGTATAAAGTCCCGCTCGAGTCCGTCACGAGGCAGTGCGTCTTGGAAGTCCTCGCTGAGTTCGTCGACGGGCAAGGCCTCTTGGAAAGTCCCGGGGAGGTCGTCCCCGGGCACCGTATTTGCGAAAAGTCCTTTTCGAGTTCGTCGCCAGGCCCCGCGTCCGAAAAGTCCTGGTTGAGTCCGTCGCAAGGCACCGAGATTAGGAAGTCCCTTCCGTACCCCTGCCGAGGGACAACGTCTGGGACCTCGATTTACGTAGTCGTCGTTTTGAACCCCGTCCTCGTTGGTCGTGACCGCCATCTTATATCGCCGAGTTTTGGTTTCGGTTTTGACTGAGCACGAGGGGATCTCGGGGCTGAGAATAGCGGGCACACCATCGCCTTGCGGCGCGCCTATAAATTCGGCATGCTTCGGCATGCCTGGCGCCCTTAATAACATCTTGCGCGTCGTAAGGTCTTGTGACCCCCGGGATGTGGTTGGTTGAGGTTTTATTGGTTGGCGTTGCGGTTGCGGGCGGTTGCGAACGACGACGACGGTTTGGGCATTTTCTGGGTAGGTTCGGATTTATTTTGTTTTGAAATTTTGGGGTTCGGTTTTTTGGGGGGTCACAGAGTATATGTTAAATGTACGAGCAATATGATCGTAGCTCGTCTAGTCATTCAATATAAATGTATAAAAAAAGGACAAAGGACAGGAAATTTTCCCCCGCGTTAATGACGAATATGTCTATTTGCGGGTCGGCTCTCGGGTGGAGACGTACAGGACAGAGACAATATCCCATCTTTATCCGAGATAAGACCCACGACGTACCGACCGCGGATAAGACGCTGACGGTACCGATAACTGCCGACGGGTGTCGGCAGCGGTCCCTAATTCGTACCCTCGCCCAGGAAAGTTCCCTGGTTATTCCGCACTGGACATAAGCAGAGAAAATTGTACGGACGGGGATTCGAACTCGGGACCTTCGCGACGTTCAGTTCGGGCGGACTAAGACTGACGCGTTAGCCCGCACGACCATCACTCCGAAGTGTGTGCTAGTGATGGCACAGCTGAACATTGATCGCTAAACCTTCTCAATAGTATAAATGTATATCAAAAGAATGAATTGGTATTTACATAAAGTTATTGGGCGCTTTTCGTTATATTCAATAAATTAATTTTTAAATCGAAATTTAATTGTTTGTTTTGACATAAATGTATTGCCATTATATTATAATATATATATAAAAAACTAGCCGCTCACCGCGCGCGAAAACTAAAAACAATAAATAAAATTTGTGTTACACCATGTGGTTCAAGTACCGATTCTACAAATGTAAATTACAAATATAAATATCAATATTAAATCAATAACATCGATAAAATCTCTGAATTTTCAACGATTTCAACATTTAATTTTTTCGTTGGAATTTACATTTAACTTCAAATCGAAGAACGATAATTGCTTATAATAAAGATTTATAAATAATACTTAATAAGTTCATTTTAAAAAGAGCATAGAATATCTATAAAATAATGATGTACTATGGTTCAGTAATTTATTGTCCAAATTCTTTATTGAATATGTTCGAAAATTATTATCAAATATAAAAGTTTATTTAAAATATTTTTGATATTTATTTGTATTTTTGGAATACCCAATACACAACTTTGCGATTTTATGTTCGTTCAAAAAATCAGTCGATGAGAAGTTGTTATTAAATGTATGAACCGTACAAATGAAAAACGGAATAGATACATAACCTAATAGTGTGAAATCCAAAGAAATGGTACAGTTAGTGACTAAATTGAAGAAATTAATGTACTGATATTACTGTACTTAGAAATGGACATAGAACTCGAAAATGCATCTGAAAATACTGACGAAATTTGCGAAGGTATTACAAATGGTTTAATGACAATTTGCCTAACCACCTAATAACTGTATTTAACTAACTAGAAACCGTCTTCGTTAAAATGAGTTCAATTTTAACATCAAATTTCATCCCGATTTTCCATATTGGGAATTTTTATTTTCTAAATTTGTGTCATATGCTAATCTTACAGTTTCAACCGCGCTAAATCGCATAAAATCTTTTTATGTAATATTTTCAAATAAAAATGCTTGAATATGTGCAGAATATGAATAAATTTTATTCGTTTCACGACCATATTGATTCGGTCATTGGTACATTATTTATGTACTACTTATTGTTCATCATCTTTTTTAGTTTTGAAGTTGATTTTTACCCAATTCTTTCGGTTTTTTTGGTGTTTTAATGTCGTAATAGATCAAAGATTCTAAAATAACATGCAATTGGTGAATATTTGCTGTAAATTTGTTGCTATATATAAACAAATACTAAAAAATAGAATTTTTTTCACGAAAAATGAATTACTACAAAAAGTATTTAACTTGTTTATGCAATCCATCCTATAATTGTATTTTCAAGGTCGATGATTAGGAATCCGTTATCAGATTTTCAAAGGTCCAAATGGCGGATCCAATATGGCGGAACAAATTTGGAAAAATCCAATAGATCAAGCTATATTGAAACTGCCGTCTTGAATTTTGAAAAACTGAGGCCGGGTTTGTAATCAGCGACCCCAAAAATACCTGAGTATACAGTTTCAGCTGTTTTCCGTGTATAGAAAAATGTACGATTCAAAGGGTTAAATTGATATACACTATTTTAATTAATGATATAATCACACACTATCGCATAACAAAATCATGAGATATGAAAAAATTGCTCATAAATATACGTTTTATTAAATTTTATTTTGAATTTTCAACAGAAAACTTAAAAATAGTAACATTGCAAAATACAATATAAAAATTTCTTCTGCTCGAAAAATTTGGATGAAATCGATGTTAGGAGAATTGACGATATTTGATCACTTGAATATCTAAAAGACCATTAAAAAAAAAAACATCAATGATCTCAATTTGAATTTTCGCATCCACTGAGGAGTTTCACAAAATTTCATTCTTTGAGATAAAGTTTCCTTGAAGATATGAGCTATTCCCTGTTTGAAAAAGATAACATATCGCCGGTTACCCTACCAAATGTCATGATATTGTTACATTCTGTAATAACATGTCAGTTAGTTGAATATTTAAAAAAAATCTTGTTACATAAATTGGATCTTTATTTAAATCAAGTTAAAATTAACTTTTCTTCAAATTTGAATAAAAGAGATTATTTTTTGTAACAATAATTTGATATCAGCCTAAAAATATTTTACTCGTCTAGATTCAAAATCATTCAAATAGTTTTTAATTGTGAATAGTATTTAAGGATTGCAATGAAATTTACCGGTGATCCAATATGCCCAACCAATTTCTTTGTTGATTGAGCCATTATTAAAAATATGTTTTCACTCCTTAACTAAAATGTTAAATGTTAGAACATATTTATTGTCTTCTAACTTCTTGATAGTATAAAAGACGAAAAAAATTCCTCACATAAAAATAAAAGTATACACATTAAATACTTAAAAATGATCCATCGATTTTTATTCTCAGTAACGTAACATTAATAAATATTAATAATACTTCTAATGATAACAAATAATTAGAAATTTGTATGTATTTATTCTAATAGATATGTGTTCTGATTTGCGTGATGTTGGAAAATCTTTGGGTTCAATAATCGAATTTGGAGAACCAGAATTGATTCTTTTGCCACACGAAGGAAATAATGCGGAATCATCATATATTACAAAACATTCCTCTTAAATGAAGAAAATATCGCACAGTCTCCTACGAAATCTAATGTCATTTTGGAAATCATTATTCAGAATGAGTCAGTTATAGATTCTACGATAGATCTATTAGATTCGAAATGTAGCGAAATGGATGATGTTAATGAGAATGACCCGGATATACCTTACGTTACGTCGGAGGAAGAAAATGATTTTGAAGAGATTGATGATAATACCGAAAGTAATTCAAATAATATCCGAAAAGACAATGACTTTATGAACCAAACTAATGAAGACGATAATGAAGGAGGAAAAAGAAAGTGCACAGTTAAAGAAACATTAACTCGAAAAAGAATGAGAAATCCTGACAAATGGCAAAGGAATGTAATAAAAACTGCTGTCAAACATGGTCTTGAATATGTCTCAGCGACAACGAAAAAAACGGTACGTGCTCGATGTATGAAAAGAAGTTGCGGCCCAGGATGCAAACTCAAATGTGAAGACAGAGTTCCAACCTATTCGAGACAATCGTTTTTTGACGAATATTGGTGTAATTCTGATCATTCGAAGAAATATAATTTTTTATTGCGACACGTAACTGAAATTGAAACTCGATATACTGAAGGTACTACGTCAAGACCAACTTGTTCGTGGAAGTACAGGATAAGTCACAATAATCAAACGTTCACCGTATGCAAAACAATGTTTTTGAACACTCTCGACATAAGTGCAACAATAGTGGATACAGCATTAAAAAAAATTAAAAGTGGAGAATCGGTTCCTGTTGATAAACGGGGAACGACAACAAAAAGGCCACGTGAAATTGATCCTGAAAAAACTCTGGGTGTAATCGAACATATAAATATGTTCAATAGAATCGAATCTCACTACACGCGAAAGGATTCCAAACGCGAATATTTGGAAGAGACTTTGTCGATAAGCATGATGTACAGGATGTACTTAGAATGGGCAAAACAAAACGACAAACAAGTTGCAACTAAACATCACTATACTGATATTTTCAACACGAAATTTAATATTAGTTTTTTTAAGCCGAAAAAAGATCTCTGCGACACTTGTGAGGAGTACAAAAATGCTACCGAAGAAGGGAAAAAAAGTATGGAGGAAAAATATACAACCCATATTACGAATAAAGAAAAAGCTCGCGAATTGAAGACTGCCGATGCTGTTCAAGCAAAACAAGACAAACAAACAAGTATGATTTGCTTTGATATTCAGAAAGTTTTGTCAACACCAAAATCGGAAGTAGGTACTCTATACTACAAAAGGAAGTTATCAGTATACAATTTCACGGTATACGATGTCGTGACACGTAAAGCCTACTGTTACATTTGGACAGAAAATGATGCCAAGAAAGATTCAAACGAAGTTGCGAGCTGCTTGCTGCATTACAATAAAATGAAAAATCAGAAGGCATAAAGGATTTTATTTTATATTCTGACAATTGTAGCGGCCAGAACAGAAACAAAAATTTGTTCTCGATGTTTGTGTATACGGCATGCCACTACGGCGTCAATATGAATCATACATTTTTAGAGGTTGGACATACTCAGAACGAAGGGGATTCGGTACATGCCACGATTGAAAGGTACTGTTCAGGCCGAAAAATCTATACCATGCCTGAGTAATTTGATCGAAGAGACTAAACTGAAAGAACCTAAATACACAACAGTAAAGATGACCTACGACGATATCTACAACTTTAAAGATTTAGCCCAAAACTTAAACTGGAACAACACGATGCCATCTGTTACGTACGGAGCGGTCGTGCGTAACAGGCGCGAAGGGGAAGAAGGGGGTGTGAATGACACAAAAGATGTCCAAATAGTATATGTTTTATTAGGCGGTCCAGCACCCGCGTCCCTTCGCGATCTCGCGTTAACTCGATTACAAACGCGGACTTGTTGTTATTCTAATGGCGCGCGAAGTCGAACACCGGAGCGCGCACTTATAATTTCCGGCGTTCCGCTCGAAGTTGGTTACTACGAGCTTTTCGGACATGAGCCGACGAAGTTACTCGTTCCGCAGCTAAATACTGTCTGTCTTGAGAACTCACTTCCTCGAGATCCGTCAACGTGTCCGTTGACGGATCGACGTCGTTCTCACACACCGTCAGCATTTCCTGGCCTGGGACCCTGCTGAACTTGCAGTTTCCGTGAGCAGGCGACCGTCGTCGAGTCCTGCGAATTGCCGATCTCTGCAAGTTCCCAGCCGAAAAATGCTGACTGCTTCCCGAAATGCATTCAACAGAATTGTTCGGAAAGGATCCCATGTCGTCACATGAGACCGGATGCGCGGCGTTACCTTACTTTAATGTGATACGTAGAAATTATTAGTAGCTATAAGATATACGT
Organism: Trichopria drosophilae; assembly: GCA_030407085.1. Lineage (NCBI taxonomy): Eukaryota > Metazoa > Arthropoda > Insecta > Hymenoptera > Diapriidae > Trichopria > Trichopria drosophilae. The sequence goes on from CM059586.1 coordinate 52,753,727, forward strand.
ATAATTATTAGTAGAATGTAGATGATCTACGATCGACGGATCGTAACACCTCCCCCCTTAAAAAAATCGGCGGTCCTCCGCCGAAGGTTTACGCGAAGCGCGAAGACAGATGAAGTGGGATCCGATCCCACGCGTCACATTTTGTTTTTATTTGTGTGTGTGTGTGTGTGTGTGTGTACGCATGTGTGAGTGTATGTGGGATCCGAACCCACGCGTCACATTTATGTCGCACAGGTGCTGGCCATTTTTACAATATTTTTACAAATATTCCTTAAAATCTACGGTTCAACGAGTCGTACAACAGAGCTCGAGGAACCCTTCACCGACGGACCCGCAGTGTCTATTTTCGTCATTTCGGGTGAGGGATCCCCGTCCGCGGACTGTACGTTCACTACACAGTCATTATCCGGAGTTTTACGAAATGACACTGCCATACCGCGTTTCTGTCGTTGCTGCCGGAACTATTTTCTTCCACGTAGGCATTTCCAATAGGCTACTACGAGTAAAATGGCTAATATGCAAGAGGGCCCGTCGTATATTGTGGCTCCCTCTACCAGCGTTACTTGCTCCTTCATTCGTCTAGTCTTGGCGATCAGCCGAGCTCTGCTGACGAGGTCGCTGAACATGAGACTGGTCTCAAAGTCGTTGCTAGTGCGGGTGTCACCTGATATTGCGTCCTCTTTGGTGATGATTTCACCTACGTCTGCTAGCGTTACCAGACTTCCGTCAAGCAATTTGGTGAGGTTAAGACGTCCGGGTCCTCGGTAATCCATTGTGATTTCGGATTCTATTACGCGCGAGGCTACGAGCGTGATTTTGTCCGTCTGTGCCTTGCAGACCAACGCTAACTCCAGCAGACCTGTTCCGTTGAGAGAAATCTTGGCTATAATATTTCCTCCACACATTATCCTTAACGGTTCTTGGGTAGTGACCGAGTACAGCCACCGGTTCGTAATGCGGAGTTTGAGCCAAAAAGCGGTTTTCTGCTTGAGCAATCTTAGGTCGCAATTGTTGAAGTCGCTGAACTTCAACTCTGTGATCATGCAAACTTCGCAGTAGCTGCCCAGATCTCGTTCATGCAGCGGTAGCTCTCCGTGGCAAACGTAAGTATTTCCGCTTTTGCGACATTGGCGGAACGCGTCCGCTGATAGTCAGACATACTTGTCTTGATCGTTCGCTATGCCCGAGTATTGGGTGGAGGGTACGATGAATACTGATCGTGACTGATTTCCGAAGTGCTGTGGGACCGGCACGGAGTTGTGCTCGTAAATGGTAAATCGCGTATACGATACCAAGGGTATGTACAGGATGTAGATGAGGGACGTCTACCAGTATGCAATCTTGATCGTTGATACTTCCAGCAGTGAGTCCAATGTGATCTGTGCCAAAGGAATCGGAAATTCGCATTCTGGGGTGAATTCGGCGATTTTTTTGATGTAGGTGGTCAGGTTGCTGAGCGATACAAATTCGGGGTGAATCTGTCCGGCCTTTGTGAAGAGGACCGCGTTCATCAGCTGGTCGGCTTCCATAACGTAGCGTTGCACCTCGGCGCTAGCGACCGCCATGATGTGCGATAATTTCTCATTTCGAAGAGATTGTTCTATCATTGATTCGGTTATGCTATGCTCTTTCCACAGCTGGTTTAGTGATACATTAATGGTTTTCATTTCTTGATGCAAACCCGAAAATTCCAACGCTATCACCTTGGTTTGATCAGCGATTAGTGTCGCCGTATTGTCCAGTTGATCGTTCAGCACGTTTATTTGATCTTGTAATACGTCGATCTCTTCCTCTTCGGCCGTACCGAATAGTATCTTGCTCAGTTTCCCGATTGCTCCGAAGATGGCACGTTTCTTCCGGGGCTTTTGACCTGATAATATTTCCAGTAGGTTGTCATTCTTGCGGGCGATCTCGCGAAGCGTCATTCTTGCATCTTGAATGCGGGCGTATAGGGTGCATGTCTTCAATTCGCGATATTGTTCCTCTATTCTCGATAGGCAGGCCTGAAAATCGCTCATTTTGTCAAAGTATCCCTGCAGCGGGACCTTTGATATCAGCCGCCATTCAGTATGCGAGAGCCGCATAGGTCCAATCCTTTCGGAGTACAGACCTGTAATATCGTTGATGTTGACGTTTACGAATTTTTCTCGGTTATCCCTGTAATCGGAATTTGAATGTAGGTTATTTTCTATTTTTCGCCTACTGGGTTCGTCACTACCGCCCCTACCAATGGCTTTCCCTCGATCGCCCTTACATAATTATCGAGAATAAATTATTCTGTTTTCTACCCGACTGCATCTTTTCGAATACGCACGGAATAGATAACGCGATGATTACGCTCGGTAGTATTATTTTTTGATTCACGAAAGTTTACGGCGGCGTGGGTCCTAGATTTGTAAAAGAGAATGCGCCGAGTCGCATGGCGAACATAAAATTCATTTAGTTAAGGGTTGGGGGTCGCTCCTTTCCAGATGGCGATCTCTCGCAGCTTCTCTTCCACTTCGCTTCTTATTCCGGATCAAACCTTCCTCTCGCGATCCCGTGGATGGTCCAGGTCGCCGTTACAGCCCCGCAAGAGGTAAGAAGCAGGAAGAGAGGGATCTAGCGACGAGGGGTGGAGAGGCGAGGGGATCTCCTACCCTCTACGTCGTTCATCCCAGGTTTCATCTCGAGCTGTACCTTCCCTCTTCGCGCGGAAGAGGGGGAAGCTCATCGCGCAGTCCTTCGTCAGCTACGGTGCGTGGCTAGTCCCATGTATGGGACTGTATTGTTTATGCGTAGCGCGAGGGCGGGGACCCTGCATCATCGAGGCGGCTGCCTACGAAGCACCGCACAAAACGGAGGCCAATAATTTATGAGTGTTCACCTCCTTGCGCTTATTTTCGTTACCGAATTCCCCCTTTTGTTTTTAAAATTCTTCGAACGACGAACTTCGTTTATCGTACGAGTTCTCTTCGCCGTCGAATATAAGGGGGTCGTATCCCTTTTTCAGTTTATCGACATGTACTACTTTTGTATGAGACTCGTCTATTTCTAGGCGTACGTTACGCGGTTCTAGAACCTCGAGTATCTCATAGGGACCTACGAACGTGTCGTCCCACTTTCCATGGCTTGATTCTTTAGCCAGCATTACCATCAGTCTAGTTTTGTTTCGTAATGTCTTTTTGCCTTGACAGATGCCACACCTGTTGATTACTTCTGTCACGTCGGCTCTCATATTCCTCCAATAATGGGTGCGTGAAAGTCGGCGGTATGTTTTCTTAATTCCTTTATGGCCACCACTAGCAGAGCAATGATGTTCTCTAACTAACAGATATCGCTCGCGGTCAGCTGGTACAACCAAGGAATCTTTGAAGAATACGATTGTTATTCTGTATTTTATCCATTTCCGGAAAAGCTCAGTAATAGTCGGCCAGCTTTGTTTGGGAATCATGTCGAAGTCATACCCGACATGTATGGCGCTGATTTGAGCTGTCAGAATGTGCCTGTTTAGCGCTTTAATACACGACGTTATTGCGGACATCGATGCTCTTTCGTCAATGTATTGCTTGATTAGAAGCGGGAACATCGTATATTTTCCAACGTTGGTTACTATTATTTCGCCAATTTTTGGAGCGTCCTGAGTAGATAATTGCTCAATGCTTACGCGATGTAACTGACGGTCGGCCGTCGTAAAATAGGCGACGTTGCCCTTTTCACTCGTCAGATGACGATTTGAAAATTTCACGATCGGTTCGCCTTTTTCGGGCGCATTCTGCTGTTCGTTTGGTGAGTCACTGACGAGTGTCGTCTGTAACGAGTGTCTCGATTGCAGACGATGCGGGCAGTGGCTGAGTCTCCGGTGCGCTTCCCTTGGAATTATCATGGTCGCTTTCCGATGGCTTTGAGTGCGTATTTTTGGAGGAGCCTCCCCCTGGATCAGGAGATCCTCGAGGCTGATGGAACTGCTCTGAGCCACTCTGTTTTAGGTATGGCGTATAGTGCTGTCTCTCGAGATGCAGGTGATGCCATCTCGCTTTATCGGAGACTCGCACGTGGAAATATCTGGTTTGTTCATCTCGATGATCATAATGAACGCAGATATTTACGCCGTAGAGATGCGCGAATAGGCTGATATGATTGTCATCGCCGTATTCATACTGCGCGAGTAAGACGTTGCGCGCTCGACCGGGTTCGGCCATAATGTCAAAATTGCCTCGAAGCAGGAGAAGCCTTCGCAGATCGTCCGGTGACATTGTCAGCTGCTGAACCTTGATGAGTGAGTCGAATAGGCAGTTGCCGTCAGTTACGACTCCTTCGTCTCTCATCAGAATTTCATATGGTTCAGCACATTGCTCAGACTGCTGATAGTTTAACAACGGAGCTTTGTCTGACGTCACGTCTCTCTGGCATTGCATTTCGTGCACGGAGAGTGGAGGAGAGGGGTGCGCGGGAAGTTGTTGAAGACTTAATGTGGCTCTCTTCGTTGACCGGAGTGGGGGGCAATTGAACGTCAGTCCCACTCGATCGGCCATGGGATGCATTAGCATCTATTGACGTGAAGTTCCTCTCGCTGCTCGACCCGTATGTTGCTGGGGTACCGCTATCCTTCTCGCTCGCTTGTTCGCGCTCTTTGACTAAGTGATGCGGAGAAGGGGTACCTGAATTGCCAATGTGGCTCGGACGATGATGCGAGCGGTTCCTAGCATCTTTGCTGTAGCGTGTGCTCTCACTCGCTCCGTACCTCTCTCTCGCTTTCGCTGTCCCTGTTAATCGGCGCGGACAGTGATTTCTCTCTATGCCTCGTGCCACTGCGTTCGCGGAGATTTTCCGTTTCCGCAGCACTCGGCATGGATTCGTAAATTTCGTCGACTTCTGACGGTGCTCCGCGACGAAGTTCGCGGTTCAACGCGACGTTTTGTTTTTCGCGCTCCTTGCGCCGTCGCTCGGGCGTCCGTGATTTTTTCTTACGACGCTTTCTCCAGTTCTCGCTCATTTTTGAGCTCTCTGAATTTCCTTCGTCATCGTCTAAGGGTTGAATGCTGATTTTTCCCCATACGCGATGACTATAATTTCCGTTCGGAATGGTTTTTTCCTGTTTTCTAGGAGATTCACCTCGTATGTTATTTTCCGGGGAGGAAAGTTTTTTGTCCTCCATCCTGCTGACATGATCAGTATCGAACGAAAAGTCGCCCGTTTCGGGTATGATCATTCCGACTGGTAAAGTACCCATCCGATCTTCCCACCGAGTACGATAATCTTTAGTTCGATTATCTATGAATTTGTCGATATCTGACACTAATTTCGGAGAACTGGCGGAATGTTCGGCAATGGGATCCGTGTCCGTGATTGCCGTCGAATCTACGTGTGATTCGTTCGCCTTGTTCGGCGTAGAGGGGTGGTTTTTCGCGAGTATTCGCTCTTCGGTCCGTTGCGTATGCGACGCCGATGATGTAGTCGATTTTTTATATACTTTACCCGACCGCGGTCACTGACCGTCTCTGGAGATGATCGCGCGGCGGGATCAACTAATCGCCAACCCCAATATTTGCTTACGGACGACCCTTTCGGCTTCCGTTGCAAATTTTTCTTGTTTTCCGACTTGTCAGTTATCTCATCGACCTCGGTACTCGTGGCAATAGTGTTGTCATTGTTCCGATGTAGTTTTTTGTCTGCAGGATTTCCCGAACTCGAATCCGATCGTTTTCGAGTGTTGTATTGGTGGAATTCCTTCTTTCTCTTGAACCCTCGTTCTACGGGTTTTTTCTTCCATAGGGATAGTACATTCTTTACGACAGGGTGTTCCACGTCCTCCTTCTGATCGCTACTGTCGATATAAACACCATCCGTCGGATTTCTCGACAATGCGTCCGCATTTGCATTTTCCTTTCCGGGCTTATACTTGGCTACGTAATCGTAGTCTTCCAGTTTATTGCGTAAACGATGAAGCCGAATTGTGAGGTTCTTCATCGTTTTGAGGTATTTTAAAGGTTCGTGATCACTATAGATCGTGAACTGGCGACCGTATAGATATGGTCGGAATTGTTCTATACCAAAAACTACGGCGAGCATTTCCTTATCGCACGTGGGGTATCGAACCTCTGCACCTCGCAAAGTTCTAGAAGCATAAGCTATCGGTCTCTCCTTTCCCTCTTCACCTTGTGACAGGACTGCACCTAGTGCGTACCCGGAGGCGTCCGTGTTCACAACGAAAGGCTGCTCGAAATTTGGCAGTTGGAGGATCGGAGCCGAACACAGCCTTTCTTTTAATAATTCGAAGGCCGTGGTTTGTTCGTCCGTCCAATCAAAAGGAACCGTTTTTCTCAGCAGGAAAACTAACGGACTGGCGATCTTCGAGAAATCTTCCACGAATCGCCTGTAGTATCCGGCGAGGCCCAAAAACTGTTTGATTTGTTTTGGATTTTTGGGTTGTGGAAAGTTTTTCACGGCAACGATCTTTTTTGGATCAGGTTTCACGGTGTTCTCGGAGATTATGTGTCCGAGATAGCTGGCCTCTTTCTGTAAGAATTTGCACTTTTGAGGCTCTAGCGAAAGATTCGCTGCAGCTAGCCGTTTCATTAGTCTATCGAATTTCTTGAGATGTTCAAGTAAATTCTTTGCATAGATGACAAGATCATCTAGATAGACTAGCATTTCAGTGCCTTGCAAACCGGTTAAAACCAAATCCATAAGCCTCTGAAATGATCCAGGGCCATTTTTAATGCCCATGGGCATTCGAACGTATTCGAAATGCCCGTTTATTGTAGAAAATGCCGTTTTGTGGGCATCTCTCTCGTCCATCATTATTTGATGGAATCCCGACTTCATATCAAGCGTAGTAAAGTATTTCGCTTGGCTCAGCTGATCGAAAATATCAGCGATATTCGGGATTGGGTAGGCATCGCCGATCGTCTTTTCGTTTAAATCACGAAAGTCGATCACGAGCCTCCACTTTTTCTCGCCATTCGGGCCTGCCTTCTTCGGCACGACCCAGGCTGGGGAGTCATATGGCGAATTCGAGTGTCGTATGATTCCAGCGTTCAGCTGCTCTAGTACAAGCCGCTGCATCTCCTGGTTAATCACAGGAGGGTGGCGAAATCGTTTCGCACGCACCGGAATATCGTCGACGGTGTGTATTCTGTGCGAAAAGATTGACGTCGCCTTTAGCGATTCACCCGGTAAATGGAAACGACCCGCGTGTTTTGTAACAAGAGCGCGCACGTGCTCTTGTTCTTCCCGCGATAAGTCACTCAAATCCGTGAGCGCCAACACCTTCTCAGCTCGGGTGTTGTCTTGCTCTCGATGCTGCTTCGTTGCGCGAACTTTCGCGCGTCTCGGCGTCGCTCGTTCCTGCTCGATTTCGGAATTCTGCTCGTTCTCGAAGTCGCACGGCTCGAGATTTACTACGGGGATTTTTACGCGTACTGGTTCCTCGTGGGTATTTACCGCTACTGCAATCTCGTATCCGTTATAATTATTGACGAGGGCTCTGCCTAAATAAACTCCATCGATCGTATCGATTTTTGGCAGGACTCCCGTCTTTACGTCGTTACCGATTTTCACGCGGATTACTTTCCTTGTGCGCGGGGGCAACTCAACAAATTGCGTGTCCGCAAAAGGCATTTTTCGATTGCCTAAATGGAACATTTCGTCCGCGTAATCGATTTTCACGGCGTTTTGTCGCAAAAACGGATCGCCTAGAATCCCGTCCTCGGAGATGGGAAAATCGTCTGTAACGATTTGAGTTTCGATGAGTAAATCATTGAAACTTATTTTTGCGCATCCGATAGTGCGCGTTATCCCCTCCCCGATTCCGCTCAATTTGTAATGAACGTCTAGGTCGGGAAACATGTCGCGTCTTAACTTAGATAATTTAATAATATTGATTTCCGCGTCCGTATCTACTAAGAATGTCGCGTCGGAAAAATGTAAGTCCGGGCTGGAGATTTTTAGTCTCGGACATTGAGCGTAGTCAGCAGTCCCGAGACGGACCGCTGCTCGCTTCCTCTCAGAATATGCACCTTCCTGGGTGGATTCTGAGACTGGACATCCGGAACGCTCGGACCTCCAGTCGTGGCCCGAGCGCTTTTCAAGTTTAAATGTCCTCTAGAGCTGCCGATTCGATTTCGGCTTTTCCCTTGGCGCGCGCTATTCTCGGGCTGACGAGTATTATGGTCGGGCACTGTTTTTTCGAATCGAAGCGTATTTCGATTCTTTGGCGCCTTTTTCCCGGGTTTTTCCCGATTCCTACTGTACGAGTAATTTTCATTACGCCTCGGAGGAACTTGGGTGCACGGCTGAGTCTTTTGTAGATCTTGCCGTAACGTGATGCAGCGCTCGCGCGTGTGACCGATGCGCTTACAATGAGTGCACTGTGTCTCATTGTATAATCGCGCCGGGCAGTCGTTTTCGTCGTGGCCCGACCTTTCGCAGTACGGACACGTGTCCGTATTAGAATCGGAAAAACTGCACTCGTCTAGATAGCGAGTCTCGTCGCACGCAGTAACGACGCGTGCGAATGCGCGTCTTGGCGGTTCGGTACGGTGGTTTGGCTGGGTTTCGGCTGTCGTGGCATCTTTTGCGGAGAACTGGCGATCAAAGCTAATCGCCAGCTCCGTGGCCTCTCCTAGCGTTCTCGGTCGCGCATTTTGGACTCTAAACTCCATCAGTCCGCGCAACCCGACGACGAACTGCTTAAGGCACCCGTCCTCGATCTCTTTCGCGAGGGTATCACGACACTCCGCGGAAAAGTTAGTCGCGGCTTTCGTGGCCGTGACTCCGGCCGCACACAGATCCGTTACGCGATTTCCGAAATCTTCGACAGATTCCGCGTCGAGTGTTGGAACATATCGTTCCGCGCGGCCCTTTAACTTTCCTCTTAGAAGGAAATTGAAAAGCGGCTTGCTAGCGTCGGTTAACAAAGCCAGCGCCCCTTTGCACGCGCTTGAAAATTTCGCGTATGTTTCACGATTTCCGTAGAAATCGGGAATTGTATAGATTACGTCCTTTGCCGACGGACATAGTGTTAGTGTCGACATCGGCGTCGGCTCCAGCCCCGCGTTCGCGCCCGCTTCCGCCATGACGAATTTTCGATCTGGGTCCTCAGTCCAATCTTCGGGAGAACCCGATCGGTTCGCGTTCGACAAGTCGGACATGTTTGATTCGTTTTCGTACGCGGCACGGTTGCGATTCCTGATTTTATTAACTACGGGTGACCCGAGTACGTTGCGAGCCTTGCTTATTCAATCGCGTTCAATTTCTCGACTCGCGAAGATGCAGTGTACGCGGACAAAGTTATAGAGCATAAATGCAATAGAATATACATATATGCAGGGCGAACGATAAGTATGCACTGAGTGGAGAATGTAGCGACTTACCCTCGTGGATGTGGATCGTTGGCCCCGAAGACAGCTATGCCGAAGACTTCTGTCCACCAGATTGGCCAGGTAGTCATCCTGTCCTTCTGTGAGATGCTGGTGGTGACCTGCTACAGTTGAATGATCCTAAAGGTCACTTGTATAGTCTTTCCACTTTGTCTGTTGAGTTTTTATATTCGCACTTTTTTGTTTCCATTTGCGTGAAGGTGATCCACGTCAGGACGTGTGGATCCGAAAATCACGGGACGGGCTTAAAAGTTCAAAGTCTAGAAAAAATTTCTTTTGCCCGAACACGCGCGTGATCCCACTTCTAACACCAAAATATTTATGTGTTACGTACGGAGCGGTCGTGCATAACAGGCGCGAAGGGGAAGAAGGGGGTGTGAATGACACAAAAGATGTCCAAATAGTATATGTTTTATTAGGCGGTCCAGCACCCGCGTCCCTTCGCGATCTCGCGTTAACTCGATTACAAACGCGGACTTGTTGTTATTCTTTGGGGATTACGATAGCTGTAATCTCTCATAATTTTGATATTTATTTTTTATTGTTTCCCCTGCAGTAGATTTTATTTAAATTCATTCGTTCGGTAACCATCAAAGTATTACATATTTTCGCGAAAAAGAAATTTGAAAAAAGCTGTCCAGTAATTGACAATTCATTAGGAGGTTTAAGAAAAAGAAAATTCACTTCAATGCTTGCGAATAGTATTTTTGACATTCGAGAAAGGACTGATATGCATTCAAAAGGATGGAAAATGAAAACGTAATTTCTCTTTTTTTTAACTAAAACAACGGTTTTTAAACTAAAGCAAAACATGGAAAGATCGGGTTGGTTAGGAAAACCAACTGTGAATTGGTTGGATTTTGTTGGTTGAAATAACTATATTGGATGGGAAATTATTTAGTGAGTTAGGAGCACCAATACATTGGTTTAGTTGATCCTTCCAACCAATTTCTTGTCTGTATCTCAGCACACTAAGTCGGTTTTCCGTGTCTATGAAGAAATAAAATGATTTAAAAGTACATAAATTTAAATCTGGATTTAAAAAAAAAAAATATTCCAACCGAGAATCAAACTGACCGATCTCTCGTACGCCAGCTTAGAAACCGTAACCACTCGACAATATACACGTTTAAAAAATGTTTAAAAAATAATCACTAGTTATGCGGTAAAAAATATTAAAAAGCATAAAATAGCATTCATTTCGACTCTTTTGTATTCCAGTTTTCCATTTTTTTAATGCTTTCCAATTCTAAAAAAAAAAGACACTAATATTTAATTACGCGTTCAAACCTAAAATAATCATTTGAATAAAATAATAAGTATTACAAATTTCTTTCTTCAATTATAATGAATGCTGGGAAAAGTGACGACGTCTAAACATAAATTACATTTCGATCCTAACCAATGCCAAAAAAAGTTACGCTGCAAAAAAGTAAATATGTGAGTGTTTTTGGACACTGTACATAAAACCTCATTCAGGATTAAACTCATTCCAAACCATTACAAAAATTCCGAATTCTTTTGTTTACAAAAAACATTTGTTCCGTTTTATGAATTTACTCTAAATTTCTAAGAGTGAACACCACTCTTCAAGAATGAAATGTCACTCTTAGAGAGTTAAGCTCGACCAACTCTTTTTTAGAGTTGCTCGGTTTTCACTGTCTAAGGAGTGAGATTACACTCTTATGGAGCGACGTTCACTCTTAGAAAGAGCAACCCTAAATTTCGCCTGTTTTCTAGACCTCAAATTAGGAATCAGCATGTATGACAAATGAAAGTTTATGCTGGTAGCTTAGTGATATAAAATTTTCAGATTGAGCATATATCTCGATCTTGAGATATGGGGGTTCAAAGGGGGGATTTTTCTGCAGAAATTGCATTTTTTATCTCCGAAAATATAAATTTTACAAAAATTCACAATAGATATTTTTTATTTTGAATTGTCGAAAGAATCTAAACAAATTTATTCTGGGCCGAAAAAAATTAAATTTTTAACATTTTCAAAACAAAATAAAATATTTTTAACAATTTGGAAATTTGATTTTTTCATTCCGGAGAAAGTTTGTTTAGATTCGTTGGACAATTCTGAATAAAAAATATGTCTCTTAAATTTTTCGTAAAATGTATATTTTCGAAGATAATAAATGTCAAATTTTCAAAAAATTCAATTTTCGCTGTAAAATCTCCCCTTTGAACCCCATGTCTCAAGATTAAGATACATGCTCAATTTGAAAATTTGACACAAGTAACCTAACATAAGAAGCTTTTCTTTCCCGTACATTTTTACCCCAAATTTTAGGTCCAAAAAACAGGAGAATTTTTTCCACTTTTTAGGGTGGCCCTTTAGAGAGTAATAGTTAGAATAATAGTTCTGTATTCAACTGTATTCAAATGAATTCGTTATTTTATTAAATTTTAAGAAATTATTTTGTATGAAATTCCGTGTGTAAAATTCGATTTTACGCCCCATTTTCCGTGCGGGACAGCGGTCATCACGCGTTTATGAATTCGCGTTTGACCCACAAAAAACGGCACTTCATTCCATAAAATATCGACTTTACGCACTCCCCTGCCTAATTACATCTCGTGCGTAAAATCGCATTTACATAATATACTATTAAATAAATCCCTTAAATAAATCCAACATTACTATTATATTTTTATATTTAAATACATTACAGTCGAAGTAGATATTTATGTGCATGTAAAATTTGAAGTAGTGTCATCAACCTAATTTTACTATACTTTTATGCATAGGTTAATGCGCATACTTCTAATCGACAAATATAATTTGGATGTTATAATTATATTATTGACTATAATAAAGGCATCTAATAACTTTAATATTATGTAAATAACAATTCATTGTTTTGATATATCTTTATGCTGAGCGATCAGATGACCTACAATTATATTGCTCTTACATTTGGCATATAATCATATTGAATTTTTCATGACGGTAGAGTTTTACTGAACGCTCTGCTCAGATGCTATTATACTGCACGGGAATGGCCAATGAATTCATGCTCACCTGTCTTTTAGGTTACAACTTTGTTGCGCTGACATTTCAAATAAATTTATATTGAACCGTCATTAAAGATAGAGTTGTATGAACAGGAGCCGTCGCACTACTTTACCTGGCTTACTTCCCTGCATTTGCAGACCTTCCCTACCGACATTGACGTTAATGGCTCTGTCTACTTGTGAAACATCAGATGTAATGTCAGCACTACAGGGTATCGCGATGTCCCGTGTCCATGGTGCTTTTCAGATGTTACCCCAGGTGGTCTTTACTCACGGGAAGATTTCCGCGTCCCAAATCTCCTCGATAACACTACAGAGTTTTTCGTAGCATTCATTTGCCTTTAGCTCCTTTCGTCGCTTGCTGGCATACTGTTTTTTTGCACACTGAGCACATAACTCAGACCGATCCGCGTTCCTTTTGTAAGGTGCATTTTGTATGTGTGGTATGCGTAGGAATTAATAGCACCAAGCGGCGATAGTGGAAATGTTACTTTAAGCGGTGTGGCAATATTTTGGCGCGAAGGTTGTGAAAACTATGACTCGCTTCGTCTGAATCGGTCCTGATAGGTGAATTTTGAATTGTGTACATTAATTATTTTGATGTGTGTGTGTGTGCGAAAGAAGAGTAGGAGAAAGCTATTGTCAAGTAGGGGAACGGCGCGGCGCTTCAATTCGAAGCAAAAATCGACCGCGTGTCGATCTCTTATTCTTCGGTCATTGAAGCGATACGCACGGACTTTTGTAAGCGCGAAACAAGTTGATAGTCCTGAAGAAAAGGTACACGTGGGCGGTGAGTGTGACCACGTTAAGAGAAGAATGCGCTTTTTAACGCGGACAAGACAGATTTTGGATACCACGTTTAAGTGCATAAATTTATGTTTTTATTCCGGATTCTTGCGTGCGCAGGTCGGGTGCTTTTTCCGCAATCGGCAATTTCCAGAGCACAAAAGGCCAAACTAGAAAAGGCCGAACGTAACGGAAATTTGGAATTCCGTCTCATTTTATCTTTGACATTGGCGTCCCAATTCCGAACAATTCAGCCGCTACAGTTTTCATGGAATTCATTCCTATCATCCAGAGAAAATTTGTTTTGGACGAAGACCATGATCTGGAAAATTTGATTTTTTGACGAATCTGGATTAACGAGAAAGGCAGGCATTCGCCAGGTTGGAACTGAAGGGGTATCGTGCCACGTGCTCCAAAAATGAATGAGGTTATTTTCGGGACGTCCAGAAACATACAATTTCAAGCTATACGGAATCGGACAGTTTGAAGCAATTCGTAATTGATAAAAATACTAAATACTAAATTGAAATTTGAACCAAGTAATGCGGATGTTAGGTCTTCGATGTTCTCTGGTCCATTATTCTCGATTATTGAAAATCCGTTTATTAAAGTGATACACGTTTTTAATTTCAATTTGCTGGAAATCTTCCTCGTAAATAGACCCCAAAATTTGTGTCGATTTTGTCGATTTACCGAACTTTATGGCTGTTGAAATAAATTTATAGCCTATTCCGGTAGATTGAATGAGAACAATTTTGTTTTGCTTAATTTTGAAATAAACTATAGAAAATTCGAAGGAGCATTGGAATTAAGTAGAAGGTAATGAATTTAATAGAAGAATAAAACACATAAAACAATTAAAATAAATTTTAAAAAAATCATTACAAATGGCGCCCGAACCGCCAAAGTGATAGTAAACTTTATTCTACGGATGATAAAAAAGAAAAACTGCCTTTTTTCGCACTTTTTCAAATATTATTTTGTGGATAAAAGTCCCGAATTGCTTTCAAGGTTAAGAAAGAGAGATCGAGTTTCTTATTCCCCATTGGTCACGAGACGTGTTCGTCATAAATTTTCAAATTCGCCAGTCATAAAAAAGATCGTTAAAGTAAATAAAAGTAGGGCTGAAAATACAAACAATTTAGTGAGTAAACGTATTGTAAATAAGCGATCAAAAATGGAATTGGAACTCGAAGCCATGAAAGCGAAATTCGTGGAAATTGAAAAGATTTCCAACACAATTAATGATTTGAAAAATAAAATCGTTGAAAGCAATTCAAATATTACATATTGCGAGCTAAAAACGAGAAACAAAAACAAAAGATTGCGGAGCTCGAGAACAAAAACAATGCCTGCGAACAAACAGGTGATAACGATAACAATAGAAGCGAAAACTTAATGTTAAATATTGTCTTCAACGGCTTCAATCTGAAAGTAAACGTCCCACACTTCGCGCTTTGGAATATAAAAATCCAGAGCAATTCATAGATGATGTTGAACATTTTTTTAAATAAACGGTATATTAGAAAATAACAAATTAAAGATTGCAGAAGATTCTTAAAACGGGATCGCAAGTTTATGGCATCGGACTCTTGGAATTAAATTAAAATCATATGCAAAATTTAAAAGAGTTTTCTTGGAAAAATATGATTCGCCGGCTTATCATATGAAGGCCAGCGTAACTTGGAGCTTGCGAAAATACAACCCTAGAATTGGGAACGCGTTAAAATATTATCTTAAACAAGTTCAAGAAGCGAACTATATTTTTCCGAATGTACCAAGCAAAGTAATAAATAAGGAAATTGTTAAGCAATTTTCCGACTTACTCGGAATTCATTAGCAACTGCAGATTTCTCGAGCAACGAGGAAGTTACGGATGCTCTTGCATTTCTAGAATCCGGAACCGAAGATCGCGAAAAGAAAGATGCATTTCAAAATATGCCGAATCAAAGAAATATGCAACGTGAGGGCGTTCGAAATTTTGAATGCATACTAGACGAGATCAGGCGACTAGGGAATTTCGAGGCCCTTTGAGAAGTTTTGATAGAGGTACTTAAGGTC
The DNA here is from genome assembly GCA_030407085.1 of Trichopria drosophilae. Lineage (NCBI taxonomy): Eukaryota > Metazoa > Arthropoda > Insecta > Hymenoptera > Diapriidae > Trichopria > Trichopria drosophilae. The sequence continues at coordinate 52,768,960 of CM059586.1, forward strand.
GGAATAAGACCTATCCACATAATAACAGAAGTTCCTATTTTCAACAAGGAAGTAGTAGTTTGCAGTCGAATCAAGGTTACAGTGGAGGACAAAATTTTATAATGCCGGATGTAGGTAGGCCTCCTCCAAAGTTTACTTCTAATTCGGGTTATTCTAACGTCCTTATCGCAGTTAATAGAAATGTTCATACTGTAAACACAGCCAATACTAATTCAAATCATAACAATGGCGGTAATTTAAACTGATTTTCAACTCGGTAAAAAGTGGTCCGTTGTCGGGTTGTTTCCAAATTGGTTTAGAAGAGGACGTTTCCTGTGCTGGTCATGGGACGTTTCCTGTGCTGGTCACCCAAGCGAAAAGGGATTAAAAGGGGATGAATGCCCAAGGGTAGATATAAAGGTTAAAAATAAATGATTTATAACGAAATAATAAATAACTGTAGAGTATTAGAGCTTTCTGTTTCGAATGTATGTGTGGTAACTGCTATTGGTAAAAAAGCCACCACATTTACAAAGCCCACAATGGCAACCGTGGAATTTAAGGGCATTCAAGTGGACACTATTTTTCTTGTAGTCCCGTGGTTATCTTGTGAGGTAATACTAGGAAACGATTGGTTAAGGAAAAATAAGATTATATTAAATTATGCAGATTTGACAATATTAATGGGGGATAAGGTTATTGCTGATATTCCAAGATCATATGCAGGTAACTGCTTGGATAATTCACGTTCGGTATGTTTGAATGATTTGAGAGTAGTTCAGAGTGTATGTAAGAGTGATTCTGTCGATTTCCAGAATATAGATGTAAAAAATTCAACTCGAAAGCACACTGCTGAAAATAATATCTGTTTTGGTAGTAAAGAAATAAATAAAAATGAATATGCTGTTATTAGAAAAAGGACTAATTTTGCGAATCAAAGTTGTGAAAATCAGATACCTATAGATAAAAAACAAACCGATAAAAAGCATGCAAATGTCAGACGCGTAAATCAAAATATTGATTTGTGCCACAGTGTGCGATACCAGTCTGGCCGTTGATCCGGGATCAATCAAGGCTCGCAACCTCATGGTTCGACCGTTCGACGAATGGACCATAATTGTAGCCGTGGCCAAAATCACTGATGACTGTGTTGCTGAAGAGCCTGACACAAAGCGAGTCCGTACCTCGTTTGGTGACGAGGGTGTTTCAAACGACTCTGAATAAGTTGCATTTATCGATCCGCATACAGATGGCGTCGGTTCACTCTCCTGCGATCAATGCCGCATCGTATGGTGTTTTTTCTTACACCTAAAACAGGAGCATTTACTAGGACATATTGCTAAAGTGTGGTGCGAAAGGCAATTTACACATAAATTTTGACGTTTAACGACATCAAATCTTTGAGATACTGACATATTTTGAAACGTCCGACAATGTCGTAAAACATGACCTTCTTTACACAACAAACACACACGCGTGGTAGTTGCTACTGTAAGAGTTTGCACGTGTTGCTTAGAATTTGCCGATCTGGCGTAAAATTGGATGTTGATCTTTTCGCGGTGTCGGTCTTTACTGACTCAAGAGCGCGAGCGGGCGTTAAAATACACTCTTTAAGATGATCGAACGTGGGATAGTCTGTCGAAGACTAAGTTCCCATGCCTTTCTAGTTGCAGAATCCAGTTTTTGCACCGTCAAATATAAGAATATGGCGCTCTAATTGTCAGTAGGAAAATTCAAAGTTTTTAAAGCCGCTAATGATTCGACCGACTTATCATGTAAAGCTAAAAGATCCGAAGTACTTTCATTGTGCAATGATCGGATTGAAAATAGATTTTCGAAGTGCGAATTAACTATCGATAATTTACAAGCGAATCTCGTCTTGAGGACTTGCCATGCTTCAATGAATGCGTTTGAGGTTAATGCAATGTGGTTAATTAAAGCAGCTGGCTCTGGAGCCAGTGACGTTTTTAAATAATGGAAACGTTGCAAGTCGTCAAGCGATGTATCATTTATCACGAGACTAGTGAAATAATCACTGAAAGAGTTTTAATTTAGGAATAATGATTTTTGGTAAAACCGTATTTCGAGAATGATGTTGGCTGTTTTCCGTTGATAAAGAAGTATGCAAAGGGTTGGCCGTTACAATAGGCGTTAGGCTGGTGATGACATCGTCGATGTCCCCAATGATGTCGACATACACTTGCTCGTGAAACAAGAAAATGTGATCGTCGAAGTAGGTCAGCTGCAAATCCTCGGATGGGACAATCGCTTGAAATTGCTGGTCAACGGAGCAGTAGCGTGCCCACAATTTTTAATACGCTCTAGTCGAACCTTGAGTCGACCTGGTGTGCGATTGGCTTCGACGAGAGTTTGCTTGAAAATGAGCTGCATCTCCTCAAAGTGCTTCATCAGCTGTGAGATGAGGCTATCGGTCGTCATAGAAGTTTCCAATCTGTAGTCGGATGGAGGGCAGCCAAACGGAACCTGTTATACGCCAGAAAAATCAAGAGACTGCTCTAACAACGATTCACTGAAGGCGACAGCGGCGTTGCTGTCCAAAGATTCGCCAATTGCAGTGGAAGTGCAAAGCAAGCGCCGCCTTGCAGGCCGCTTGTATGATAAAAGCTGAGATAAGGGCATATACGGAGCCCGTTAATCACTAGATATTTAATTGATTTGAAATAATTTTACCGACTTTCAAACGAAGAAAATAACTCCAAATTCCAAACAAAGGCAGCTGTCCTCAATGACCTTTGAGAATCGACCGATGTACGTGTTGACCAAATTGAGAGCGATACTCCTCTTTGTAGAAATGTACGAACTCATCTTCGGGCTTCTTCATGTAACGTCGTCGGCAGGCTTCGTTTACGAAGAATATTGTGACGTCACTTAACGATGTGATACTGTAGATTAATTCAAGATGGCTGACTTTTCGAACGCTTCTGTGAAAAATGGCGACCGGCCGAGTGGCGAGCGACTGCGAGCGACGCCAAATGACGCACAAACTAGAAGTTATAGTTTTTGATTTAGGTCTCAGCTAGGGCGTTTTGAGTCGATAAACTGGCACGCAAGACTGCGAAAATACGTTGCAATGACGAAGGCTATTCAAAGAAGCAGTTTCGTTAATTAATAAAGTAAAGCGCGAAGGCCGTGAGCCGAGGCGCAGGCTCGGAATCCCGTGAAAAATCCGAACGCGGAAAAGTTGCCGTATTATGTAATCACCAACATAAGCGCGAGCGTGATGCCGCGGAACACGCAGTTGCGGATTCGGAAACGAAGAAAAAATGGCGAGCGCGGAGGCCGAGAGCCAAAGAGCGCAGACGACACGGTTGCGAGCAAGCGGGCGAGACACCGCTACAGACTCGCAGAATGCCGAAAATCTACAGCCAAATGCGAGAAAGCGTGAGCCAAGATGCGTACGCGATTTCACAAAAAAAAAACACTAAGAATACCGACACTAGCTGGTTTTATTATCGTACTGTGTTCAAATTCATTTCACTCATCACTTTCAGATGCACTAAAATTTTCACTCGATCCTGGCAGGATCGATAAAATGTTCGTCCTTGCAAAATTCACTCGCGCCGTGTGAAACGGCGTGGGATTGCCGACGAGAGTCGAGACTAGGATCGCGTTACAGTCGTATCAGGGCACATTAAAAGAATAAGAACACTTGTAAAGTATTTATTGATTCTAATTGACACGAATATACGCTTGGTTTCGCGACACATTATCACGTTGAGGGATTTCGCACTCTCCACGCTCCACTGAGAACAAAAGATTAAGAAGAGTAATACCTTCTTGACGAGCTCTGTAGCTACACTGGCGCAAAAGCGATTCTTCCTAACCGCGAGAAAGACGACGGGGGCGTGAAGGCGGCGGAATAACGAGATAAACTGAAAATGACCGAATGCCCTAGCGACGTTACGCGGGAGCTAACAGTAATAGTCTTTACCGACCTTACAGCTCGGTCAATCATCTTATCTCAACAAACATCTTAGAAAGTTGTTTGAAAGATTGCGAGAATATAATTTTACTTTAAAATTGGGAAAGTCGCTATTTGCACAGAAATCAGTCCCGTTCTTAGGGTTCATTATGTCAAATACGGGAATTTCGCAAGATCCGGAAAAATTTCAGTTAATAAGATACCTTCCTAGACCGAAATGTAAAAAAAATTGCAACAGGTATTGTGAATTTGTAACTTTTACCGACAATTTGTTCAAAACTACTCAAACCTGATATCACCTGTTCGCGTATTCGGCGCTGTAAGGTAGCTCGCACGGGAGTATAGCTCGCGCATAGGATTGAGATAGGGCTTCGGAATAAAATGCGTGAACCATATCTTAAATAATTTATTGATCACGGTACTAAACGTATTTACAAACGACACGACTTGTAGGATGGGCTTTCTCCCGACCGATGTGGTCTCTGCATTGACGCGCTCGTATGGCAGATGTAACCGTGGTCCTAGGGACGCACACAGTGTGTAAGATTCGTGAGGGTGAACGACATAGCGTGCATGATGTGATACGAGACGCGCAGCACTGACGCGCTCGTATGGCAGATGTAACCGCGGTCCTAAGGACGCACACGACGTGTAAGATTCGTGAGGGTGAATGACATAGCATGCATGATGTGATACGAGACGTGCAGCATTGACCCGCTCGTATGGTAGATGTAACCGTGGTCCTAGGGACGCACACAGTGTGTAAGATTCGTGATGATTGTGGGGGTGTTAAGATAATGAATGATATTAATGATAAATGCGTAATGTGAATGAGTGAATGAAAGGCGATCATGTAGCTTAATGTAGAATACTCACAAAACTCGGCTCCTCTCTGGTCGCCTCCACAGTCCGGACTCCGTGAGAATCCCGAGGTGGATCCTATCTTTGAAGGTTCAGCCTAAATCAGTCTGCTCTGGCCACTGCGATCAACTCTCTCTCTTCTGTTTCGAGGCGGTATATATATACACACAACTGCAGAGGAGAGGGGTTGATCCAATCGGATGAACGCGAACATCCGCAGAGAAAAGGGGATAACGCGGTTTATTACCACCGGTGCAGTTACGAAGGAGATCCCTCACTCCGGATCGAGTATTTGCGGAGTAAAAACAAAACGAGCGAAAGAGAAAAAGAAGAAAAGTGAGGGGAAGTGGGGACTGTTTCCTTAACTTTCGTCAACTATTATGCGATAAATTTGCCTGGGAATGGAAACCTGAACACGATATCGTATTCGATCAATTAAAACAGGCATTTACGGATTGTGTCACCATCAGTTACTGGGCACCGGACAAACCATTTTATATTTAGATCGACGCGAGTGGTCTAGGTATAAGTAGTATTCTGTTTTAGGTAAATGATGAAAATGAGCAAAAGATAGTTGCATTAGTAAGTCGAACTTTGGTGGAGGCTGAAACTCGATACGGTACAATAGAGAAGGAGCTTTTGGCAATTGTGTACTCGGTAGATATGTTTAGGGTCTATATCACGGGACAATTCTTTTACGTGATTACCGATCATAAGGGTTAAGACCTGTTTATCTTAATGCGAGACTTAGAAGGTATAGTTTGTTTATGCAGCAATATTCCTTTAAGGTCATCTATTGTAAGAGTAGTGATAATGTCGTTGCAGATTACTTCAGCCATCATATGGATGGAAAGGAATATGAACGTAATCGGCATACGATTATTATCGCCGCGCTTACTAACCTGTGTTCTGGTCAAGATAAGAGGTACATGGAGACTCTACATGGAGACCTTCGAACTCAATTTAAAAATATCGCATTGTTACAAAAGAATGATGAACGAATCCAGGATATTATTGTACTTATACGTATTGTTTAAAAAATGGAATTTTGTTTATGAGTCCAAAAGGGGATGATAAATGGAAGCTTTACGTGCCGGATACATTGTCGAGCGACATAATCGAATCTGCGCATAATTTGGTAGGGCATGTGGGAAGTTACAAAACCTATTGTTATTTAAGAACCTATTACTTTTGGCCGAAAATGCGGATTGAAGTAAAAAAATACACCCAGGCGTGCGATTTGTATCAACGGGTAAAGGCTAACACAATGATAATGGAAGGGGCATATGGTCATGTGAGTAGTAAGAAACCCAGAGAGTTGATATCCATCGATTATTATGGGCCGTTGCCTAGTTTAGTTGGAGGGGTTTGTTATATGTTAGTTGTTCTCGATGTTTTTACTAAATACGTCTCATTACCCACTAAAAAAGCCACTACTAAAGCCACGCTGAATCGATTGCAAAATTGCTATTTTGTTCAAAATCGAAATCCTGAAAAGATTCTATCCGACCATGGGTCACAGTTTACCTCGACATTGTGGGATAAAACGTTAAAGGACAATGGGATTATGAGTTTGTTATCATCTATTCGACATCCGCAATCCAATCCAGTATTTCTCGGAATTTGTTTGCGTCAGGAAGTCTGTGTAATCCACTTTCCGGTGGGCGGGGGTGGAGGCGTTCTTACTATGGAGCCCTCCTCTCAAACGGATGCTCCATAACCTGGTCCTTGTTATTAGGCTTCTGGTTTCTGCTAGTCGCCGTCATATAATCACTGGTGGTGGCTGTGACCACCCCTCCACCAGCTATATTTCCCGAAATTTTTTCGTCGGTGATGCCCTCCTGCATCCTGAGGCCACCACCCACTGCCCCCACATCCTCTAAGAACGCTTGACAGTCAAAAGCGATGGGGGATTCAGCTAAACCTTACCTCGCAGGTAATCATTTTTACCAGCCGACATTTTTTTCCACAGATGGAAACATAAACTGTGCTTGTCTTCGGGGTTTGTCTTCGCTGTTTTCCTTCCACTACAACGATTGCCTTCCAAGGCTATCGAGTTCGCTCCACCCGAGAATAATGGTTTTGGTACGCCCGGGTTTTTGTTTGCGGTAAAAAAACGGGGAAATCTGCTTGCAGGCCGTCAGCAAGACCGTCGCTGCCGAAGTTGGCAGGTAACCTACGGGTGTGACGGGTTCCCCCGCCCACTTCCGCCACGGTTGCGAAAGGCGAGACCAAACGCTTCTGGGCCAAAGGTAATGGAGTGACCGCATAAACCCGCTCTCCCCTTTCCGTGTGTTGTAGGCCCAAAGATACAAGCAACCCCCGGTCAGGATTGAGTAATATCCACCTTTTCTTTGTTATTCAGGAAACCCGCGATGTGCATTACTACATGAGGTATGTGGAATTTACCACTGGCTTTTCTCAAGTGTTATAGTGCTTACTGTCGTGGATCGTGACCGCCGTCAATCGTCATTCTTTTTAGCTGTCTTGCTTCTATCTCTTTTGTCTCTATGATGCTCCTTATTGTGGTATAGGCGCTTTACCATATTTCCCCTGGCTTTAGCAGCCCATGCATCATAGCTCTTGGGGTAAATATGTCGCCCGTCTGCTGGCTAAAGCAGTATCTCTCCTCCCCCCATCTGGGGCATCTGAATAGCGTGTACGTTCTACGTCATCGCCTTCTTTGCAGTAGTAGCACTTTTCGGTTTCCGCTCTTTTCCTATAATACAGATATTTCCGAAAAGCACCCATGCACTGACCACGCCTGTGTTGTTAGAAAGTAGTCGACTTCTCCGTGACTCCTCTCCACCCAGGCTGCTCTATCCGGGATCGGGGTCTACCGACCGTGTTTGCCTGATCTCCAGTTTCCTGCCATCGGGCCATCAAATGGTTTTTGGCTTCCTTCCTCGGTTTACTCTCGTAACTGTGGCGAGCAATTAAAACAGCAGAATGCTGGCGATGACTCCGACCCCTTTCGCTGAGATTGCGCGGTATCCACTACAAACCCGGATACCCATGACTCTTTGAATTCTGGACGTTTTCCTTCTCAGATAGTCCCTCTTCAAAACCTCCGACCAGGTGGGAGCAGCATACAGCAACTGTGTATGCACCACGCTGGCCATAATGCGTCTTTTCGAGGATATTGGCCCTCGCATATTTGGCATGATTCCTGCCAGGGCTGTCATTGTTCTTTTCGCCTTCCGCGTTACCTCCTCGATGTGACAAGACAATAAAGTAAGTTGCTAGTTTAGCCACACCCCTAGATACCTCCCGGCTTTCGTCGATTGAATCGTGACCCCCTCTACGTCGAATGATACCGGATCAACTTTTTTTTTGTTCGTAAGTATGATGGCTTCTATCTTTTCCGGTTCTAGCTCTAATCTCCTTATCTTTAACTAGCTTCCCACTCTCAAAGCAGCTATATCAGCAGCGATCTTTAGAAGGTCAGTGTTTCTAGCCGATACGGTGATCGCTATGTCGTCCGCAAACCCAGTTATTTGTATCCCTTTTGGCAGTTCAAGTTTCATTAAATTGTCATATTGGATACTCCACAAGATCGGACCCAATATGGAGCTTTACGGTATTCCACCTATTATTTAGCGTGTCATCGTCTTCGCCTTCACTTAAACGATGATACTCCGTTCGGATAGGTAAGAAGCCATCAATCCGATCAGGTGTTCGTCGATTTTTTTTCATCTTAAGGCGTCTATAGTATAACCTGCTGTGAGGCGCTATTAAAAGCGTTTCTGACATCGAGTAGGATTTTGGCGCACCAAGGTCGCCTGTATTTTGGGCAAGTCATCGTATGTGTTGCCTCTTCCATTACCGTGCGTACCGCATCTATGGTTTGCTTACCTTTTCTAAAACTGTACTGGTTTTCTGCCTGGTCTCCAGTTTTCTGCAATTCTCTTTCCAGTCTTGCCAAAATGAGAAGCTCGTACAGTTCGCTTTCTACGTCTAGTAGACAGACAAGTCTGTACAAGCTCTGGTTTCCGACGGATTTTTTCCCTTTTTGCAGTAATATGAGACTGGCTCTCTTCCACACGCTTGGGAATATGCTGCTGATTGCCAGCCTGTTAAAAACTTCTAACACAAACTCTAGTCTCCTCGCCGCCACTTCCTTCAAGATTTCCGGGGAGATGCCGTTTGGGTCTGGTGTCTTTCGTATTTTTCATTTTCCTGCAAGCCTCCTGGAGCTCTTTCCTTGTATACGCGGAGATCTCATATGGTGGCTGTGCGAAGAACTCTACTTTTGCGTGCTCCAGGAAAAGGTGTGCCACGGTCGTAAATGTCATGGCGGTTTTCATGGAAGATCCCCCCAGCCTTTTCTTGAGAATTTGGTAGCCATTTCCCCCTACACCGTTGTCCACTCTGTTGCATCATTGCTTCCAGCTCCGCGGCTTTGCATCTTCGATGGCTCTTTGTAGGTTCTTTCTTTTCTCAGAGAGTTGATCCCATCAATATTTCCTCCTCTCAGGGGTTTTGCCTTCTGCATCGGGTGTATTTTCTTCTTACCTGATTGCATTCCTTTCGAAGGTCCGCAATTTTCGCGCTCCACCAATATGCTTGTGCGTCCTATTTGACCTTCTTGCTTAGTGGCATACATTTTTTACACACCTTAGGTAGCGTTTTTGTAAAGCCCTCTGCCGAGGTCGTATCCGATGTAGCGGTTATTCTTTCCATAGCTCCGGATAACTTCTCTTGATCCAGTTTTCGGATGTTCCAACTTACCGGCCTATTTTCCATTCCTGGGTCCTGCCTGCAATTCCCTTCTTGCAAGTCACTTCCCATAGTTGCTAGGGAAAGGTCAAGTATGGAACCATATCCTTCATGTTCATAAGTCGGCGTAGTACCTTCGTTCCTAACTGAAAGGTCGGATTGCGCGATCCACTTGGCTATCACCTCGCTCTTGCATACGTGTAGTTCATGCCCCACTGTGGGGACTTATCGTTAAAGTCGCTCCTTGTCTCATACTCTCGTTGATGCCATCGAGGGTATTTGCAGTTCGAGTTATTTTCCTAGTTCATGACATGCACACGATCTACAAAGCGTATTCTGCACCGCCTGGTATAATATGGTGTAGCGTTGCGCTAAGGTATTGACGACCCCATCCTGGCATGCGAACATAAAACCCTCGGTCTCGGATTTCAAGCTGGCTGATCTTAAGAACTAGGTAATCTCTACCGAAAAGCCATGTTGTGGGACATTTCGAAACAATTGTCCTTGCAATGGCTTGTCGATATGCCTTCCCTCCAACATACAGAGTTGTTCCTTTCGTATTTATGCTCTGAGACGCACTGGGCACAAATTGATGACTGATTCAGCTTTCTGTGCACCGCTAGGTCCCACGTTGAAAACCAGACACGTGATTGGTCTATGGTTTCTCGGATCAGAGAAGTCTCCCGATTTTGGGATTCGTGTCGTTCGCCCCCCCCCCCCCCCCACCAACCAGTGCAGAATGGGTTGCTCTCCATTTATATAAGAGGTGAATATTCGGGCTAGGTGTTGATGGACAGAAGTGAACTTCTTCCTCCAATAGTTGTTAATTCTATCCCAGCTCGGCGAGGCGAAATTCCTCGCTCTTTTGATGGCATTATTCACCTCTAATGCACTGACGGGTGGGCAATCTTCACTTTGTTGTGCGAGAACAACTTGGTAAAGATTTCAATACTGGAGTGTCTGCATTGAACCTAGATGTTTTCTCGTAGATGCTCCCTCAGAATTCCTCAACCCAGGATATTGACGGAAACTCGTGTGAGGCTGCGATACAATGTTCGAAGAGGTTGGAAGGATTTGACCAAAATGTTGCATTTTATCGAATTCCATCCTCCCGCCTTTGCAGCCTCTTTTTGGCATCCGTCAAAACCCGAATTTTATCCGCCAAATGTTGCTTGATGTTGAGCAACTTTAACTTGTTCAGTGTGTGACAGCATGCCCGCAGTTGTTGCGCGAACATTTTGACTTTAGCCGTAAATGAACGGCCAGATTTTATGTAGTCGATCACACAGTGAATTCGGGAAGCGAGCTTCCGTAGCACAAGGGCAACCCATGGTCGGGGGGTCACGATTTTTAACAGCAATTTTTGTACGTATTCTAGGGCTAAAATAAGAATATACGTATTCCAGCGTTTTATCCAATGGGCTTTGGTTTGTATACAATAATTATTAAAATTTACGTTCCTATTGCCATATATATATCAACTTTGAAACGTCAGATACATTCCCCTTGAAACATTCGAATGCCTGACATCCGGATCATAACCACACAGCGAATTCCTGTAAACATTTAAAAAGTCAAATGCGAAGCATTTTTATATGAATTACATTATGATTTTTGCGTCCTTCCCTCCATTTAAATGTAATTGCTAATTTAAAATTGTTGAAACTAGTTTAACACGTAGCGGTAAGAAATGATTTTCTTTTAAGTTCTGTAATATACTATTCTCATACCATTTTGAAGTATGCTCGATCTTTTCCCCTTTTGAGAAAATTGAAAAAAGAATTGTTTAAAGTTTTGTAATTTAAATATTGCAAAGAAATATGATCGTACATTTTTAAAAATGTTCCTATCATATGGAATTTACTGCATTATTGCATTTTGGGGGTAATGATGACTCTGAAAAAATAGATAATTACAGACTCACAATACATTGAAAGCATCACCTCAGAACTCGTGTATTGTTTTCGAAAAATAGTGAAAATATACATTTATATGAATATAAATATCTCTTTTAATAACAGATTGATTCGTTGGAAAAATATTTCACGCAATATGAAATACGAAATATGAAAGCTAACAAATAGAAGACTAGAATTATCGCTACAGGAGAATAATTGAAGTTATCATGGATATCGTATTCTGGGATACTGTTAATATTTAAGAAACTGAACAAAAACTTTGGTATTATAGAAGAACAAAAAGATTTGTTTATATATGACGGATATAGGAAGATATCGCACAATAGCTTTGTTTGAGGGAGAATTATAATTTCCGAATGAATGATGCAAATACCTTATTCAAAATATATCGGACAGTCTTTTACAAGAATCTTTAGAAATAATGTATTTTGATTTTTTGTATATACATACAAATGTATCTTTATACTACTTTTCGAGAACAATACACGTGTTTTATGGTATTAATTTTATTGTATTATGAGTCCGTAATGACCCACATTTTCATATTCCTCTTTACCCCCCATAATGTAATTTTATTTTGGGAAATATTATTTCTAAAGGTTCTTGTAAGAAACTGCCCAAAATTTGTTGTCTTTCAGAGGAAAGAAATGAGCTTTTTTAAATAGGTCGGAAAAAATGTATTTGTTCATCCAGAATACCAAACTTTTCAAGCTTATGTTCAGTTTCCTAAATATTAAAAGTACGGCGGAATTACCCGTATACATATATGACTAGAATATGGTATGATGCGTCAAAAAAATAAGTATCTATAATATTAAATTCATGATAACTTCAATTATTCTGCAAAAGCGATAATTCTAGTCTTCTATTTTATAGCATTCCTATTTCGTATTTTATATTGCGTGAAATATTTTTCCCATTATAAAATTTTAAATACTTCTTTTTTAAATTTTATCGAAAGGGAAAAATACCGAGCGTACTTCAAAATAGGTAGTATAAGAATAGTGTTTTATAGTACTTAAAAGAAAATCTTTTCTTGCCGCTGCAGGTTAAACTAGTTTCAAGAATTTCAAATTTGCGATTACATTTAAATGGAGGGAAGGGCGCAAAAATCATAAATTAATTCATATAAAAATGTTTCGCATTCGACTTTAGAAATGTTTACAGGAATTCGCCGTGGGGTTATGATGCGCATGTCAGGCATTCGAATGTTTCAAGGGCAATGTATCAGATGTTCCAAAGTTGATATTTCAATAATTTATTGTATAAAAACCAACTTTTTTTTAATCTCTATCTGAAGTAGATATTTCAATATTTTTCAAATCCAAAATGTCTGCTATATTTATCCTATTTGTAATTGTTAATTTAATAATAATTTCGTATTAAACTACATGCCTGATAATTGAAAATCCATGTTCGAACTTGAAATTGTCAACTCAACAAAATTGTTGACTGTAGTAACTGTGAACACTTACGATAAAATTTACTGGAAAACGTGCGTGCAGAAGGTAACTCGATTTGCATGTTCATAGAGACTATTACGGTGCATTAAAAAAAGAAATATTTACGGGCTGATTGCAGAATAGTATATAGAACTTATTAAGCGCAGTAGTAGTTAATTTTAAAGAAATAATTTTTTCGACTTTTGGCGCCGTAATTTGATTATTCGTCCTTATGTGCGACGATGGAAAATATATTTCATTGTGCTGATTTTGTTTTATCCTAAAAACAAGTAAGTTTCTAAAAAATTGCTTACATGAGATGCATGGTAAGGAAAAATAACCTAATTTAAAAAGTGGCGAAATTAAAATACGCGTTACATTCGCAAGAAATTGCATTCTGGTTTTTTTTTTTTGGGGGGGGGGGGGTTGCACTTTAATTATACACAGCACTTGTATCGCAGTAAAAGTGCGAATCACGAATGAACGTGAATAATGGAAATAAAAAATACGGTCCGGGTCAAAGTAATAAGACGAATACGAATAACGCAGATACGAATAACGCAGACATGAATAACGCAGATACGAATAACGCATTGACGAATAAATTTTTATTCGAATAATAAATCGAATTTTATTTTAATCGAATAATTTCCAAGTCTGATTGCAGTCAATCTCACTCTTATACATTAAATTCCTTACGTTACGGTTCTATCGCAGCTGCACAGTTTCATTTCTTGCCATTGCGGCTGCATACGACACTGTCAAGTTCTTCTGAAAAAGAACTAGTAGCAAACGCTGCACGCGAATTCTTGCATCACTGTGTCTAATTGACACCATTGTATATACACATATTCAGACTTAATACATAGTTATTTACTGTTGTTGCATTACGCACAAATTATTTTTCAAAATTACTTGTTTTAATCGTATTTTTTATCAATTATAGTGCTTTGTTAATTTTATTAATTGCTCAATTTTCATTACAATTAATGCGTTGATTATTTTCGGGTATATCTAGTTATTTAGCTTTTTTTAAAAACTTGGAATTTAAAAATGGAATTAAAAAAATACATTCCTTTGTGTGAAATAATTTGGAATTGTTCAGCAAAAGACAATGCATGAATGTTAAGGGCTTTAATGCAACATATTAATTCCTTAAATATGTCACTATCTCGCAAACAGATGCATGACATCAGAAGCAATTTGCAAAAACACTTTTTGCCCATTTATCATCAAAAATAGATGAACGCCAATAGAACAAGGCAGGTATTCTTATCGAAACAGGAGGCATTCTTACAGGATGAATTCAAAATGATATCTAACGATAGCCAAGGCGAGACTAGCAGAAGTTGCTTAAAACAAAAATCACAAGAAAATAGTGCAAATCCAAAAAAGAGCGTTCACATCAAGGGTTAACGGTGGATGTAAAATTGAAAAGAAGATCCAAACATTGCTTACATCCAGATTATCGATTACGGTTCATATTGCCAAGCAAGGTAAGGGTACGGCGAACACGTTGCTGAAATAACGGAGCTGAATGAAAGTCTCATAAACAGAATCCATACAGTTTTACAAGATATTACATGTGGAAAGGCTGTAGACTGTTATGCCTTCAAACTTTATACGTTGGATACATCAAGGCTATGTGTTGATTTGCATCCATGATACAACATGCCACCTGCGATGCATAAATTTCTAATCCATAGAAGTAGCATTATAAAACGATTTCCATTACCAATTGGATGGTATTCGGAAGAATGCCAAGAAGCGAACAAAAAACATTTTCCAGAAACCTGTTTAACATGCAGCCGAATGTTCAATCGAACTGCATAAAACGCAGATGTTTTTCATTATATATATATGCTAGTTTCTAATCCTTTAGTTAGCTCTTACAGATACATACAAATGAGGAAATTGAAAGAACTATTTGACGATGCTAAAAGTTTATCAATAATGTGAATCAATATTCTTCCAGATTTCTTGTAGAAAATATAATTATGTATATCGCACGTATAGTATTTTTAGTTCAAGAATAAGAAAAGAAATACAAAATACATAAAAAGCAAAAAATATATAAAATGCAAAAAAAAAACAAGAAAAAACATATAAAATAAACGCACACGCACATGCACACACACCTTTGCAAATAGGTGATGGTAAGTGGAACCACCTGATCAAAGCACACCGAAGACATGCAAATCCAACTATGTGACATCCGTGGGGTGCATGTTGGATGACGCTAATGCCAGCGGTATACAAACTTTTCGAATTACACGCCTTTATCTTGGATTGGTATTCGTATTGACCTTAAACATTTTCCTCCAGTAGGTAAAAAAAGATAGTAAAAGTTCATAGACACCAAAGCCTACTGAATTATTTCAAATAATTACAAGACATAATAAGATTCGCGACGAAAGTAAGGTGTTCTAGTTATAAAAAGAGATCGTTTTGACCTACGAATGATCTTGAAAATTGTCTTCGAGGTTAAAATGATAAAAGTTCTTCAGTACCAAATACTGCCCAAGTATTTGTTTGAACATGAATCCAAAGTTAGACGAAAAGAGCTCTCAGACGATTTAACATTTTACCTTCTGAAGGTCACTTTCAATACGGTGTAAAAAATAAAACGTTCCATTTAAAAAAATCAGTGTCACTTTCAAACACCCTTGCAATTTGATCTCAAAGTCAGATCTAATAATGTATAATGATTCATTGTCCAGAACAACTTTTGTTTAAAACATTTTTCTCTAAAATAATAATTTTTTTAAATATTTCGGGTGAGGATTTAAAATGGGACACCCTATGTAAATCGGCATATATGCAATCATGTAAGTTTATATGTGATTCCATATTCTGCTACATTAAATCATATATATTCATATACAGAAGTGGCACGCCATATTGTATCCACCACTATAAATTTTGAAAATCTGATTTTAGATTTGTATTCAGCAATAAAAAAACCATAGGTATTCGCAAACAGCGACTCAAAAAGGTCCAGATATTCTGATTAAAAAAAAAATTTAATTCATTCGGCGACAGAGAGAGAGAGAGAGAGAGAGAGAGAGAGAGAGAGAGAGGGAGAGAGATTGAAGACTTATTTATTAGTGTCCTGGCCACTACGAGCCGTGGACACATCAACTCAATATCCTGCCGTTACAATTTTTCGGTCAGGATATAACGATACATAATACAACTTAAAACTATAAAACCTCTGCTACAAGGCGGTAAACGCATTATACGTCTTTATATATACTACATTGTACATAAAAAATAACAAAATTGCACTTGAGCTACACGTAAGTAGTAAATTCGATTTGAAGACGCTCGCATAGTTAAAACATTAAAATAAAAAACGTAACAAACTTACGCTTGATCAGCCCTGAGAAGATGTGTTATTAAGTTAGTACGAAATGTTGCGAGAGATATAAATGTGTGAAGACGGCGTGGCAGGGAGTTCCAAAACTGTATGGCTGTGATCCAGAAAGGGTGAGCAAAGATGTTAGTATGACGAATTGTAGTATGAGGTATCCGTTTGTATGTATGCTACATGATCCTAGTATGTATATGTGTATACACGGCGCCTGCAATCCGATGCCAGGCGCATGCGCCGTCGTTCCGTTGACGCCGTACCGCTCCGTTGCCCCTCCGCGCTGCGCGCGCACAGCGCGTAATGGGGTTCGACCGCCGCAGTAGGGGATGCCTACAAAAGAGGGTGCGAGCCCGTCCAAGAGAGGAGTTGCTCGTTTGGTCTCCAGACGATCAGCTCTCAGACTAAGGTCCCCTTAGTCTCCGGAACGCGAAGCCGTATATATTGCATGACCATTTTACCGCGCCACTAGTTGTAAGCTCCTAACCTTGTTTCCTTCCGGCGAGGACATCTCGTCTCCAACGCAGGGAAGCCCTGCACCCGCGGTCCCGCAAACTAAGTAGCGTGTCTTTTACGTTTCCGTAGGCGTTTTTCTCAGTAGCTATTAAATGCGCTTTATGTAATTGTAGTTACTAAGAGTTTATTTTCAATAAATACATATTTTGTCAATTATTAACCACGTGTCATTCATTCAACCCTCCCCTCAGTCGATAGTCGCTTCCCGACAATTAAGAACCTTGGCATACCGAGCTAATCCGGCAACGGGAAGTTACTCCGTTACAATTGGAAGTTGACATTGAGATCATTGTAAGCGAAAAGATCGGCAAATGGAATGGTCTAGAGGAATGAATTTGTCAGCAAGGTAGGAAAGTTGGGAGGTATGGATGATTTGATAACTGAGGCTACCGAGAAAGTACTGTCGCCTAGATGTTATGGGTAGCCAGTTGGTTTTCTGACGATACGGCGCAAGTCTTTCATCCCGGCGCAGGCGATACACATATCTGAAGGCGATGTTTTGAAGGCGTTGTAATTTAGTGTTAAGATATGCAGTTGAATCGGCTATAACTAAAGATGCGTAATGGAGGTGTTGGATGACTAATGCGTTGACGAGTGTGAGTTTGATCTGCGGTGGAAGAAAAGCACCACGAAATTTAAGCCTGTAAAGAAAATTATGTACATTAGATGATATGGTACTAACATGGCGATTCCATGTTAGGTCGGATGTTATTATAACAACAAGATCTTTTACTTCATGTGAATAAGGTATTACATCCGACACAACAATAATTTGTGGTATGGTGTGATTTTTCATAACGGTTAAATTCTGAGGTGAACCGAGGATGATGGCCTGAGTTTTACGCATATTTAAAGTGAACCCGTAATCATGTGACCACCTCACAAGCTCGGCAATGTCACTGTTAATATTGCGTATCGTTTCATTTAGATGACATATCGGGGTCGAGAGATAAAATTGCGTATCATCAGCAAAGATGATGGTAGTGTATCTGCAGTATTTAAGTCTCGAGAATAAGGTATTAATAACAATAATGAATAATATGGGACCTAAGCTGGAACCTTGCGGAACGCCGGAAGTAATATACTCAGGATTAGATGTTAAACCATCCAGGCCAATTATTGTGTGAGAGCGATTTGTGAGATAAGATTACAGCTATCTCAATGTCGATTCTTGAAAGCCTGTGTCTCGAAGGCAGGTTGGAATCACGACATGGTTTAAGGAGTCAAAGGCTTTTGAGAAATCGAACAGTAACAAGATAGTAACTGCCCCACGATCTATACCCAAATGTACATCATCCATAAGGTGTAGTAGGGCAGTTTGGGTGCTGTGAAATTTGCGGAATCCACATTGTTTGGGATGCAGTATACGATTTATCTCTAAATATTTTGTGATCTGCTGGGTGACAAGGGAATCAATGGCCTTAGAGAGGTGGGGAGGATTTGTGATTGGACGGGTGTCAGAAGGACTTAAGGGGTTAGCGATTTTCTTAAGTGGTATGATGTAAGATGGTTTCCAAATGGGAGAGATGAGTGAAAGATTGAAAATGGATGTTAAATATGGTGCAATGGTTATAAACATGGATTTTAGGCACTCTAAAGGAAGATGATCGGGACTAAGCATACGTGATTTTTGTGCAAATAGATTAAGACTAAGTAGGACATCGTGATGATTAATAGCAGTAAAGGTGTATGTTGTATGGGAATTAGGTAATGGACGCATGATAATGTTGTTGAGTATCGCTAAGTCACAAGACAGGTGAGATGACGATATTTGTGCGAAATGACGATTTAATGCAATGGATGAAAAATGAGGAAGTGCGGACTGTGATAGCCGATTAGCAAGTCCTAATTTTCGTAGGCAAGACCAGAGTTTGTTTGTGCTTGTTTGTTGGAGCACTAGTTCGGCTAAGTAACGATTTTTAGCCGCTTTTAAGATATTTTTAATCTCGCGACGCATGTTCTTATATTCCTGGAAAAGACACAGGTTTCGAGTTCTTATCGCACGCAGGTACAATTTGTCGCGTTCCTTAATCCTACTTCGTATACATGGTGTGATCCACGGAATAGCGCGGTGCAAAATACGTTTTATAATAAATGGCGCATGTAAATGTATAACTTCGGTAATACATTCGTAAAAGTTATTTACGCAGTTTATTAGACCGTGTTGCTGTGAATTTGTTTGAAGTTGTGTGTGATCGGAAGCCAAGAGATGAGGAAACTTAAGTTGAAGTAATGCTGAAAGGTCTTTATTTAAAGCGGAATAGTTGCATTTGGCGAAGTTACGATAGGTGATAATTTGTTCAATAGAATTGAGGTTAGTGAATTCGTATTGTATTGTAATAAGACCAGCAGCAAAAGGAGTAGAAGACTTAGAAAAACTTTTAATCTTATCTGAAGAATCGACTAGCATAACATCCAGCTGAGAAGAAGAAAAACAAGAATAATGGGTGGTTCCAAAGGGTACAGAAAAACGAGTAGTCTTCAATAAACTTTTGGAGATATGCAGAATCAAATCTATTCTCTAACAAATTACAGTTTAAGACGCCGGTTAAAATTATGTTCTTATGTTTAGAAATATATGCGTTAAACTTAACTATAAATTCCGCGAGAAGTTGCCCATGAGGGCGTCGGTATATAACTATAAATAATACAATTCGTGAAGACGATTTGACATCCCAAAAAATATATTCTGGGGTGTCAATGCTTTCATTTACTGACCACTCGAAAATAGTGCAAGAAAGATTTGTGGAGGAAACATGCGATACCTCCACCTAAAATAAAACGTGTTTGCCCATCGCTACGCAGTGCCCGATCATTACGAAAGAAATTATAGTTTTTAACAGAAACACACGATGAATCAACAAGCGGTGTCATCCATGTTTCGGTGACTACCAGGATGTGTGTTGTGCAATCTACTAACTCATTTTCTACATCTTTCCGATGGGCACGCAATGAATTTATATTTATACCCGAGATTTTTAAAGACGACAAAGAATTGGACGAAGACACGTTAAATGGTAGACATTGATTAACAAGATTCTGCTGTGGTTGTCACATGTGGATGTCACATGCCAAATGTTATTGAGATCTTGTTCTGTGGCAGTTAACAACTCGGGGGTGCCGCCATCTTTTCTTACAAAAACATTGCCATCTCTCGCCCAAACGCGCTTATAACCTGCGTTATTAGCCGCAAATTTGGCTTTTTTAAGCATATTGTAGGTCGATGAGGGCAAAAACTCGTTGACGTACACAGTTTTGTCAGCGTTAGCATCTTTAGATAATTCCATGAATAGTTCCTGGACGGTAATTTTCCCCAACTTACGTTTTGCTTCGACAATAAAATTTCGAACGTCGACAGATTTCAGGCGTATTTTCAAGGATAAATATTGTTTAGGGGTTATCAAACTGGTAGCAGCAGAATAGGAGGTCGATGGTCGATTATGTTCGATTTTTTCGATTTTTAAAATGTCGTTCAATAAACCCGGCAATTTTAAATGGGTAAGCACGTCATTACATGACGCATAAGTAATGAAAACAATAAAAATAATAATAATAATAATAATAAAATAACTCATTACATAAGCACGGATTTGGGATACCGTTTTCTATAAGGTATGTAGTTGGTCGTGCAAGGGCATTGCTCTTTTTCATGTATTCAATATACCATTTGAGAGCATTGCATAAAGCGGTGTTCTGCTGTACGGCAGATGCTAAATTCGAAAGATTGGTTCTAGTAGCATTAGTTTCGACTCTAACGGCCGTAAGTTCCTGTCGCACACCGTTAATCGCTGCAAGGATTTGCGAAAATAGCTGAGTCGTATCCATAGTTGACTGCGCTGGGGGCAAGGTAGGCGAAACAAATACGAAAACAAACGCGACGGTGTTAATAGCGGCTGCACTCGATGAAGAAGAGAGGACGGGGTAGGGAGCGCGAGGAGAGATACGTCACGCGCGACAATAATAGTTGCGACGGTAGGCGGCGGAAGAAGTAAGTGCGACAAGGAGCGCACACAACACACGGATTCCGATTTACCGCGTATGTAGAGCCGTTCGCAAGACTCGTGAAAACACTTTTCGTAAACAGGACACTTGACGAAATCAATTACAGACTTGTAGCACTTCGCACAAATTACGCGAACAGCTACGTTATGGTCCGATTTGCTGTTACTTCGAGTTTTCGGCATCGGTTTTCGTACCTTGTAATATGTCGCTCGTCTTCAATTTAATGTCGTTGACAGTTGTTACTTGAAACAGGCGGCTGACATATTACACCACGTGACTAAAGTGGACTTGCACAGTGGACGTTGGCTCCACGATCGCCGTTGATACGTTCCTGGTGAAAACCGTGGAAAAGATTTTATGATTTTCCGAAAAGGCACACCGTGGACCCACTAGATATTGTCACTCGGAAAAAAATTCACTAATCAGGTCGACAACTGGTGCACACAATGAAGATATTCGTGAATAATAATTAAATAAGGTAGAGCAAGAATTTGCACGTGTTTACTCACCAGAAACAGAGAGAGAGAGAGAGAGAGAGAGAGAGAGGGGGAGAAAGAGAGAGAAAGAAAGAGGGCGCGAACTCGCAACGGAAGGAAAATCGGGGAACCGCGGAATTCTACGACACTCGTTGTATGGACAATCGACAGCGGACAAGTCACGCGCGTAAAGTTCTTTCGGACGCACTGGCTTTCTTTCCATATCGTTTTGCATCATTAAAGTCTCCAGGGAACCCGTCCAGGTCGCCGGTATCGCATTACGAATCGTGGTAAGTACCCAGAAAAACGGCTATTTTTTCCGTCCCTTTGCTCTCTTACTCTCTTTCTTTCGTTCACGTATCAGTCCGGCCAGCGCTCGGGTAGGCAATTGTCTTTGTTCCCGCCGATTACGAGAGTTTTTGGAGTGTCACAGGTCGTCACTTTGCGTTCGACAGGTCGGTACCTGTCTATACGATACCTAAACGATTTTAGACCGAGAAAACTTACGCCTTTTCGGTGATTGCCCGTGATTAATAGAGGTCGCGTCGGGCGGGAGAAATTTTCCGGGTCCGCGAATTTTCGCGGTTTGTTGAGTTTTTTGATAAGCGAAAACATACGGATGCTTTTTCTCGAGTAATTGTCCGTGACTTCCGATTTCCGACGATCCTTATGTTTGTTCTTCTGCCGCGAAGATATATCACGAATGAAACAATCCTGATTGTGTATCACGGGTGAAACAATCCCGATTCACACCCATCGCGGCGCCCCGATCGCGGCTCGTCGAATGAGCAAAGTATAAAATCGCCGAGCAATCGCTAAACTTAAGTGGCGTAAACACACCGAAATTACGCCGAGCAATTGAGTTCTAAACAATACGTGACCGTGCGCACACGTGAGTAATACACGACAAGACACACAGACATATCACCACTTGTACTTGGAAAGGGGTTTTTTATGCCTATGGTGTTGAAGATGTTTTTCTCACGGTCACCCAAAATATTTAGTATCGTTGTTAACCCTTTTTTCTTCCCTTGTCCTTTTTACGCATAAAAATAAAGGGAATCTATTGTGGATGACCTTATTTACATTACATTCATTGTCCGAATATATGTCAACATAACATAGTACGCACAGAAGCATTTCGTACAATTACCGTATTAAGTGATTATTTCCCTCCCCTCAACCCATTATTCAAAGAAATAATAATACTCTTGTCCTAATAATAGAGTAATATATCAGACGCTATTTTAATAAATATTATTATTGTTTTTCCCAAATTGTTTTCGACTAACAAACGGTGAATATTTAAGCTTTTGGATTAAAATTTTTTTATTTTTTGATTAAAATTTGGATTAAAAGTATTTGTTCGAAATTCTGAATAGAGCGTAATCAATAAACCGAAGACTTGTCCTAACCTGTCTGTGAAACGCGGGTTTAGAGCTTAATTTAGTTAAAATAAGTTCTTCCGCGAAGAGGTGAAGTACTTCAGGTTCGTCTTGAGCCGCGATGGTCTAAAGATGGATTAGTCGACTTCTGATCTTATTCCCGCGCAGATGTCTAAGAAGAATTTCGAAAATCGATTTATAATTTACGAAACCACACGCTTCGCGACAGTGAACGTTACTCGTTCGGATCGCGTCGAGTTATTCGCGCTTTACCGAAAATACGGCTTGGTGAATTAAGTGGCTTCAGTGTAATTGGAAAAAAAATAAAGCTTTTTTTTTGGAAGAGGGGGAGAGGGGTTAGCCTCCTGTTATTCTCACTACAAAACATTATTTTTGTAGGATATGTTCACAAAATACATACAGGTCAAACCCCTTTGCTCTGCCACTGGACCAGCCATTCTGCCTGCTTTTGATAATCTAGTTATAAATCGATCGGGTTGTCCGAAGTATTTCTTTACTGATAATTCGAAGCAATGCGGCAATTTGCCTATCAGGGAACACTGGAATCAGTTAGAAATTGCATATACCCCTATCCCCCTTACCAAGCGCAAGATAACGCCGTATGCTCAAAACGATGATGTGCTCATTTGTGTCACATGATTATCGCGATTGGGACGAGCACCTCCCTGAATTTGCATTTGCCATCAACATGGCTGTTAAGTAGTAGCATAATCAAATGACCCATTCATTCCTTAATTACGGATGTAATCCAGTACCAATTCGAAATTTGCGTTCTGACGTTGACGGGATCGAATGCATAGGCTACCGTTGAGCCATGATTGGGTGCACCGTAACCTCGAACGGACTGCGATACGGCAAGCCCAATACTACAATCGCTCTCATCGCGACATAGAATACGATTCCTGTTATCAGGAGTCTAAAACTCTTTGCATCCTTCAAGTAATTTTCCCTGTGGTGTATGAACTCGACAATCCTGAAAGTTGTCGAAATCTTCGGAATCTTTTTTTTGAAATCATATATTACCCCCGATCCTGAACCTGTACCAGCTATTTCAACGTACATAGCAAACGGTTTGAGGAATGGAGAACCAGTTTTCACTCCCACTCCAGAGTCCCGTCCCTCAACCGACCCACGTTCCCGTAGTGAATAATCAAGGAAGTATCGAATATATACCGAGCGCGCTGTCGCGGCCGAACAACCAAACCATCCCGGACGGGAAACTTTCGGATGTCTGAAGTTCGTGCTAGATCACGCTATTACACTACCGAAAGCGGCCAATCCGAATGATATCTGCCGACGTCCAGATCGTCGTTTTTTATATGATATACAGTTTTGGTTAGTGATTTACAGCAGACGGTAGGTATTTTGTTAAGTTTGACTTAAATGTATTAGTAGATGCGGATATATGAACGTATGTCGAGGATTCCCATAATTTTATGCTACTACCTCTAAATGATCCTTCATAAATTCTTATTCGGCAAACCGAGCAGAGCAAAGAAGGATTGAGTGGAAGAGGGTACCAAGGAAATATATTCTGCGCGAGACAATAGTTAACCAATTTGACTCAAACAGTATATGAATCGGAAGCAACCATTTAAGAGACGCTGTCATTTTACATTCAAATATCTGGAGGCATCATTATAGACAGCACAGCAATAAACAATAATAGGAACTATAACAGTATATACCAGCAATAATTTGATGGCTAGAGGGAGTGCTTCCCCACGATATTTAAGACGATAGAGCACTATGTACACCTTTTGTACATTTATATGTGAGCTTTCCAAGACAGATCAGAAGAAAAGTAAACCCCTACATTTTTTACTACATGCTCGTATCGTATGGGTTTGCCATTTATAACAATGTTCGGTAAATCATCATTATTTTTTATCATGCCTAAGTTATGAGCACTGCCGAAGATAATTGCTTTGTTCTTCTTTTGGTTTATATTTAAGAATCAAAGGTGTTCGCTATTAAAAAAAAAAAATATTTTATTGTACCGCCGGACCCGACTCGACAGAGCGCGGAGTGCTTGAGGGCATCGAGATAATAAAGGAAAGAACGGTACCGTCGTGGAAACACCTGCTATCGTCTCCAACACTTCAATTTAATTAACTAAATGTACACAGTTTTTTATAATGTTGGACGGAACGTCAAATCGTCTTAACTGAGTTTACCGCCTCAAGCTCAAAAAGGATGCGGTTGTGCATGTGGCTCGAAGCTCAAAATGGCACGCGAGTTCTCCACCGTACGGCTATAGCGTTGGTTATTTTCAGCGCGTTATAGATGGCAAAAAGCGGAACTTTCGCCGACCCGATTAACTTGGGTGATACGGGCGTGTCGAGATATTAACGCGGATTCCGCACAATTGCCCGACCTAGAAGCTATCGCAGCTTTAAAGCGGGTGAAAATCAGTTTTCGGAGAGCCACAAATTACGACGATATGGTGACTCAAACTGCCGGTCGCGACAGCTTTCGTCGTCCTGGAATAGGCGTTCGGCACGCACAAATGAGGAAAAGGGCCGACTCGCAAATCGCGCGGGCCCAGCGAATTCAAGGGCCGTAGTCGGGAACTCGAAAACGACAAAATCATCAAAAAACAGCTTTGCAAAAATCAACAAGGATCAAATTGTGATTTGCTCCCTATTTATTCTGGCACGAATATCTTTAGTTACTTTGCAGAGTCCTGTTAGGGTGTTATGTCGCTTGCAAAATCAGGATTGCAAGGGGTGAATTAAATGAATTTCTTCTAAAAATTGTATCATTTGTTTAGTGAATAAGCACTCAAATACTTTTGTAAAATGTGATCCAATAATCACATAATCTAATAATTGTGCTGGTATCAGATGGATTCAAAGGAATTTTTAGATTATTGATCAAGATAACGTAAGCTATTTTCCATAAATCGGAGTAACAATTAGATGAGAAAAGGAGATTGAAACGGGTTGTGAGGTATATAGCATTGGCTGACATAAGCTCTTTTATGTTATAAGGGTAAACCATCTGGGCTACGGTTTGATGTGCGTGATGAAAACATTAGCATGGTCGCCCTCACTTCAACTATATTAGAGAATAATTTTCATCATTCAAAATTGTGGATGAATTATGGCGGACAACAATAACAAAAAGATGAGCTTAGCTCATGAAAATGATTATTCGAAGATTTTTATGATTGCTAATAACAGATCTGATGTCCGTTCGCGGACAAAATTTTAAAAAATTTGGGCAAACCTTGTTATTTAATAATAGTTGTGACTTTTTTTGCAACAACCAGTACAATTTGGTGAACGTTAACCCCAATTGCTTCCTTTTGTTCCACATATGAGTCTTCCAGGTTAATCTTCTATCCAGGTGCATGTCAACATATGTTTCATCCTCTGCTTGTGGTATGATGATGTTGTGTAACCCATTAACGCCCAGGAACAGAGATTTTGTAACGCCTTTTCGAGCCATATTCTTTTAATAATGCGAAAGGAATAATCAAACGGAAATGATGCTTCTTTATGTTTTTGACTATGCTCTTTCAGAATCTGGCATTACATTTTCATTTTTTTTACAAGAAAATTAAATATGGCGGCTTTTAAATGAAAAAATACGGAAAAATGAAAACTGTTTTTTTTTTTAATGAATTTTTTTCAGATTGAAGCACAGATATAATCCCGTCGTTTTTTCACTAATCGGTGAATCAAATAGTTGTACTTTATCGGAATATTTTTGAAAATGGTTAGAAATATTATTTTCATTATCAAAATGGCAATTAACGTCTTCCTGGAGAGTGAACAAATTTCTGAATTGGTAATATGACAAATAGGCTGATGGATTTACATGAAACTTCGTTTTCTAAGGTTTTCGAGGGCGCCGAATACAAATGTGATGTCAGATTTTCAAAAATTCAAAATGGCGGATCCAATATGGCTGACATATTTTTGAAAAGACTTTGAATTTGCATGAAATTTGTTACTCGGGCGTTTTTGGGGTCGCCGAATGTAAATCTGATGTCAGATTTTCAAAATTCAAAATGGCGGATCCAATATGGCTGACATATTTTTGAAAAGACATTGAATTTGCATGAAATTTGGTACTCGGGGGTTTTTGGGGTCGCCGAATATAAATCTGATGACAGATTTTCAAAATTCAAAATGGCGGATACAATATGACTGACATATTTTTGAAAAGACATTGAATTTGCATGAAATTTGGTACTCGAGGGTTTTTGGGGTCGCCGAATATAAATCTGATGTCAGATTCACAAAATTCAAAATGGCGGATCTAATATGGCTCACGTATTTTTCAAAAGAGTTTGATTTTGCATGAAATTTATTACTTAGGGAGTTTTAGGATAGCTGAATATGATTTTGTCGTCGGTTCAAAACTAGCGAAAAGACTATTCATACAACATAATGTTATTATTATCATGGTATTTTTCGAGAGCCCGTGGTTTTGAAAAATTGATTAGTTACTTCAAGTCTACTCGCGTTCCTAATGCACATTTCCCTAATTTGTCACCAATATTTAAATTTTTACCACCTTACAAATCCAGCAAAAAGTCCATCAGAAGTATGAAATGCCCGAAATTGTGAAATAAATTTGTTTCACAAAATTTTGTCCGATCAGAACACAATCATTTTGCAAAACATGCAATCAATATCTTTGCAAATCTTGTTTCGGTGAAAAACATAAAGATCAGAAATAATCATAAATAGCTACCGATCATAAGTGGTGTTTAGAGGAAAGAACTGATAAAAACAAAAAAATAATAAAATGACAAAAAAAATTAAAAATTAAAAAAAAAATTAAAAAAAAGTGACATTTGATTACATCCACCTCCACGCTGGTAAATGTTGGGCAACATTGTATAATAATGGCTAAGAGATGAATTTAATTTTGCAAACGTTCCTACATATTAGAAAATATTTTTTTGTTACAGTGTGGGTAAAATGCTATTTTCCACATTTTTGACATTTTTCTGACGCATTTTACTCACACTGGCAACAAAAAATAAAGGATAAAAAGAATAAAGGAAAGGAATTATCCCCCGCTTTAATGACATTTTTTTAGCCTATTCGCGGGTCGGCTCTCGGGTGGATTGGTCGGACAGACTTTCAAAGACATTACAAGACAATACTTTTTTTAGACAAACACATGGATCACCCACCCAGAGCCAGTCCCCCCCATTACTGCGCCCCGTAGAGCGACTTGACCCCTTTGTATCGCATTTGCACGGGGTCTGGGAAAACTACGGAAAACCCAGACAGATACAGTCGACGAACTACTTTATCATCAGAGTACACCCTCTGATGGTAAAGCAGCCGTGTCTCCCACTCAGCAATCGGCCTGCTATCTTTGCCGTAGCGGGCGCAACGCTCGTTTTTTTATTTTTCATAGTCACCCTTCCAAGTATGGATCCCTATCAGGAAGCTTTCACTTGAAAGAGCCACTGTGCGTCGCACCGACCACAGGGCAATTGCTGTTGGTTAAATCCACACTGGCAACAAAAAATACATTTCGGCACATATGGGAAAATATTTTTCATTTTCCCACTTGTATCGAAAACTACTACAGGTTGTCATAGAATGCTTTTACATTATGCAAAGCTAATGCCAAATTCGTATTCATCAACTAAAAGTGCCCTCGAATAACAAGTTTCAAGCTAGCCAAACTCATTTTTGAAAAATATGTCCGCCATATTGTATCCGCAATTAGAAATTCTGAAAATCTGATGTCAGAAACGCATTCAGCAAGCCCCAGAAAATAATGAAAATAATGAAAATAATGAAAATAATGAAAACAATAAAAATAATGAAAACAATGAAAATAATGAAATGAACGAAAATAATGAAAATAATGAAAATATAAATAACTGGGAGCAAGACTTGATTGATAAGTCCTCTGACTGTCGAAAAAATAATAATAATGAAAATAATGAAAACAATGAAAACAATGGAAATAATGAAAAAAATGAAAATAATGAAAATAACGAAATTAATAATGATGAAAATAATGAATATAATTCTGGTCAAGACTTGATAAATAAGTCTTCCCGGTCACCAATATTAAATAAAACAAAAAGGGATCAAGAATTGAAAAATACGTCCGCCATATTGTATCCGGATTAGAAATTCTGAAAATCTGATGTCAGAAACGCATTCAGCAAGCCCCAAAAACTCTGGAGTAATACATTTCAATTTTCCTTTATTTGGGAAAAAATGTCCGCCATATTGAATTCACCATTTGAAATTTTGTGAATCTGACATCAGATTTGTATTTAGCGACTCCAAAAACCTCCGAGTAATAAATTTCATGCAAATTCAATGTCTTTTCAAAAATATGTCAGCCATATTGTATCCGCCATTTTGAATTTTGAAAATCTGTCATCAGATTTATATTCGGCGACCCCAAAAACCCCCGAGTACCAAATTTCATGCAAATTCAATGTCTTTTCAAAAATATGTCAGCCATATTGGATCCGCCATTTTGAATTTTGAAAATCTGACATCAGATTTACATTCGGCGACCCCAAAAACGCCCGAGTAACAAATTTCATGCAAATTCAAAGTCTTTTCAAAAATATGTCAGCCATATTGGATCCGCCATTTTGAATTTTTGAAAATCTGACATCACATTTGTATTCGGCGCCCTCGAAAACCTTAGAAAACGAAGTTTCATGTAAATCCATCAGCCTATTTGTCATATTACCAATTCAGAAATTTGTTCACTCTCCAGGAAGACGTTAATCGCCATTTTGATAATGAAAATAATATTTCTAACCTTTTTCAAAAATATTCCGATAAAGTACAACTATTTTATTCACCGATTAGTGAAAAAACGACGGGATTATATCTGTGCTTCAATCTGAAAAAAATTCATAAAAAAAAACAGTTTTCATTTTTCCGTATTTTTTCATTTAAAAGCCGCCATATTTAATTTTCTTGTAAAAAAAATGAAAATGTAATGCCAGATTCTGAAAGAGCATAGTCAAAAACATAAAGAAGCATCATTTCCGTTTGATTATTCCTTTCGCATTATTTAAAGAATATGGCTCGAAAAGACGTTACAAAATCTCTGTTTCTGGGCGTTAATGGGTTAAGGTGACGGTTGGGCACGTTTCGCGTCGCGGTGTAAATGTTACATGTCTCGATTTTGACTCATTAGCTCATAGCATTTACCTCCATATCTTTAGACATTTCGTAATTCGATATAGGCCAAATTGTAACTTTTGAGATGCCTCCGACGGGTTTGAATGCAATGCCATAACCGCAGTATCATTAGTAAAAGTAGCTGTCGGGAGATGTGCAGTATATACTAGGTAGAGCATTGACCCATGTACGCTTCCATGTGGGACTCCTGAGTTTATTGAAAAGAGTGATGTAATTTCATTATGAAATATGACTTGGAACTATCGATTGCTTAGTTATGATTTTAAGATTCGGTAGAAAGGTAATGGAAGCTGTTTCTTCAATCTATAAAACAGGCCAGTATATCATACTTCATCGAGTGCTTGCGCGATATCTAAAAATACTGCTGAACAGTATTTTTTTCTTCCAGATCTTGATGAATCTTGTGCAATAGTCGATGTACTTGTCCAATTGTGTCGTGATGACGAAATCCTAACTGATGATCCGGGATTAGTTTACGTTCTTTTAGTATCGGTTTCAGCCTTTGTAAAAAAAATTTTTCAAATATTTTTGACAGACTAATTGGTCTATATGAGGTAACGTCTTCGATTGGTTTACCTGGTTTGTTTATTAGGATAATTTGGGAGTCCTTTCATCGCGATGGAAATCACTCTAGTCGTAGTATGAATTTGTATATTTTTCTACTAAGTTTTAGCACTTTTGGTGGTAGTTGTTTGATTATTTTTCCCGTAAGTAAATCATATCCTGCATATTTATTTACGTTTATTTTTCTTATTTCTGGAGTAAATTCATTCACTGTAAATGAATTGATAGGCAGATCCATTTGATCTGATGATTCAAGGAAGCGATGACTAAAATGTTCTTCTCTAGCTGGTGCTTCGATTGGTGGTATTTGAAAAACTTTTTCCGGGTGTTTAGCAAACGTTTCTGCTTTATTTGCGTCACTACTTGCCCAACTGCTATTGCCTAACAGGTGTCCAAGGAGTGACATTGATGATTACAGATCTGATGTTATTTCCTCAAAATTAACAAAGCCGGATCCGGTTTTTGAGGTTGCAGATAAAGAATTTTATGTCAGTTTTTCGACATTCAATATAGTGCACACCAAATATCGGTCAAAAATTTGAACACATTGCGTGAAATTAATGATATTTAATACTCTGGGGTCTTGTAGGTTGCTAATTATAGATCTGATTTTATTTTTTCAAATAAAAAATTTAAACAAAATTGAGTGAAGATCATGAAAATTACTACACTGGGATTTGAAGGATCGCTGATTACGGCTCTGATGTTATTTTTTCAAAATTAAGAATGCTGGATCCAATATGGCAGACAAAAATGTCAAAATGTTGTGCTAAGAAATGCAAAAATGTGTGAACCTCTTGAATATTAATGTTTCGGTAAATTATCGAGTGGCTGATTACGGATCTAGTGTCAGTTTTTTTTAAATTGAAAATGCTGGACCTAATATT
The DNA here is from genome assembly GCA_030407085.1 of Trichopria drosophilae. Classification (NCBI taxonomy): domain Eukaryota; kingdom Metazoa; phylum Arthropoda; class Insecta; order Hymenoptera; family Diapriidae; genus Trichopria; species Trichopria drosophilae. The sequence goes on from CM059586.1 coordinate 52,800,201, forward strand.
GTGAAAAAAAATGTAAAAAATTTGAGCTAACGTCTTGAAAATGACTACCTGATAAAAAAACACCACTAAAGTGGTGGTTCCAACGTGACCTAGAAAAATTCTACTTAACTACAGATGTCTAATTACGAATGTGAGAATTTCGCAATCAACGAAAACGAATTCAGTCTGTATATAAGATAATTTATATAATAAATGATGATTCCACCGGTTTCAGATCGTGATGAAATAGTGATTCTACATAATTATTTTTTAATCAGCTAAAATCGCTTCAATCCGTTAAATAGTTCTCGAACGGTCACCTAATTGAAGGTGTAAAACGTAAGCCGCTTATCTGTATAGATCTTACAAAAAAAAATGGGAGAAAATAGTCGAGAAATATATAATTACGTCTATCGATGTATAGCGGGACATTAAAAGTAATATAATGGTGTTGGACGCCCCGCTAAAAATGACGTTTTTAATTTTCCATTTTACGGCGTTGCACTCAGTCGCAGCTTAGGCAAAAAAGAGAAATTGTTAGCCCCCCCCCCCCCAAGTAAGCACTGTTCTTTAGCACTTGCTACTTTATGTATGTATGAGAAATATGCCCACCGGTGTTTAGCGGGACCCCGCGAATTAATAATAATTAAATAAATATTTACAATTATATATGTATATATACAGTGATGGGAAAAAGTTCAGGAACACTTAAATATCTCAGCGGGAGTACACGTTTGGGAAAAAAGTGTAAGGATTTTCCCCAGGCTATTTAATGGTACTAGTGAAAATGACCTTGAACATGAACTTGAAGGTCATTTCAAGGTCAAGTTCAATTTTTCAAATGGGAACCACTATTTTTTACCGCGAATTCGGAAAGTGCGGGAAACTCTACGTACAGGACATAACCTTGGATATACCGTAAAGTCAGAGTCAAGGTCATTTCAAGGTGAATATCTCATAAATTCCTGTATGACAATAATATCTCGACGATGAAATGGGAACCATTATTTGTAGAGCAGAAAGACTTACATTAGAACTTACCATGACCATACCCTTTAATTTAATGTCAAGGTCATTTCAAGGTTAATGTTCGAAAATTTCAAGTATAGCAATAGTAACATACCGGGGTTTTAACTGCAATTGCAAACATCGTACAATATACTATTTTCTACATTTCATATATGGATCGTCACACCAAGTATACGCACAATATGTTAAATACAAGCGGTCAAGAATTAAACACTTCAAATGTTGCATTTTATTTACATTAAATGTATACATAATATTATTTAGTCACGGTTACATATAACGTACTAAACTAATCCATAAGTTTAGTTCGTTTTCTATTTACATTTCCTCGTTACTGTAAAGCATACTCCCGTGCTTTATTATAGTGCGAGACTTGAATTATTAATTTTAGTCTCGTTTTTGAGTTTTCAAATTATATAATTAATATTGCGTCCAGGGTAAGGATGCCGTAAACCCTGCTTATGAGCACATTACGGCATCCTGGTGCGAAACGCATTTTTACAATAGTTTAAATTATTAGCGCAAGAGGGATACTTATTATATTATTCTAAAATCTAAAAGTTAGTGTGTCTCAAATTTAACACATAAGAAGGTCTATTATCAAAGCGCCAGACGCATATTGCCATCGCAATTCGTCTGTTACGGTTTTTTCTACTTGTTTATTATTTTTCTACATTTAATATATGGACCGTCACACCAAGTACACGCACAATATGTTAAATACAAGCGGTCAAGATTTTGTGGGTGTTGTGTAGGCGAATCTCTCATCCAATTAGGATTAACGTCCGCCCACTGTAGCATATTCTGACAATTGACACATTCGCTCAATTCAAATGTAGCTTCGTCGGAGAAACAAATTCAACTAAAGAATTGATTGATATCATCATATCGCCTCATCATTTCGTCGCAAAACTCTATTCTTCCGTCATAGTCATCCTCAGAGAGTTCTTGGACGAGTTGTATTTTATACGGGTGGTAACCGTATGACTTAAACATTTTTGTAACGCATGTACGGTCAATACCATATTCCCGTGCTATTCTCGAAGGAGAATACATTGCAGAACCTGCGTAGACACGTAATCGTTAGTAGCTGTTTTTGGTCTATCCGATCTTGGTTCGTCATAAATTGAGCCAGTTCTCTCAAATCGTGAAGCAGTGCGATATGCAGTAGATTTTGAAATAGGATCACGATTTGGAAATGTGTTATTAAACAGCATGGCAACTTCTTCATAAGATCTAATTTTATCACCACATCCTCGCATTATGAGAACATGAATTCGCTCTGTATCAGTCAAATGCATATTCAATATAACCGATAAAAACCAACCATAAACTTACTGTGGCGGATGCACTTTTATGCATCCCACATTTTTTATGCCTCGCATTCTTTAAAAGTTGCAGTTGATTATACGAAGGATAATACAAATACATATTCAATTTACTAAAACTATTTTCAATACTTACGCGGGTCGAGTAATTTAAATGCGTGTCATAAATATTGACAAATTTCCAAGAATTCAATATTATATTCAATTTCACAAATTTCCAATTCTGACGGTTACAGCATAGCAAAAGTTAAATCGTTTGTTGTTAGAAAAATTCAGAAAAAGTTCAGTTCCGAAACGAGATAAACGATGCTTATTCTATGGTACACCATAACTAATAAACAGAACATATTTTTTATCATTTTGTTATTAAAAAGATTTTTATGAACTAGCAGAAAATAGTTCCAGATTATATAAAATAAAATACATATCCTTACACATAAAATCGTAAGAACGGAACACCATAAAATCTCGGAAATCATATGGTATCGTTATCACGATTATCGAAAAATAAGTCAAACCGTTTAGTTTATTGTTAATGATTATAACATTAATAAATAGTTAAATAAGTAGATGCTTTCTGGTAACCTAATGGAAGAGCATTGTTATACAGTATATATTTTTTAACGGGGAAAATATTAAACGTGCCGAAAGAACCCCGACAAGTTTCTGATTTCAAGTTAAACACGTGTGTGGCCGGTTCGCAGTTGATTTGCGCGAACAGAGAGTAAAGAAGCACAAACGAGGGATTAATGAAAATTGCAGTATACTTTCTCTGCTTTTTATTTATTATTATTCGCCGATTTATTCAAAACGTGGTACAATAAACGGATTCGTAAAAGAGTCCGAAACGAAGGTTCGCGCGAAGAGTTCCGAATCCGTCGCATAGGAGAACAAGACCAAGAAGCCGATTTCCGGCGTAAAAGCGACCGCGTTCTTTTATCACGTGACAATTCGCTGCGTAATCAAATTTCGAAATAGATGGCGATCTAATCTCGGAAATTACAATATCGGCGCCAATTTCATGTCTTTCGAACAAACATACCGCTCGCCTCGCTCTTGTAGCGAGATATCGAATATGAATAAACTTAACAACAACAAAAAATGAATTGTACAGATACAGTTGACCAGGAACGAAAGTTTCGCTGACATAGAGGGTTCGGGTAAAGCTAATAGAGGAGCGCCGATTAAAAAATGACCCGGTGTTAAATAAGACAGTTCGTCCGTGTCGTTCGATAATCCTGCAATAGGGCGGGAATTAAGGCAAGCCTCAATTTGGCAGATCAGTGTCTCAAGCTTGGCCACCGTTAATGTAGCAGTACCAATAATACGACGCAAGTGATATTTGATCGATTTTACCCCCGCCTCCCACATTCCTCCGAAATGAGGTGAGGAGGGCGGGATGAACTGCCAATCAATCTCTTGCATTGTCATATGAGCTGTTATAGTCGGATCACGTAGTGCTGCTCGGAAATTCTGTCTCAATTCCTTACTTCCACCCTGAAAATTGGTCCCGTTGTCACTATAAACGGCAACAGGAACACCTCGTCGAGATGTAAATCGTCGAAAGGCCGCGAGAAATGCCGATGCTGAAAGATCACTCGCTAATTCTATGTGAATGGCGCGGGTCGCCATGCATACGAAAATAGCAATTTACCCTTTACGCGCATGCTGTCCGCGTCCAGAAAATGCGCGGACGGCAATAGGCCCAGCATAATCAATGCCACATTTCAAAAAGGCCCTTTCTCCGGTAACACGACATTCTGGCAAAGGAGCCATTTTCTGCTCACAAAGAGCGGCTCGATAGCGGGTACAAGTTACACAATGACTGAGGGTACTTTTAATAACAACCTTGGCGCGTATAAGCCAAAAATCTTCACGAAGTAGTCGTCCGGTGAGACTTGTGCCTCCGTGAAGCGTACGAAGATGAGCGTGGTGTATGATCAGTCGCGTTAAATGGCAGTCTGCAATACTCGCTGGAAATTTACGCGTAAATGTGAGAGGTGCATTAAGGAGTCGACCACGCATGCGTATAGTGCCGTCTTCATCAAGATAAGCATCCAGATTTTTTAAGGGGCTTGAGCGAGGCAGGCGCTCTCCTTTAGACAAAAGGTCACACTCAATCGCGAACAAATGTTTTTGAATATAGTTTATCCAAAAAAGCTTCGCGTCCTTGACTAATGACACGTTGAAGTCTGGGGTTTTCCCCTTTTTATGACTTCGCAAAACACGCAAAAGTATTACGGTTACTCGAATAAGCTTACCCCAATCAGAGAAACGTTCAGGCAGCTGCCAACCTTCTACCTTTGACGTTAGGACGGCAAAATTACGGTATTCTAAATCTACATTAGAGTCGAGCGTCGGAACCTGTAATTGCGGCCAGTAACTAGTTATGTTACAGTATGTAATGTTATGTAACAGTATTGTTGACGATCTGAGATGGTCGAATACCTCTAGAAGCTAGATCGGCCGGGTTATCCTTCGTGGGGACATGTCGCCATTTGATTGGTAGACCACAAGTATGGATCTTAGCCACCCTATTGGCCACGAAAGTCTTACAGGACGATGGAGAACTCTTCAGCCAATATAGCACAACTGTTGAGTCGGTCCAACAATAAACGGATACATTAAGAAACTGCAGACTGGAGTTTGCCCACACGAGCAGTCGAGACAAAAGTTCTGCAGCACAAAGTTCTAATCTAGGTATAGATTCTGTTTTTAAAGGTGCCACCTTACTTTTTGCGCTAAGAAGAGATGTTTTGATACTTCCATCGCAAGCAACTCTGACGTATATCACTCCAGCATATGCCTTTTGGGAAGCGTCAGCGAAACCGTGAAGCTCAACATCAATGTTACGAGGGGTTGATAGCCAGCGAGGTATCCGGACATTAGATAAGGTTACTCGCTAAAAAATGTTTCACATTCACGCCCTAATGATGGCTGGAATTCTTCATCCCAGGTGATTTTCGCTAGCCACGTTTGCTGCAAAATGATTTTTCCTACCACCATAACTGGCGAAAGCCACCCCAACGGGTCATAGATTTTCGCGAGGAGTGACAAAAAGGTTCGTTTTGTGCGAACTGTTGTGGAAGGTGGGAGCACATTGAATTCGAATGTGTCTGTTCGCGGGTTTCATGAAAGTCCTAGGATTTTTATCTGGCCGTCTTCCTGTAACGCACGAGCATTTTTAGGTTCGAGAGTGTCCACGGGTAAATCTGACAACACCGCTGAATGATTGGAACTGCATTTATGAAGTTGAAATCCTCCTCTCGAGAAAAGTGAAATAATTTCATCTCGTAATTGTTGACACTCGTCCCAGGTATCAGCGCCAAAAAGGATGTCATCAACAAAGGTGTTTTCAACAATAATCGATGCGGCTAAAGGATGAGCATGACGCTCATCTTGTGCCAGTTGGCGTAGTACTCGCTGCGCAAGGAAAGGGGCAGACGCCGTACCATAAGTGACGGTATTTAATTTATAGGCAACAATATTGTTAGTTTTGGGACACCGATTGAGGATCATTTGATATCGAACGTCTTCCTCACGTACCCTGATCTGACGAAACATTTTCTGAACGTCGGCAGAACCGACCACTTGATGAAAGCGCCATCTAATAATGATAGCGGGAAGGTCCTGTTGCAATTTAGGGCCAACTAAAAGTAAGTCATTTAGAGATTTCCCAGTACTCGAGGGGGCCGAAGCGTTGAAGATAACTCTTAACTTTGTTGAAGAGCTTTCTGGCTTAAGAACGGGATGATGAGGAATCTAGTAATGCGGCTCATTTTCAGCAGGAATCGAACACGGGCTCATATGTCCTAATCGAGCATACTCATCTAAAAACTCTGAATACGCGGAAGCTAATCCCGAATCCTTTGTTAATCGGCGTTCCATTTTTAATAACAGTGTTCTAGCAAGGATCTAGGAGTTTCCAAGGTCAAATGGAGGATTTTCCGCGAAAGGTAAGGCTACGTTATAACGACCAGTGAAATCGCGTGTTGTAGTTTCTGCGAATATGCGTTCACACTTTTCTTCTTCCTTAGTTAAATGCACCTTTTTTGGAATCTCTTCGATCTCCCAAAACTTTTCAATCGCATTCAACAACTCATCATTATGAGAGACGTGCAATGATGTCAGACACAGAGATGTCAATGATGGCGACGCACCCCCTTCCAAAGGTCCGCGTACGACCCAACCGAAACGTGATTGTACGGCTAAGGGTTCTCCGTCGAATTTGAGTCTATCACTACCAATGATCTGATCATAACAATCTAGACCCAAAATAATGTCAATAGGTAAGTTACTACATGGGTCGGGATCAGCTAAAGTCAATCGACTCAAATTCGGCCAATCGGATACTTTAATATACCGGCGCGGTACATACATTGTTAAACGCGTGAGAATTAAGGCTTCGATTTGTAGCGGTGCATCATACGATACTCGTGAATACAAATTAATTCGAGTTGAATATTTTACACTTCCTGCAGATGAGCCTACGCCAGAAATCGAAGCAGGTCGGTGCGTTCTAGGCGCACGTAAAAGTTGGGCGGCGTTTTCAGAAATAAGCGAACATTCAGAACCCGAATCAATTATTGCACGTAATGTCGCTTCGTTTCCGTGAGGCGTTTGCACGCGAACCCAGGCTATGGCTATTAACGTTGCTTTTGAATTTTCCGCGGTAACATCCCCGAATAAATGGGCGTTGAAGGAGTTACCCTTTCTGAAGTCACCGCGTTTGAAGTCTCATTTAAACGAATGTTGGGCGTAGCTGCGGTAAATTCTTTTCGAAAAAGTGCATCATGCAAAAGTGCATGATGCCGCTTACTGCACTTGTCACAACCCGCGCGACGCTTACAAGTAGACGGAATGTGTCCTCTTTTGAAACAATTAAAACATAATTTTTGAGACTTGATAATTCCTAATCGCGCAGTCGCTTCATTCGATTTAAATTTAGTGCACGAAGAAATACTATGATTTTCTGAACACACAAGGCAGACCGGCACAGTTGTATTTGAAACATGTGCGGTAATTTTTGAATCGCAAGACTTAGATTTTCCGACTTTACTAGTCCCGACGTCAGTAATACAGGTGATTCCCGGTTTAATCGATGCAAGATTTAACGAATGGACTCGATTAGTTAAATAATCTTCAAGCTCCACATAAGTGGGAAATCTATTACGTTCGCCTACCTTTTCCTCAAAAGATTTCCGTACTATCGGATCAAGGCGAAGAAGAGTCATCACAACCAATAACGCGTCACTAGTAAATTCTTCGATATTCTTTAATGAAACGACAATTTCGTTCGTTTGAATAAGAAGAGACTCTAATGCGGCAGCATTATCACCAACTACTGGCTTCAATTTTAAAAGTTGGGTAATCAGAGAAAAGGTTATCAACCGCTTATCTTCATAATAATCAGTAACCGCTTGCCACGCCGTAACGAAATTGTCGTTGGTTAGCGAAATATTTTTTATAAGTGAAAGCGCGTGACCGGACAAACTATTTTTCAAATAAAAGAATTTTTGGACATTCGAAAGTGACGGCTCGCGCAAAATTACGGCTTCATACATATCTTTATACTGTATCCAATCCCGCGCATTTCCACTAAATGTTGGGAGCGTTATGCGTTCCAGACCTTGAAAACGTGGACTGCTCGCCCCAGCAGACGCGGTCGGGTTGGTCGATGAAGAACTTGATTGGGCAGTAACCTGATCTTTTGCATCTTGAAGAGCCGTAAGATGATCCACGACCTCCAAGTACTGATCTTCGATGTCGCCGTACGCTTCCGCTTCTAAATATTCAGTAATATCTGCCGTCGTCTCGGCTTCAACAAGTCGTCTATGGCCTTCTTGACAGAGCGCAAAGGTTTGTTTCAACACACTCAATTTTGCTGAGATTGTCAGCGACGCATTTTCCGCTTTCAATTTTAATGCCGATTTCGCCACACGTTTTAGAGAAAGAAATTGTTCCCTTTGGATTTGGAGAAGTGCACAAACAGCGCCTTTGGACCTAGTGTGCTTGACACTCTTTTCATCGCCGCTCATTTTGTCGTTCGATGTAGAAATCCCTGCACGATTTGCAATTCAGTGAATGAGGCTAGTCACGAAAAATGCGATCTTCACTCGATAGGTATGCCAGGATGAAGGATGCCGTAAAATAGTAGGATCCTCCGCCTTCTGCGCAAATTAATGCGCGTGGAGAACGCGTACTTGGCGATCGCACGGAAGAATAGTTTCCTCTTCTCCTTCCTCCTTGTTCTAAAGGGTAGGGGGCCACTTTCCGTGTTTATCAAAATATCTTGGATCGGAAGATATGATGACGTCATACAGGGACGGCACAACGGATTTCGGGGCCCAAGTTTCTTGAAAAAATTGTAATTTTGTAACTGTAATGTTGTGCCTCCACTTGCATACGTGTGATGCTTAAATGCACTTATGAGACACACTGATGCACAAACGATAAATCCAACTCGTAGCACTTATCAACCGCAATAATCCAGTCCAGTCCAAGTTCATTTATTGCACTCACAACGGTGAATATTAACTTTTCACTTTTATTAACCCCTTTTTTTTGTTACACTCCACGATGTTATCCGGCTCGAAGGACCATATATTTTTTAACGGGGAAAATATTAATCGTGCCGAAAGAACCCCGACAAGTTACTGATTTCAAGTTAAACACGTGTGTGGCCGGTTCGCAGTTGATTTGCGCGAACAGAGAGTAAAGAAGCACAAACGAGGGATTAATGAAAATTGCAGTATACTTTCTCTGCTTTTTATTTATTATTATTCGCCGATTTATTCAAAACGTGGTACAATAAACCGATTCGTAAAAGAGTCCGAAACGAAGGTTCGTGCGAAGCGTTCCGAATCCGTCGCATAGGAGAACAAGACTACCGATTTCCGGCGTAAAAGCAACCGCGTTCTTTTATCACGTGACAATTCGCTGCGTAATCAAATGTCGAAATAGATGGCGATCTAATCTCGGAAATTACAATATCGGCGCCAATTTCATGTCTTTCGAACAAACACAGTATTAAAAAATCTTTTTTTTTTAATAAATGAATTCTACGTAATGAACTTCTGAAATCCCTCTCTCCTGTTCAGCCTGTTAATCACCATGGACAGTGACGTGAACAGTTCGCAAGCCTATAAATATGCGACACTTTCGACACGAAGAAAACACATTTCGTTAATAGTCGCTCAAGTCAAGATATGTCTTCATCGAGAACACAGGACATACATCAGGAGTTTCCAATTCACAGATCTTGCAGCCTCCTGCGCCTAGAGGCGTTTCTAGCTGTCTACCTTAATCTCGTAGAAATGATTTTCTATGGAAAATAATATGAAGAATTAACAACTTCGTATTCTAAATCAGTCCTTTTCAGGACTCTAATAAAAAACATTAAGACCGTAATCGAACCCTTAAAATTAAACTTCGCGGTGCTTCTTCGGAAAATTTAGTGTCTACTAAAGCCCCTGCGGCGGTTCGCTTTTATTCCTGATTTCCGGAAGGAATCCGAGAAGACTTCCGCAGTTGCCAGATTTGGGAAAAACCGCCATACCACGTGCCTCGTGAGCGATTTTCTCTACGGCAAAATTGACAAAACCCCTATAGAGGTCCGAATTGGTCGATTCTCCGCCCAGTTTAATGAGCCGCTGCTCATTCGCCTTGATTCAATTACACAATTTTTTAATATTGTGAAACGTGTAATGAATGTGACAAGGAAGTTTATTCTAGAATAATGAAATAATTAGAAAATTTAACGCATTTTTCACCCCTTTAATTATTTACATAGGACCTGGACCAACGCAGCTTGCGTGTAAATATCCGATAGTGTTGTGGATACTGAATTAACAGCAACACTACTCAATACAGGTTCTACACAGAAATATTATTACGCACTAATTTTACATTGAAATTTCGTTGAATGAATAACTGTTGAATTATTGAATCTGAATTGATTTCAACCTGCACCTCTCAAAAAACAAGCAAAGCTAATGCAATTTTGACATGCGTTGGAGTGTGCATGTGCATTTAAAAACACATATATTTACACACACACACACACACACACACACACACACACACACACACACACACACACACACACACACACACACACACACACACACACACACACACACACACACACACGCACACACACGCACGCACGCGCGCGAGCGCGCGCGCACACACACGGGTAATGCTAATGCCGATGGTATTGTTAGAAAAGACTGAATTCATACATATTGTAGGAGGTTTGTAATTGCAGTTAAAACCTCGCTATGTTACTATTGTTATACTTGCAATTTTCGAACATTCACCTTGAAATGACCTTGACATTAAATTAAAGGATATGGTCATGGTAAGTTCTAACGTCAGGCTTTCCGCTCTAAAAATAACGGCTCCCATTTCACCGTCGAGATATTATTGCCATACAGGAATTTATCAGATAATCACCTTTAAATTTCCCCACTTTCCAAAATCCCGGTAAAAAATAGTGGTTCCCATTTGAAAAATTGAACTTGACTTTGAAATGACTTGCAAGGTCATGAACAAGGTCAAATTCACTGGTACAATTAAATAGCCAGGGAAAAATCCTCAAACTTTTGTGTGAAACATTTTCCCCGCAAATGCACTCCCGCTGAGATATTTAACCGTTGCGGAACTTTTTCCCATCACTGCAGAATTAATAAAAGGGATGAAAAATTCCTTTTTTGTGCATGTGTTACATAAATAATATTATTTAGACAATATTACCCGTACCCTTTGGGTTCGTCTCAGGGATTAATAATAATAAATCTAAATCTAAATCTAAATCATGTGCATATTAGTAGACAAACTAGTTATTTGAACAAAATAAGTTAATGGAAATTCCGTTAAAAAATTCTTCAATATTATTTGCGCTTTTTAAATATTTAATGTTACTGGATTGTAAAATAAAAATTCGTGAGAGTACCCACGCATACGTCATTATTATCAATCTACTAACAATTTCTTTCAGTGTACTATATTTTTGTATTCCAATATACTTTTCTCTTGGTGGTCTACTATTATAGGTTAATAATAACATCAAATTTATTTTTACATAATATTCATAAAGTGCGAATTTTATGCGTTTTCGGGTTTCCAATGCATTTCATGTACGCAGTATCAAAAGGTTATACCTGCGCAAATGATTCATATGCAAATGTGATCCTCATATTCGTGAAAAACACACATTTGCATACTTGTATCCAAAACTATCATATTCATAAAGGAAAGGAATTATCCCCCGCTTTAATGACATTTTAGCCTATTCGCGGGTCTGCTCTCGGGTGGATAGGTCGGACATACAATCGAATACATCACAAAACAATACATAGACAAATACAAGGCAACACCCACCCAGAGTCAGTCCCCCATTACTGCGCTCCGTAGAGCGACTTTGACCCCTGTGTATCGCATTTGCACGGGGTCTGGGAAAACTACGGAAAACCCAGACAGATACAGTCGACGAACTACTTTATCGTCAGAGGATACCCTCTGATGGTAAAGCAGGTGTGTCTCCCATTCAGCAATCGGCCTGTAGCGGGTGCAACGCTCGTTTTTTTTATTTTAACAGTCACGCATCCAAGTATGCATTCCCAATCAGGATGCTTTACTCGAAAGAGCGACTGCGAGTCGCGCCGACCACAGGGCAATTGCTGTCGGTAAAACTATTATATTCATAAGAAGCAGCTTTTGATGACAGCAAAGCGAAATGATGATATGCGTACATGCATACTTCTACACTGAGAAAAAAATTTACTCGAGTCAAGTAAATAGATTTACGGGGGGATATGGGACACCTCGATCTAGGTGGAAGGTTGAGGATAAAAAAAAATAAAAAAAAAATATAGTAATGTTACATATTTGCAAAAAAAGTTTTAGTCATCTATTCTATGCGATAACTTCATATAGAAACAATTTTCGGAAGAAGACGTACGAGTTACCTCGTCCGAATCCGTCGGATAGCCGGGAGAAATTCTATCGCAAGAAAGAAAATGAGCTTCGCTGTCGAAACTATCGGCGATCTCGGGCAACTTCGGCCTTCCCCGCTACCTGTATGAATATCGTTTGTCCTATACATGTGTATACGTACACACGTAAACAAAATTGTGGGGCCCCGCTAAGAACCCTTCGAGAAAATCTTTGATACGGTCCTGATGAGAGAACGAAAGTCGAACTCCGTAATATCGTCGGCAGATGTAATTCCAATCAGTGCATTTAAAAGTTGTAGGAATAGTCAAATTTGACTTCCGACTTTTTGGAAGAATACCCTTAAAGAGAAAATAAAACTTAAAGATTTAAAATTAAGGGATCGGATATAATACGGAATTACGCGGGAAATCGGATAAATTTTGATCGAATGACAGTTTTCTAAAAAGTACTTGGATTTAAAATCAGAAAGCATAGATTTATACTGAGTCGTAAGATGCATCCTTTTTTCCTTTTGAAAAAATTCTAAGCTTATGTTTAGTTTTTTAAATAATCAGTAGTAGTTCTATCCGGATCATTCCATCAGAATTCGTCAGTTCTCTCAAGTATACGATTAAAATGAAATTAGAAAGATATGATAACAAAATAAAGTCTAAATAAAACGAGGTTTAAAAAAAATTGAATCGAAATGCAGTCAATGAATATTAAAATATTAATAAATCGTTTTCAAATTTTGTTCTGTGCTATAATAATGCGCAATTTAGGCAAATTGTGATAAATTGTCGATTATTAGACACAAAATATTTTGGATTTTCGCCGTTTTTTACAATTTTTTAGTAAGTTACTAGACCAGATATCACTTTGTATTAAACTAACTATATTTCTTCCGGAGAACCAATCTCTTTAGTATTTTTTGCATTTAATTGTTCATTTCACTTTTACTCCGAGAAACCTTATTAGTACAAAAAAAGACATATGTATAATTTTACTCTAAAATCCGTAACATTTCGAAAAAACATATATAAATAAATAAGATATCTTCATTTCTGGTGGTCGAAAATTAATTTTTTACTAAAAACGGCTCGTATTTCGGCCTACTCAAACTTTTTTTGCAAGTTTTACCTATTTTTTCAAAATCTTAAGATTTTTCTAATAAATTCGCCGCAGAAATTAGTGTTTGGGAAAGCTGCACGCGTACCCTCTAGCATTCCGCCGAGAGATAGGGTACTGACCTACCCCGAACACGTGAAAGAGCTAGCAACCAATTAAGTAGAAATTCAGACACTCGCGGCATTACCTCTACCAATCCGCTTCTCTTAGCAAGTTTTGTGCCGACGATTGCCTGATCGTGAAACGACTCGAGATACCCACCGTACTGGGGAGCTAAGGTGCGGTGTCAAGCCCCCACCGGCGGGTTCCACACGGGGGAGCGCTACGGCGTGCCGTGTCCATCCGGTAGTAACCGCAAAGAGGGTTGGCCTCTAGCGGGTCGTGGCAACGTTAGAAAGGGTTCTCTGAACCAACAGAAGTCTCAAGGCAGGCAGCTTGTTACTACTAATTTTGGTAGCTGACTTGTAGATTTTTATATTTGCACAACCAGCGGTGCTGGCGCTTCACTCAAATTTGGCCCCAACCTCGTGGGAGGAGGCGCCCGAATGGCGATGAGCCCTGGGCGCCAAATAACTTTCTACTATATGTCTCTCCCACCTAGAGTAACAGGGAAAATGCAAATTCGACGGAATCAGTCTATTCCGAATAACACTGACAATGCGTGTGTATAGGATTGTCGAACTTATCATTTTCTTTTAAGTTACTTGTAAGGAATGCAGAAATGCGATGCATCGCTTGCGAATTTTAATGCCATTCGCGTAAATTTGTCTTCTGGTAACGGTAGATAATAGTAGAGGCGCGACAAATCGGTCATAGCAAGAGAAAATTAATTTTCAAATTAAGGCGCAAATAAACAAAACTGTTAAATAACGTATTTTCAGAGGATACGACAAACGATACTCCCACATCCGAATCAAGCAAAACCTAGGAATTTATTCACAGTACATCGAACCAATGAAATCGGCTAGGTTTGAAGATCCCTTTACAACAGTATTTCGAAAAAGGGGTCACATTTCAGCAAACTCTACAAATTAGTTTTAATTGAAATCATGCTCACTGCATGGTAGGATACGCCAATCATGATTAATTATCCGAGATATCGTACGAAGGAATGACAACATCCTGGAAATTCTATCAAGAGAAGAAAAACGAAATAGACGTGCCATACTAGACGTAGTCGGAAAAATTTGCAGAATCCTGTTCGGAACGGCAGAGAAATATGAAATAATCATGTTACCGAACCAAATAGATGCCATAAATGAAAGAATTCCCCACACAACTACATCATTGGCATAACAAACAAAATTGATAGCAGTAGAATTCTCCAGGATTCACCACAAAATGACCACCATCAATGTAACACTAAATGAATTAAGGAACCTGTAAGTATAAGTAAGATACATTTAGTCAAAAGCTTGGACTTCGCCAGGAAACCAAAAGCTCAGCCGTTTCTCAGGTCCAGAAGAATGCACAATGCTGTGGGAACATTGGAAAATTCGTCAAATTCATCGTGAAAGATCCCGCGCATGGTCAGTCTGAGTCTGGGAGTCAAATCTGATAATCAGAGAGTCACCTACAGATCGTTGCAATCACGGACTTTGGGAAGTTAACGTGCGCGCCCGTCGTTCCCGTTGGCGCGTCACAAGTCGTTCGAGTGCTGGTTCGGTAGTGCCAGAAATAAAAACGTTTTGACCAACATCGTTCCTGTTTCTTATCGCGGACTCCTGATTCATTCTTAACAGGCATAAAAATGGATATATTAACTACTTGGTTAAAAATATCTAGGATACTATTTATAATATTACAAAGTAAGAATACTATTATGCAACTGACCGGGTCATGGTCCAACTCTTTTTAGGCTACCCGATTTTTACTTGGGAACTCAGCTGGTCACCTGGAATTCGACAGGCTAACCCGGCTATATCCGTCCAGTCAAAACATTGTTTCTAGTCGGGTCAAATTCGGATAATTTTTTGTCCGGAATTGTCAATTAATTTTTGTTAATTCTAACCCTACTGGATGGTAGGCCGAACTTTCTTTGTATGATTAAGTAAATTTCATTGGGAACTATTACATCTGGATTTACTCAAAACAAAAATCTCGCTTCGTTAAATACATTAAATAATTTTTTCAATTTAATGAAAATACCGCTGTTGAATCCCGTAGGGTTATGCGAAAAAAATGGAGCATCAACATAGTAAAATCATTTGATAAATTTATTAACTTTGTTTCGATTGCAATATCATTTCAATTGATTTTATAGTTTTGTAATTCATGTCTTAATCAAACGGAAAAAATATTTGTCTACGGCAATTCAAAAAAGGCGAAAGACGTATCTTGTTGAGAATATTTCACACGATGATTACTGTTTTGTATAAAAATTCCAAACTCGGGAAACCCGGACTTTTTCTTTTTATTTTAAATATCCATGCATTTTAACTACCGGTTTCCAGAAAAAAACTTGTTCAAAATAGCTTTAGCCTTTTGTCCCAATTAGAAAGCTCTCGAGAATTATTGTTTATTATATATACAATAATATTACAGCGTATAATGAAAATTACTTTTAATAAAACAACGCAGCACGTCTTTTGTTTGTCTTCAAATCATATCAGACATGACAAACCGTAATGTTTTTTTAATCCCATTAACCGTTAAAATCACCGAAATTACAACAAAAGGTACGTCAATTATCCATTTTCAAGGTCGCTCTTTTAAGTATCGCTAAGATAATAATAATATAGATTTAACGTAGGTGTATATAAATTTTAAAATACAATAATTAACGGCTTAGACCTACCAATTGCATTAGATGTTAAAATGCCATAGTTTGGAAATTTCACAAACATTTCAAACACCTTCCGTCGTAATCGCTCGGATTCACAAACGTTTAGGCCTTATCGAAATATTTGTAATCTTAACTAGTAATGAAATTAACAACGAAAAAATGGTAATAGAAAAAAGTAGTTCGGGGCATAAAATCGAATTTTACAAACCTTTATGATGAAAAAGGTTTTAAACTAAGCTCGAATATAGGCTTAATTTAAGATGTAACAAATACAAGACCAATTAGAAAAAGGCATTCCTTACGCTTTATGGGATTCGCACTATGTCTGTTTGTTTGTTGGCTAAGTTGTAGCCAAAATTTATTATCAATAATATTTCCATTTGCTCTATTCTTGAAATAACCATGTATAATGGTTAAATTCCCAAGAAAATTGTTCGGCTTATAAGAGTTGAGGTACCAGAATAAGCTGCTCTGCTCGTACCTAATGATGCCTGGTTTTTTCTACAACTAAGAAATGTTTTATAAAAATCCATATTGGGCAATTAAACTATCTGAGATTAGATTTAGACAGAAAAACTTACACTTAGTTAGACAAATTCTATATCAAACTGACATCCTAATAATTTAATTGACGAATGTATTGGTAAGAGATTTCATTTATTATACAGCTCCATACAAATAAATAATAAAATCAACAAAAATGACTTTATCAAAATGACGTCAATACCATAAATACATGGTGTTTTAGAAAAATTAACAGCTACACTGTAAAAAATGAAAATGAAATTTACAATGCAATGGTAATTTTCAATCATGAAAATTTGGTAATAACACTGCGTTGAGCGCTGAAATTTTACCGAAGTGAGGTTAGAGATTTACCGCCGCATTGTAAATTTACGACGTCGAGCATAGGGAAAATACTAGACTGTTGTACTTTTACTACGTCAAACGTAGGTAATTTTTCGAGCCTACGTTGGACGTGGTAATTTTACAAACGAGTAATATATTACAAGATTTAGGGACAGTTACTGTGTTCCACATAGTAAATTCACTGCGTTGAAAGTGGGTAATTTTCGAGCCCATTCTCAACTGTAATTTTACACGATTTTTTTTACAGTGTAGGTTAATCCTTTGAAGCATATATTTTTCTTTACGCTGAATATAGTTGAAATTTGTTACGCTGGAGTTTTCGGGATCGCTGATTACGATTCTGACCTCAGATTTTCAAAATTCAAAATGGCGGATCCAAAATGGCCGACCTAGATGTAAAAACAAGTCAGATTCACCCTACACGGAAAGAAATTTGAAGTAAATGCCACTGCTCAGGGAAGTAACAGCTACCGCACGATCTCTGACGAATTTCAAATGGCGGGTAAAATTCAAAATCGTTAAAAAGAAAATTTTTATGAACAGATACAATTTTATTACACTTTTTGAATAGTTATTCATAATTTTCTGACTATGTAGTTATTAATAATTAATTTTAATGATCTATAAACGTTATAGAAACCGAAAAACTTGGTACTTTTTTCATTCTAAAGCTTCCGTATCGAAAACAGTGCAAGATACACTAAAAATGCACTAAAACTTTTTTGTAGAGTAAAAAATTTCTTACAAAAAAGTCAGCGGGGGCCCTAGACTAAAGTTAATAGCTTAACCACGAGCAACGATGGAATATGCCTCATATTTTACAAAAATTCCAAAATATTCATAATTAACTTGTAAGACAACATTCCAGCGTTGTTTATGGATAATCTATTAACTTTAGACTAGGGCCCTCCCTGACTTTTTTTTTAGGAAATTTTGTGCCCTATAAAAAAGGTTTAGTGCATTTTTAGTGTATCTGGCACTGTTTTCGGTACGGAAGCTTAGAATGAAAAAAAACCACGTTTTTCCGTTTCGACAACGTTTATAGATCAATAAAAATAATTATTAATAACTATATCGTCTAGAAATTATGAATAAATATTCTCACAGGTGCACTAAAACTGGATCTGTTCATAAAAATTTTCTTTTTAACGAATTCGAATTGTAATCGTCATTTCAAATTCGTCAGAATCTGTGCGGTAACTACTACTTCCCAAAATGCTGTCGCATTAACTTCAAATTTCTTTGCGTGTAGATTTTAGTCGGCCATATTCGATCCGCCATTTTGAATTTCGAAAATCTGCGTCTAGATTCGTAATCAGCGATCCGAAAACTCTCGATACCCAATTTCACCTCGATCAAGTAAACTTTTGCGATTCCGTCGGCACATTAGATCTACTATTTTGAATTTTGAATGTCTGAGGTGAGATTCGTAATCGGCGACCGCGAAAACCGCCGACTACCCATCTCGTCTTATTTGAGTGACGTTTTCTTCTCCACATATATTTTCCGTAAAAAATCCACCATTTTTACACTTTGTTTAATTTTTTTAACAATATAACATGATAATTAATTAAAAATATTGTTTTATTTACGTTTCCTAACATGTTCTTGAAGTAAGGAAGCAAACAATTGCAGCAAAATTAATTAATAATTATCCTAAATATGTAAATAATGAATTACAAAAAGGTGTAGCATATATGCTACACCATGCTGCAAAGGGTTAAGAATGAAGAATATCCGTTTAGTATCAAAACCTATTGGTAAAAATATAGATGCTAGTAAATTGGGAAAAGACACTCTAAAATATATAAAAAATATCAATGTAGTTTATTAGATTTCATGTCTACACTCCAATAGTGTTTATATAGGACAAACAGGAAGACGATTAGAGGCACACATCAAAGAACACCAACGGAATATAGAATTAGATGAAAAAACTATACTGGCTAAACCATGCACAGAATTGAGACAGAGCATGGTTTTGACTACACCAATGTCAAAATTCTTGCATTAGAAAGCACCAATTTCAAAAGAAAAGAAATTGAAAATTTGTTCATAAAAAATACTGCAAATACTGTCAACATTAGATTTGAAAAATCTAAATTACCAAAGATTCTTATGAAAAATAATTGTTTTTCACATTAACTTCTCATTATTTCTGTTAGATGGCTAATTAAATTCTTTATTTCCTATGTATGTAATTTTACCTAATTAACTTATAAGAAAATTTGAGAGAGAAGCGGATGAATTGCTTCACATAACATTTTTTTGTCACCTTTTTTGAAGAGGGCCATAATTCCTGGCCGAAAATTTAATTTAATTTTTACCAAAATTTAAAACATCTCATTCTTTTGTTCCTTATTTTGTTTAAAATTACTCTTTATTCTAAAATTCCCATTTAATTCTAAATTCAAAATATACCTTTTGTTTTTGTTATTGTTTTGGTTTTAAGTCAATGACCGTGTATGTATACTTATTTCTTTTCTATTGTACACCGGTCAATAAGCTCTTAATTTAAAAAAAAAATGCATATTGGTTTAATTTTCTAGCACATAAAAAAGGAATCTTTTGGAAGGTACGAATGTTATATGGAACGATTTGTATTCGATAATCTATAGGACACATTTCATATAAACCAACATCATTATATGAAATAAATATAACACCAAGGCAAATGGTTGAAGAATCAAGTTAACAAAATTATTCATTAAATTTATATTTTATAAAACACATAATTTCATTTAATTTTATTCATTTCTCAAAAATCTACTCAAAGTTTAAATAAGGTCAGGTATAAGACCTGATTTTATGCAATACCTTTAACACTAATCAAATGGAAAAAATACTTCATGAATGCTAATAATAATAGTGAATTACGTTGAAGTAGAAAGTTTCAAACGGTATAAAAATGTTATTGCAGAGATGAATTATTTCTTTAAAACGATTACATTCGTCTTATAGTGGAGTCAAATTGGATCAAATAAGGCTTAAACTTCGGAAAAAGTCACCGATCCATATTTTTTCATGCAACCTTTTGGAATCGCTTCTAAATAGTGTCAAGAAAAAAATTCATCGTCTTGAAATTGGGTGCTAATTGTTTATTTATTTAATAACAACAAATAAGTGTAAAATTAGTTGTAAAATTAAATATATCGAGTATGAACCGTTGAAAAATTTTGAAAATAATTTCCTAGGGGTTTTCGAGTATGCTGAATACGAATTCGATGTCAGATTTTACAAATTCAAAATGGCGGATTCAAAATGGCCGACGAAAATGTGAAATATTGCAAAATTAACCGAATAAATTGATGTTTTTAAGTTTTTTGGGTGCGGTAATTACAAATTTGATATCGTAATTTAAAAATCCAAAATGGCGGATCCAAAATGGCCGATGAAAATGTCAAATATTACAAAGTTAACCGAATAAATTGTTTTTTTTAAGATTTTTTAGGTACGGTAATTACAAATTTGACATTGTAATTGAAAATTTTGTAATGGCGGATCCAAAATGGCCGATGAAAATGTAAAATATTGCAAAATTAACGGAATAAAGGTTTTTTTTCGTTCGCTTGAGACAAAATAAAATGCGGTATAACACTTTTGACGTATTTATTAAAATAGTATAAATTACAATATCATATAAATTAGTTATTGGTGTTCTTCATGGTGTTCTGGGCTTTCTGATACGTCCGTAATTTCCGATAGCGTCTCCAAAACTTCTGCATCTTCAGCCAGGTCAGAAATTTGAGGAGTATTGGAGCAGTCAACTCCATTGCAATTTAAACAGGCAGTTCTGCAGTACAACCCGGTTTTTCTGCAGCCACTTTTGCAGCTGCAAAATAACGTTTGTAACAATTTTTCGGGAGCTGGAGGTTCGTCGATGGTTACAGGAGGCAGGAAATCTTTTTTCATCCATCTCCATTCTTGCGGTTCTAAATGATGGCCTAACCACTGTTGTACTTGCAGGAATACTCTTTTAAAATGTTGCAGTGCTGCGTTATTAGTTGGAGGTAAAAATGCAAGGGTCATTTTTCTTCGCTTCGAAACACCCCTGACGAAACATTTGTATCGATATTTGTTTAAAGATGTTTCTGATTTCGAAGCGCCGTATAATGTCAATGTGCATTTTACACTAGCTTCAAAAATTTCCTCGATAATGGTATTTTCATTAAAAAATTTTTCCGCCATCACTTGTAATTCTTTGTTAGTTTCAAATTTTTTAATAAATGTATTTTTTCCGTGGTTGAAGTAGGATGAAGTCGTATCGCATCCGCTGAATGCGTTTAAAAAAAGCATGAAATTTTTGGAATTTGGATATGATTTTAAAGCAACAGTTGAAAGGTAAATATTTCTTTCGATTTTTCCTCTTCCTGGTTTTAAAAAATAAACTTCTCTGTTGTGAGGGCACAATGCAGACAAGATAACAAGTACGTCAATATCTTCTGACACAATAACCGGCATTGAATTTGTTAAACTAAGCGCGGTCTGGACAATTAAAGTATCTGCATCGTCAGGTGCTTGAGTTACAGAGATGTTATTTTCTTTCAACGTATTTGTTAATAATGTTATTAACGACATTTTGTTCTTTTCGTTGGAGAGAAATTTATCTTGTGTAACTGTGAGCGGCATATCTTCATTGAAAAAAATATCAGAGCATTTTTGTCTGCGACTTCGACGAATTCTTTCAGCTGATTTGATGCTGTTCGGACTATAACCATCAAAAACTACAATTGAATTATTTCCATAATTTCTTCGTACATATAGGATGTAGCTATTGCAAATACTGTTAAACTTTTAATTTATCTTCCATGGTACTCGATGCAGTAACATTCCTCCGTCAATCACATATGTTACATCATTCAGTGTATTCAAATCAATAGTCGATGGTGTAAATATACTATACAACTGAGATTTTACATTTTTTCGCATACCTGACTCATCGAATAATGATAAAGGATAAGGTGCTAATTCGAATTGCAAAAACTCTTGAAGTTCTTTATCGGAATTTTTTATAATAGAAATCCTTTGAAAGAATAAGAGTGGATCAACGGGAACAATTTCTTTGTTAATTACTAATTTTGAGTTGACGGCTAATAATGGGACACATTTGTCACTTCTTTTTAATTTTATGTCTTTAAAATTATCCCCATCTATCTTCTGCATTGCATTCAAACCAACTTGGAAGGCATCGCAACAAGTTATTCCTTCATCTCCGGAAACACCTGTGGCAATTGATATAAACACATCAGAAGTAGTGAATGGATTATGAGACTCAAGCCATAACACTAACTTTTCGGTATCGGCATGATCTCTTGTCATTCTTGCGTCACTGGCATCATCGTGTTGGTGACTTTTATTGAAACTGACATTGCAAAAATTTTTGATGCCCTCAAGAACATTTTTGGTACCCGGAACTCTCTTAATCCACTTGAAAACGACGCTGCCAGTAACTCCTCTCTTGAATGGGCCGCCTTCGACACTCATCGATTTCATCAAGGTCTGTTCAATCGTTTGATCGGAGTGAATACCTGCAAAATATTTATTTGACCTTCTTGCCGTAAAAAAACCTTCTGAAGTAAACTGTATAAACTCTGCCTGGTCCATTATGTTGGGTAAATTTAGCATATCTTGCAAGTATATCTTGCAAGTGCGGATTTTGCATATGGAAAGTGACCAGCTGCATGGAAGTACGGAATCATCATTTTTATCGTATTTAAATGTAACATCCAGTCACCCATTCTTTCAGCAGCAATAAACGCTTTTAAAATCGATACCATTCTTAGGTAATTTATCCACAATTTTGCTGTTTTGTTTTTATTTTCTAATTCGTGTAATTTGTTTTCAATAATTATAATCAACTTCTGACATTTGTCATTCGTTTGCAATTGATGCACGTTTACATTTTCTAGTGATAAATTGGATAACATTGACATAAAATCAACATCTTCCTGTAACTGTTTGAATTCAGGTTCCTCTTCTTCAAGTTGTTTAAAAATTAATGTATACAAAGCAACTTGGAGCAAAGTATGCTTGCAATTTCATTTATTTCTGCTTCAGTTGGTAAAGATTTCAATCGTTCTATTGGTTCTTGGGCTTTCACTCCACTCGCTGGTGTAATAATTTCAATGGAACCCATGTAGTGAAAAGTACCTTTTCCATCAAGAGTGTCAACATTAAAATCTGCATTGTCGCAAACAAATTGAACAAATGTTCCAGGGTTTATTTGAATTTCGGTTTTTAATGCTGCAGATGCTTCGTACAATTGAGCTTCCTTATACGACGAACAAAAACCTAAATTACTGCAAATATCTATTATTCGTTTGGATCCAAATTTCCGATGAAACGTTACAGCAAGTCCAACATGTAACGGTGATAAAAATGATCTTGGACGCACTGCACATACAATTGCATGACCTATTGATGTACATTTTATTTTATGCGACCTGGAATTAGTTTTTTTGTATTTTAAAATTAGTTCATCTAAAATTATTTTTAACGATTCAGGAATGTAAGCGTCCAAGTTATCAAACATTTTATCAGATGCTGGATATTGCTCGGAATAATTTCTCATGGAGCGTATATCAGACCTTATAATATCGGCTGCAACTTTCAATGCATTCAATTTTTGTTCTTCTTGGTTCCCTGCAACTGCACTTTGCTTGTACATCTCTGATAAAATGTCATAATGGGAACGACGAAGACAAACTAATGTCTGAGATGTTGACTTTGTTGATATGATAACATCATTTCCATAATGTTCTTCTAATCTATACTTTATTGTTTTATCGTCTGGAATGTATTCTTGTAAAGTAGCTTTCAATTCACTGACAGTGAATTGGCAGTCATCACTGTTCTCCATAAAATTGTAAATCACTTTCATCGCTTCGTCTACCTGTGTGGTAGGTTGTCCTATTTTAATTACACCTGCAATGTGTAATCAATATTTTAGATTTTTAAATGTACGTAACGCAATTTATAAATAATACATAACTTCATTGTACGCAAATAACAAAACGTGTCATATAATATTTATTTATTACCTAAAAGTTTCCTCAGTTTGTCATAACAGTCATTGTGGTATTTAGCATTAACTGCAATAAAATCAGGAACAGGTGATATTCGTCTGTGAATGTCACGACTATAATCATCTCTTCGATTTTCAATCATTGTCATAATACCGGTTTTAAAATCTGAAGAAGAAACAAGCCTTATTGTTCTACATTTAGAAATATTTCTTTTCGATTCTTTTTCTTCATCGGCCTCTTCTCCGCATATGAAACATAAATTAATCCATCGAAAACCATCGCTTTGTCTTAATTTTTTTTTACCGGGCTTGTCGAAGATTCCGAACTTCCTTTTTTTTTACATTTGTCGGTAACTTTCTTGTTAACATAATTTAACCTGCATCTTTCGTGGATTTTTACCGATTGCAGATTTTCCAACAATGTTTGAAAGCCGTCATTTCGCTGAGCATCTGCTATATCTATAGAACAAAAGTTATTTAATCCCCTTTTTTTCACTTCGGTTATTGGATACAGTTGTAAGCCCTCGCTGCAAATGAAGCACGTATTTTCGAAGTCGAAGTTGTCCATTTATGCAAATTCTGAAATAAATGTGCATAAAATACATTAATGCATCTTATTATATATTATATTTTTTAATATTTAATACTGTTAATATATCAGTAGGTATTTTTGTATTTAATGTACAATTTTCTTATATTTCATAGTTTTTTACATAAATTTACAGATCTTTATGAAACTTTTTTATTTATACATCGCTTGATTTATTATTTATTACTTAGTGGATTTCTAAATCGATTTTCTGTTGGGCTTTTATTTTTCTTCACCCGTTGTCAGGATAATAAAACTCCGAAGTATGGATATATTCTATTTATTTTTAAATAAACGAATCGTCCGATCGCGGATCACGTTTCTCTCTTGCGACCGTTACAAAGTCTAGCTTAATATCACACACGTGTTCCAATTGATTTCACGCTTCCGTCCCGAGGACGATCCTCACCCGCGCGCGGTCGAGAAGCAAGTCCCTTCAAATCCGTTTCGCATATCCTGTTCCGACACACTGTCGGTAACGTAGGTCGCGACTCATTAGCTTTCACTCGGATGCCAACACTCAGCCATCCTATCGAAATCTTGGACCCCAAGATTTAATTATAATCATTAATTACTACTCAATTACAAGAATAATCCCTAAGATACACTGGTTTACGTACTTTTCGTTTTTCTCTTTCATTCACACTATTCTTTTCGCAATTCGGTTGAGGAACATTCTCGTCTACTTTTTCCCTTTCTACATCCTCAATCTCACTTTCGTCACTATCACTCTCATCCTCTGACATTTCATCACAGTCATCTTTCTCAGCACTTCGCCAGATTTTTAATTGACTAACGTGCGCCGTTATCCTATGCCTAGTCTTTCTTTTCGAAATTAGACTTTGTATTTCATACGTATCGCTTGGTATTATTCGTACAATTACATAGGGTCCTCTATATTTCGCCTGTAATTTAGTGCTTTCCCCAGTTGCCTTAGTATTTATTTTGACATACACAATATCACCTATATTATACTTTACACCAATCAAATGACTCTTATCGTAATATCGTTTATAATTCTTTTGTGCCGACTCTATTTTCTCTCCTACATTCTGCTGAATTACGCTTGGCTCTACATATACTTCACATTCTTTTGTTAATTCTCGTATTTTACCATCCTCGAATCGTGGCATATAACCTAACAATACTTCATATGGGGCTCTACCCGTAGCCTTATTGACAGACGCATTAATATCCCTCTGAATCAACTTTAACTGCGACTCCCAGTTCAAACATTCTCCTCTCTCTGTACGTATGGCTAGTGCTTGAATTAGGGTCTGATTTAATCTCTCTACCAATCCATTGGCTTGGGCATGCCGACTAGAGTTTAACGTATGTTTAATTCCATACCGATTACAAAAATCTTTAAACATTTGCGATATATAACTCCCCCCCTTTATCACTTATAATACGGTTAGGAGCACCGTAAATCTCAATTACCTTTTCCATTGCCCTTACTACCGGTGGAGCTTTAGTTGATTTTACTGGAAATAATATTACGAATTTCGTTAGCGTGTCAACAAGACTAAGGACATACTTATTTCCCTTCGACGAGGTTATAAAAGGTCCTACATGATCTAAGTGAATTAATTCAAACGGCCTTTTCCCCGGTGGGATCACATGTAACTCGCCCGCTTGTTTTCCACTTTTATGCTTACTAAGGATACATTCCACACAACGAGATATGTGTCGCCGCACATAGGCTTTCATTCGCGGAAAATAATAATAATGTCGCATCCTAGCAAGGGTTTTGTCGGTTCCAAAGTGACTCGACAAATCATGGTACTTAATTACCAAGGATTTTCGCATATGGGAAGGTACTACATACACATTTCGTTCGCTTCCATCTCTATTAACGCTCTTATACAATAGTCCATCAATCAGTTTATAATCTTTAAATTCACCTAATTCTCTTTTTGTTCTTTCGTTCACAGGTTTACATAATACTTTTATCTTACTTGCTGAGCATTCATCCGTACGTTGATAAACCAATATATCATCTTCGCGTTCAATTACATTACTTATCGCTAAGATTTCACTATTTTGTTCGCAATTCTCACTAACAGGAGCACGAGACAGTGCATCGACATGAGCCATTTTGTCGCCTTTCCGGTGTCTGATATCAAAATCGAATTCGCTGAGATCGTTTGACCATCGTACCACTTGCGGGTTCACCGATTTATTAGCATTGAGGTAGACTAAAGCTTGACAATCTGTTACAATGACAAATTTGATCGAAATTAAGAAGTCCCTTAATCTCCTCGCCGCCCACACAATGGCCAACAGTTCAAGCTTGCTCGAATGATATTTGCTTTCCACTTCGGAAGTACTTCGACTAATCGCGTATACTAAATGTAACTTTTCGTTTTCATCACCTTGCAACAACATGGCTCCAAGACCCAATGCGCTTGCATCCGTATGCAATTCAGTCTTGGTGGCTTTTGGGTTATATAAAGCTAAACACGGTTCCGACATTAGACTTTCTTTTATCTTCTTAAACGCACTTTTTTGGTCATCAGACCATGTGAACGGTTGTGGAAAATTCTCAATCGCTTTAAGTTTAGGTTTACCTGGCCTTATCCCTTCCGACGTTAACCGATATCCTAGAAAATCAATTTCTTTACATCCGAATGAACATTTGCTTAAATTCAACGTTAATCCGGCCGATTTTAATAAATTAAAAATAATCTGCAACCGTCTTAACAATTCTTTCCAGGATTTAGCCATAACCAATATGTCATCCAAATAAAACAACAATATTTTGTAACGCAATGGTCCTAAGACCTTCTCCATTAACTTTGAAAAATAAAAAGGCGCGTTCATGAGGCCGAAAATTACGCGGGTGAACTCTCCTGTCTCGTCCGGCGTAATAAATGCAGTCTTCGCGCACGCTTCCTCCGTTAGAGGTATTTGTAAATAACCATGAAATAAATCAAGTGACGCGAACACCTTTGCATCCCCCACCGCCCCAAGAAATTCATCCATGTTCGGTAAAGGAAAATTAAATCTTTCAGTCTGCGAATTTAACTTTCGATAATCGACAACTAACCGTGCTTCTCCGTTTTTCTTTCGGACCAGTAAAACATGACTCGCGTATGGGGAGCTAGTCTCACGAACAATACCCGCACGTTTCCAATCGGCTACTATTTCCCTAATTTTCTCCCGTTCCGACTGACTCGCACGATACGGTTTCGCGTGTACCGGTTTACTATCAGGCTTTACCTCAAATGTCCATTTCAATCACAGAAGTTTTCCCTAACTCGTTAATATTTGTCGCAAAACACTCACGATTTTCATTGACCAAACGCAATAGGTCACGTCGTTGATCCTCTTCAAGGTCGTCCTTTGGTAACTCGTTCATGGTGATCTCCTTCACCCTGGGCATAATCTGCGGTACCTGCTCTATAGACTGGATACGAGGTACTTCACGATGTACATCCTTCGCCGTTGACCCATGCGTGATGAATGGCAGTAATATACTTGAATCGTCTTGAGTGAATTCCACAAAATTCACTGACTCTGGTGTAAACTGAATGTTCTCTTGCACGTTCACCTCAGCTTCATTTCTTGGCTCTATTGACGGAAAAACATCAAATGGCAGCATCGTCCTTGGCATGAACTTCAACACATCACCTGCCTTGACATAAGACACTTCAGGAAGTTCTAGGAAATTCCTTCCCATCATCACATCATATGATTGAACATCATCCGGTACAATGCGTAACTCAACTTCCTCAGCTGTCACTTCATCAACGGATACTCGTGCATTGACCACACCATACGATTCAACAACTTTATTGCCAAAGCCCTTTAAATGACCGGGCCGTTGCCCGGTTTTTTAGGCATATAACTTTAGAAGCCGAAATGGTACAAATAGAACTACCGGTGTCAATTAATGCTCTTAATTCTACATCATTCACCTTAATTATCTTTACGTATTTGTCTGACTTACATGAAGTTCTATCAGGAACGATAGTTCTCACCTCATCCTTTGAAATTCCTCGAGGTTTTATTTGTGGACAATCAGATCGTCGATGTCCACATTGGCCACACTGAAAACAAGTCAACATATTCTTTGGTTTTGGACAATTAACTGAAAGATGCCCCGGTTCTCCGCAGTTAAAGCATTTTACCAGATGCGAAGCAGTTCGTCCCTTTTGACCTTCAGGAATTATTGTGCTATCTGTCCTTGTTTTAGCATGTTCACTTCCCTTAGGCTTCCATCGTGGCAACCACTTTACCTCAGGTTGACGTAATCCACTCATGGCTCGTTCGAACGACATCAAATTTTGTAAAAATAAATCTTCGTCCAAAGTTTGTAATGACAGGCAGTGCTTTGCTGTATCTCGTGATCGCAACCCTGAAGCGAGCTGAACACGAAACTCGTCAAACGTTAAAGCAAGAGCATTACATAAACGACGTTTTTCGTAAAAATAATTAGAAATATTTTCGTCCGTCTTTTGTCGTCTTTCAGTCATAGTAATAAACATATCAGTTTTACTTACAGTCGTCACAAATGTTTTATTAAATGCGAGACGAAATAATTCCCAATTTACCAATTGGCCCATTTTCGATAAATACCAAGATTTTGCGGCAACTTGCAAATTTGAAATAGCGGTTTCCAACAAACACATCCTTTCCCAACCAAGCAGTGTCGCGGTTGTCTCCAAATGTTCAATCCAAAACTTCGCAGCTACTGGCCCCTCGACTCCGGAAAAATGTCCACAAGCTCGATGCAGATCCGGCGTAACTCGAGTTGGCTGAGGTCGCGATTGAGCGAGCTGTTGCAGTAGTGTCGCATTCATCCTCATTATTTCCATTATTTGCGTTGTAAGATTTTGATTCGTCCATTCCGGACCAACGCCTGTATTTGAATTTGAACTTGGCTGTGCGTGCGCCATCTGTTGAGGTGCGACGTCACTACCCCCGCCGTGCCTCGTGTGAGCGAAATTGTTCGTTGTACCGGAACTTCCGGCGCCATTTTGCACATGTTCTGTTTCCATTTCCATATTTGCGTCTTCATAATTGGAAAATCCTGGAAATCGATCTCCCGAACTTCCCATCTCGTATCCTCTATGAAATAGTTCGAATTCGTCGGGAATTCCACTCATTCTCGCGAATATACGAAATACATATTTCTTGCAAAATTCGGCGAACTTTTGCTTCCGAGAATTCCGATTGTCGATCCGTAATCAATTTCTCCACGAATTTTCACTTGCACCTCCGAAACGAATAAGGAAATAAAGTCGCACAATGCGACTGTTCTTCTAATGGCGCGTGCTCTCGATTTTCGAACACGTTTTTCGGCGACGACGATGAAACTTAGATATCCAGCAACACTTTTACAATAAACATCTAACGTAATACGAAATTTGCGGATATTTCGATCGCACTTTTCAACTACACACGTGGAACGGGAAACTCTATCCCACTTCTGAAATGTTGGGCTTTTATTTTTCTTCACCCGTTGTCAGGATGATAAAACTCCGAAGTATGGATATATTCTATTTATTTTTAAATAAACGAATCGTCTGATCGCGGATCACGTTTCTCTCTCGCGACCGTTACAAAGTCTAGCTTAATATCACACACGTGTTCCAATTGATTTCACGCTTCCGTCCCGAGGACGATCCTCACCCGCGCGCGGTCGAGAAGCAAGTCCCTTCAAATCCGTTTCGCATATCCTGTTCCGACACACTGTCGGTAACGTAGGTCGCGACTCATTAGCTTTCGCTCGGATGCCAACATTTCTTGTATTGAAATTGATATTGCGATTTAATTATTGCTATATTTATTAATTTACTTAATTAAATAATAATAATTATAATAATTATTGGGGCCCAAAGGGAATGACGCGTAACACAATGCGGCTATGCAAAAAGCCGCATCTTAGCCTATCTTCCCAAATGGCCTACTCTCACCTCCACGTGTGCTTATTAAAGCCGGTGGGCCCTGGACTCTTAGCAACCTTGCCAGAGATTGGGCAACCAACCCCAGTGGATGGCGAAGTAAGAGACAAACGAGAGAGGCATAACAACGGGGGGTAGGGCCAACCACCCTACTCCCTGTACATGCGGTTACAAGAAATGCAACGCGCAGGGCTCCTGACCATCGGGCTGCTTCGGATGCAGCCCAGTCCCGAGGTGGAGGGGCCGAAACGGGTGTCCCGGGACAACAATCCCAACATGCCCACGGACGATTTCAGTGGACGGAGGATCTCAGGCAAGATCTAATGCACTGCTACGAGGAGAGCTGTCCGCAACAGAGAGGCTACATGGCGCGAATTCACAGTCGGTTTGCAGTAATGCATCCCGAACTGGCAGATCGCTTTTCTCAACAACAACTGAGAGATTATGTGGCCTATCTGAGGCGGACAGGTTTCGTTGTTCCCAGCTGTCAACCGGTACCGGATGTGCGGGCAATAACAACTGAGCCCGTACGCGGTGCTGGGAGAGATGCTCCACATTATGAAAGCACGACACTCGTGTTTAGGCAGAATTTAACAACGAAAATTTTGCCTGAACAACGAGAAATAGACAGAGCAAATAGCCTACTTCTGGATGCTCTTCGAGATGACTGCGACCTGTGGCAAGTCAATTGTGCCGTTTACGAGGCTGCAAGTGATCTGGTGATTCCGCGAAATCTGGTACAGATATCGGGGAGTCGGCAGATTACAAAACGCATGTCTCAATTGAACGGCAAGATTCGACTGACACGGAAACTCGCTTCCCGAATTCAGTGTGTGATCGACTATTTAACATCTGGCCGTTCATTTACGGCTAAAGTCAAGAAGTTGGCACAACAACTGCGGACGTACTATCACACACTGAACAAGCTGAAGTTGCTCAACATTAAGCAACGTTTGGCTGATAAAATTCGGGTTTTGGCGGATGCCAAAAAGAGGCTGCAAAGACGGGAGGATGGAATTCGACAAAATGCAATATTTTGGACGAATCCTTCCAACCTCTTCAAACATCGTATCGCAGCCTCAAGCGAGTTTCCGTCGATAACCGCAGTTGAGGAATTCTGGGGAAGCATCTACGAGAAAACATCTAGGCTTAATGCAGACACTCCAGGTATTGAAATCGTCACCGAGTTGTGCGACGAAGTCACACAAGAAAGTGAAGATTGCCCACCCGTCAGTGCATTAGAGGTGAAAAATGCCATCACAGGAGCGAGGAATTTCTCCTCGCCGGGCTGGGATGGAATTAACAACTATTGGTGGAAGAAGTTCACTTCTGTCCATCAACACCTAGCCCGAATATTCACCTCTTATATAAATGGAGACCAACCCATTCCGCACTGGCTGGTGGAGGGCCGAACGACACTGATCCCAAAATCGGGAGACTTGTCCGATCCGAGAAACCATAAACCGATCACGTGTCTCAATACGTTATACAAATTGTTCACTAACATCTTGAACGAACGTATTGAGAAATCCGTGAAACCGGTGTGGCAACGGATAGTAGAACAACGAGGATGCAAAATGGGTGTATCCGGCTGCAAGGACAACTTGCTTATCGACAGGTGTGTTTGTCAGGACGCAGTCCAGTACAAGCGTAACCTGTCGATAGCCTGGCTGGATTACATGAAGGCGTATGACTCAACATCGCACGAGCTTTTAAGCTTGTTGCTCAAACTCCTTCATGTCCACCCAAACATAGTGAGAATTGTAGAAGACCTGATGCCTCTTTGGAAAACACGCTTTGTCATGACATCGGGCAAGCGTCGAACCATGTCTAGACTGGTTCAATTCCAAAGAGGTGTCTATCAGGGAGATTCTCTGAGTCCTCTGCTCTTCTGCATCTCACTATTGCCTCTATCCGTTGCTCTCCGGAAATCTCAAGGGTACATGTGTGGACCGCCTGGTGAACGTGTACATAAGATCACCCATCTTTTCTATATGGATGATCTTAAATTATACGCATCAGGCGAAGATCAATTACATCGATCTCTGAACATCGCCCTCACATACTCGAGAGATATCGGTATGGAATTCGGATTGGACAAGTGTGCAGTCGTTCATTTGCACAGAGGAAGGTCAGGCTCCCATAACAACGATATGGAGCTCGTCAACGGAAATGTCATCCGCCACCTTAGCGCCGAAGAAGCCTACACATACCTGGGCATACCTCAAAGGCATGTCCAGGATGTGCAGGCTGCTAAAACTACCATCATGAAGAAATACCGGCGCATTCTCCGTCAGATCTGGTCATCAGAATTGACTGGGAGAAATAAGGTGGCAGCCACGAATATGTTGGCCGTATCACCAGTGCTCTATTCTTTTGGAGCACTGAAGTGGAACGTTGACGAGCTAAGGGATCTTGACCGAAGCACACGGAAGATGATTTGTATGCAACGCAGTTTGCATCCAAGATCTTCCGTGGAACGACTGTATTTGCCCCGAAATATGAGAGGTCGTGGCCTTTTAAGCCTGGAGTGTATGCATGACCGATTGGTCCTCGCAACAGCTTGCGACGTGATTAATCGAACGGAGGATCCCCTGATGATGCTAGTACATCAGCATGAAATTCAGGGGAAGGGGGCGTTTTTGTACAACGCGGCGGAACGAGCGGCGCGAAACCTCGGTCTGGTTTTCAACGTGGGACGTAGTGGTGCACAGGAGGCTGAATCAGTCATCAATCTGTGCCCAGTACGTCTCAGGGCTAACATACGGAAGGAACAACTCCGTATGTTGGAGGGAAGGCATATCGACAAGCCGTTGCATGGACAATTCTTTCGAAATGTCCAACAACTTCGCTTGTCGGCAGAGATGACCTTCTCCTTCTTAAGATCAGCCGGCTTGAAATCCGAGACCGAGGGTTTTATCTTCGCGTGCCGGGATGGGGTCATCAATACCTTAGCGTATCGCCAGAACATCTTACACCAGGCGGTACAGAGTACGCTTTGTAGATTGTGTAGATGTCATGCTGAGACACTCATGCATCTTTTGGCAGCATGCCCAATGTATGCAGTTTCAGCATACATCGAACGTCACAATGCGGCTCTTCGAGTGCTGTATTACCATCTTCGCAGCACTTATGGTATTGATGCAACCCCAGTTTTGCCGTACGTCCCCACTGATATTGAATCCGTTGTCGGGAATGAGTCGTGCCGAATATACTGGAATTACTCATTCCCGACGAGCAGGCAAATATCAGCTAATAAGCCTGACATCGTCCTTGTTGACTTCGATGACAAATCCATCTTCGTCATCGAGTTTTCTGCACCAGCAGAAACAAATATAGTCAGCAAAGAGGACGAAAAACGGATGAAATATCAGGAACTCCTGTTCGAGATTCGCAAGCTGTATCGAGGGTTCAAAATCAAGCTCGTCGTGCTGATAATTGGAGTGCTGGGAGGAATGAGACCAACTTTCCTCCAAAACATCAAAAGCATTCCGGCCTGTCGAGAACATGCAAGTTCCATCGCAGGCCGAATGCAGAAAGCAGTGCTGCTGGGATCTCTCCGTCTACTGAGGTCACACGAGATCCTGTAACCACTTACCCAATGGTAGAGGGAGTGGTTACAGTTGCAAAATAAATGGCCCGGTGCAGTCTGCAGCGGAGGAGATGGATATCGGAGCCACTTTTCTGCTGCAGACTGCACACGTGGATTCTGGAGGGCCAAGGGAGGTCAGGGTTTTAGTCGGTAAACCTTGCCGTTAACATCAAAGGTGAGGGAGTCCGATACACGGGGGGTTACACAACATCTTCAACCCCCTATGGTGCCTAACGCATTTCCCCCCTCCGTCAACAAAAAAAAAAAAAAAAAAATTATTATTAGTAGTAAATAATAATAATTCGATAATAATTATCATTAAAAAGTTGTTTCACCGTGAATGTTCCGGATCGAAAATTTGTTAACGTTTTCGTTTGCTTGTCAGTGTCATATTACTATTATTATACGTACATAATCTAAATTTCAAATGTACTTTATGATATTGTAATTACGATCTATACATTGATACACAATACATATAATATTCATAACGAGTGCGAAGCTTGCAAAATCAATAAAATAATAAAGAACAGAAAAAAAATATTAATGAAATATTATTTTTACATACCTTTTGTTCACTATTTGTCAAATTATAAAATATATTTCCGACACACAACGAAATATACGCAGCCACGTGCTCAACTGCCGAATGACTAACGTATATTTTCGACCGGCGACGGCAGCATCCTGCCTTCCTTTCACCATAGACCAGTGAAACTTTATAGATGGCTATCTCACTTCTCAGAAAGTACACGGAGAGAATATTTGAATGATTTTACGTCAACTAGTTACAAGGTAAATAGCCCCAATGCCTCTTCGAGGCAAAAGCGGTTGATATTCGAGGCGCACCGCGTCGATAGCATATCGAGGCATCAGGCCCCGACGTTCGAAGAGGCATTGGGGCTATTTACCTTGTAACTAGTTGACGTAAAATCATTCAAATATTCTCTCCGTGTACCTCAAAAGAATACTACACAACCTACATTCAAATATCAAACCAGTTTTCATTTAAATGCCCGGTTAATGTGATATTCTTACTGAAAAAACGCCGAAAAATACGTAATTTTGACGATTTATCATTTTTTTATTACCCAATTGTTATTAAAATGCAAAAAATCTGCATAAGGTTTATTCTTCAAGATTTATGCCTCAACAACCACCTCAGCGAGTGAAAAGGCTAAAAAAAATTTTTTGTTTCATTTACAACACTTTATTCATACTCAAATTTTCACACTTTTTACGCTAAACATCATTTTTCTTTGATTTATCTTAAAAAACAATACAAAATACACATATTATCACAAAACAAATTATTGTATCTTAAAGTACACATCATAAGCTTTAAATTGACCACATATGAAGTGTCAATATAATTTTTTAATACTTTGTTATTAACGATCTAAGTGAGAAACACAAAGCAGAAAAAAGCAATTTATGAAAATTGACCAACTTTGAAAGCTTAGATTTTGTAAAATAAATTTTTCTAATTTTTTTGGCAAAATACGTATTTTAGATAACCCATTTGGATATAATATCCATATATTTGTTTATTTTTTTGACAATTTTTTATCACATTTCATCGAATTTTACGAAATAATCACAAATTCGCACAACACTTTATTTCAACGTGATATATATAATACTCAAAACGTTCAAAAAAATATTTGAACATATGTAATATCAATCACATGGGAGCTGAATGTAAGAATCGAAATAAATATTTTATTGCTCGAAAACTTGGGGATGATTACAATTTTCTTAAGACACCAAGGACTGTCGTGCAACTCCATGAAAAAAAAATCAAAATTATCATAAACGCTCCAGCGCGTGTAAGAATATCCCGATGGAAATAAGTAGATCATTATATCGATAAAATTTTAATTCGTTCAAAACAAAATAAAAATAAGTAACATAAGTACAGAAGGTTTTATTAAAGTATCATTGTCTGCTTTTCTATCATTTCATTCCGATGCCTAAATTTATAAAACTAAATCAAAACTTTATTGTTTCGAAAGAGATGAATTAAAATTTTGAAATATCTAAAATGATTATTAATTTTCTAAATAGAGATGTATTACCGCATAGAATAAAATGTCAACATAATTTGTTTTGAATGGTTTTTTTTATGGTAATTGCTCACTAATATTATTTAAACTGTACTTTGTTGTGATTTCTTTTGAATTTCAATTCACTTGATTAACTTTGCATCTTTCATTTTTAATGTTTCATAAAATGTTCCGGACAGAATCGAAGTGCGATATTTGCGGTACCCGGCGTGGGTTTTTCTGCAGTTTTCCGCACGCCATTGCACACCGCAATGGGGGTACTCCTCAAACAAGTTGGTTGCAGCCGCAAGAAGGGCGCCTATAGTCACTATGTACGGGCCCTTCATATATGGCGACGGTATATTCTATATTATAATTGTATTCAATGGTAGTTGAGGAGTCGCGATTTAATAGATGCGCGATTAAATAAGTATTCATATATAAAGATTTCGATCCGAAGTAAGGGTGTTTCATTCCCATTAAGGGGTATTACATTTCGGAGCAAGGTCGTTCGTTTTGGTTTTTAGTCGAAGTGTAGTTTAGTTTTGAATCTGAAAAGAGGCTCATTTAGATTCAAGTATACCGGCCAACTGGCGACTCGCTCCCGGATGGAGAGTAACCAGTGGGTACCATGCACGGAGATCGGGGAGACAACTGCTGCCGTTGCTGATCCCCTGGTGAATAAGAAGTCCGAGAGGTCGCAAACCAGAGGTACGAATAAATCGATCTACCGGCGGAATCAAAATTTCTAGATCCATCGAGAGCTTGAAAAACAAAAGCATCGAAGTCCTTGACGACGTATATAGCAACTAATAGATATAAAAACGGGTGACTCCTCAGGTCCAGACACATTCGAATTTCTAAATTTGCTTTCGCAAGAACGTTAGGGTCGGTCGGTTTCGCGATATCGCCGTCGCCATAAATTCAATACAGATTCAAAGAGTTTTTAAAGTCAAAATCGAGTGTATCATTAATCAAATTTTCCGCCCGATCATACCCGAACATAAAATGTACACATAATATTTTTCCAGTTTACCCATACAATTCGAAATTATTTCCCCCAATTATTACCTGTAAAATCATATTTTATTTTATGGTTTTACTAATTATTATTATTAATTAATATTCTATCCGTTATTAATTCGAATGCTATTTTTCCATTTTTTGTCTGAAGTTAGATGCGCGTTGCAGGTTAGGCATTTGGAATCCCGTCGATATTAGTCTCTTTCGGACGTCTCGGTTCCCAAAACAAAAGCGGGTTTTCTTCAAATTCGTTCTCGGCATTCGCCAATAATGCAACCAGTTCCGTAAGGGAAGGAGAAAAGAAATTTGAGTTCCAGGTCTAGAGGCAGTTTTAACAACATTGGCACTTAATAACAAGTTTATTAGTTTGCTTGCACCGAATAGATGCAATTACAAAAGCTGACGCTGTATTAAGCGCGTCGCGAAATACATAATAATATGCGTAAAACGGCGAACGTTCGTGCAGCGCGATTGCTTGCTAATTTGCGACTGACTCCAGTCGAGCGGGGGTCCTACCTCGTTACATAGCTTCACCGAGAGATGGCGCGACGGCAATATCGCCGCGATCGACGTTGAGTGCTGATATTGAACACGACCGCCCGCTCTGGAAGATCCATTGGGGAAATTCCAACGATTTGTCTCAACGTCGTGAGCGCTGACTTAGCCTACTAAATAATATAAAAAGAACTCATCTTATATCTAAATCGTCGTATATAAACTAAATTCGCATAGAAAACCGTTTCAGTTCATCCCGTGGTGGGTTATCTTCGTCATGGACTACGGGAAGTAACGCAAGCTTCGAGAGAGGGCGCATGTACATTGAGTTTGCCGTGCGAACCGACACCACGCGAGTTTAATCCATTACCACCAGGATGGAGTTGAATAACACGTCCGAGCAACCACTTCTCTGGTGGGGTTTTATTGTCTCGCAATAATACGAGCTGTCCTGCAGGAATGGGTTTCTCCAGCAATCGACATTTGCTCCGATGTTGAAGAGAGGTTACGTAATCCATGCTCCATTCTTTCCAAAATGTCTCGACCATTTGCTGATACAATTGCCAGCGATTCAATCGGTTCGAATTGATTTGAAGCAAAGAAGGTTATGGATTAGCCGTAATCTTTCCACCAACAAGAAAGTGTGACGGTGTTAAAGCACGTAGGTCATCCGGGTGATCATGTAGTGGCCCGATTGGACGCGAGTTAAGGTTAAGACGGTGTTTTACGCTTCGCACACCCGCTTTTCACAATCCTCCGAAGTGAGGGTGGGATAAATTCCCATCTGATGACCCGTTCCTCTAAAAACCCTTGACATTCGGGAGAGAGAGCTGCGGCATGAAAAACATTTGAGAGCCCAGCTTGAGCTCCTTGAAACATTTTCCCACGATCACTATAAAGGCATTAGGGAACTCTTCGTCGAGAAATGAAGCGCTTAAATACTACGATATACAGCCTCCGTGAAGCTGTCCATTACTAACTCCAAATGAAGAGCGCGTATGGATGGATAAACAAATAATGCGATGTAAGCAGGGTGAGCTCGCTTACCACGGCCGTGTACCTCTCGCACTTGAAAGGGACCCGCTGATGTGTAGAAAAGCTCTATCTGGTTTGGGAATTCTGGTGGGAGGCAGCATGACGCGACTTGATATCCGACGACAAAATATACGCGACAAAATATACGCGGCAAAATATCTGCGCGACAAAATATCCGCGGTCAAAATATCCGTGCAACAACATATAAGTGGACAGAATATCCGCGATAAAAAATATATGGGTCTGGAACCTGTAATGGGTCCTAGGCAGAAAGTAGGGTTAGTTAGGGCAGTTTTTAGGGTGGGAGTCTGTGGACGCATCCCCCCACCAACTCATTATAGTCGATGGCATTATTAGTATAAGGCCGGTTTATACTGACATACAGAAGACATACAAAACACTTAGACATAATTATATACATATATAGATTGACTGTTTTGCGGACCAAAATCGGTACAGATTGGTCATTTTGCGGACTTTTGGCATTTTGCGGGCGGTCCGTGAAATGCTAGATGTCTTTTGGTCATTTTGCGGACTTTTTTTAATATAGATTGGTGTTTTCGCGGACCCAATGTAAAATCATAGGAAATATATTTTAAACTACTTTTTAGGCATGGTCAGAGGGTGGAGGAGAGATTCTGGTTAGTTAGGTTAGGATAGCTTTTCGGGGGGGGGGGGGATCTGGGAGGGGGGTCTCATATTCTTTAACGCAAAACCTCTTTTAAATTATAGTAGTAAAGTCCGCAAAATGACCAATACACGTTTAAATTTTGTATGACGAAAAAATGATAGTTCCGGGACTAATCAAAAGATATATAGAATGTCCTGGAACTACGCGGTTCACATACTTATATTTGTCTGCGGATCTTTTCACGCGCGGATATTTTGCCCGCGGATATTTTGCCCTCGTATTTTTTTTCGTCAGATATTAAGTCGTGCAACCGAGAGGCAGATCTCCCGTGAGCTGAGATACCTTTTCCGCCCTGAGTCGAGCACATGTGACGCATTTCGATACGATCGACCGAATTATCTGCCGTGCGCGTACAAACCATGTTTTTTGATACAACTTACGAAGCGTCAGTTGCAGACCGCCATGGAGGCAGCGTTGGTATACACAGGGTGGCCGATTTATCTGAAGACAGAAATATCTAGAGAACTATGCATATAATCAAAATAGGTGTGGAATGAAAGTTGTTCGACACAAAAGGGGGCATCCAGTGATAATGAAATTGACAATAAAACTTGAATAGGAACCCCCATTTTTTATTGCAGATTTGGATTCTCCGGAAAAAAAAGTACACCAATTTGACCTAGGAGCTATTGCATTTTGGTTCACAGGTTGCGCTGTAATCGATAAAAATCCAAATTTATCTGAAGACATTGAAATATCTCGAGAACTATGCACAGAATCGAAAAAGGTGTGGGATGAAAGTTGTCCGATGTTACGTCCAGCGTCGAACACAACGGAGTACAAATAATAAAAGAAAGAAGTTTAAAAAATTATTATTCGTCCCTCTTACCTTGGGACGACCGGGATGGTGGAGAAATGGTGAAATAAATATACAATTATTATTTTCATTATTATAATTTATATTTTAGGTAGACATTAAAAAATAGTGGAAGATAGTATAATTTTTGGAAAGGATACTAGGGAATAATTGATTTGGGGTTCAATTAACTCACAAAAAAAAACGTGGTTAGATTGATACCTTAAAGTTGGTACCTTAACGAGGAAGCATCCAATTTCAATATTTGTTTCTAATCAAAAAAAAAGGAATAAGAAAAGAAGATCCCTTTTGTTTCAATACCTCGAGGTTGGTACCTTGACGACGAAGCGTCCAACCTCCAGCCTTTGAAATAGGATTGGTTTAAAAATCAAATGAATTTAGCAATAAGTCTTTAACTCAATACCTCGAGGTTGGTACCTTGACGACGAAGCGTCCAACCTCAAGCCTTTGAATTGAGATGAATGAAATTTGTTCAAATAATTAATTCAATACCTCGAAGTTGGTATCTTAACTAGAAGCATCCAACCTCAAGCTTTTGAATTAATTTGTATTGTTTTATGGAATAAGGAAAAGAGAAAAAAGAAAAGGAAATTATCCTGGAAGTCGAAAAATGTGTAAAGAAAATTGTATAAGTATATAAAAGAGATTAAAATAAAACAAGCCTTACAAATTGCTTACACGTCGCAAATAATCCCAGAAATTATTTGGGTCCAGCCTAGCTTCGACTCCTCAAATTGGCTTCTCAACTGTCGATTCCATAACTGCCGACTCTCGGGCTGATTTTTGAAAATAGGTTTTCCTAAATCATCACCTTGGTAAGAGATCTAGGACTTCTCCCTCTCTATGCTCATGAGATGAGAGTCCAAAATTGTCTATGTCAAGATTGGATGGCAGAGAAAAAGGGGCAGGGCTTATGCCCGGAAAAGTAGGAAAAAGTGGATATGATGTATACTATCTTCCCTTACAATATAATATTATAAACTTATATCTAAACGCAATAATAATAATTAGCAATTAATATACAATAATAGTATTACGTGGATTACATATTCGCAATTGATGATATATGCATTTCGCAATACTCCGATTACTTATTGCTTATAATCATAACTGTTATTAAATTAATACCGCAAAAAAAGTATTAAATTGAATAAGATATATTTCTAAACTTATTGACATAAATCTAATGTCCGCTGACAATGAATTTTATTAGCAACGCTTCTATAATTAATGGTTAATTGATTATAATAGTTGCAATGGTAATTGTTGGTATTACTAAAAGAAAGACAGCGAGGACGTGACGTCATTCGGGACCAAAATTATTTAGTATTTTTAGTTTTCCACATGTGTTTGACAACACTATGGGATAACGCTCTTGGCCTGAAAATAGGTTAGTCGCGTTCAGATTGCGTATCAAAGAACCTATTTAGAAAAGATCATAAATTTACACGACTTCGAGAAATTCGTGTCTTTATCTGAGTCGCCGACTAGTCGAGCTACTCTATGATGTCGCCCGAC
Organism: Trichopria drosophilae; assembly: GCA_030407085.1. Lineage (NCBI taxonomy): Eukaryota > Metazoa > Arthropoda > Insecta > Hymenoptera > Diapriidae > Trichopria > Trichopria drosophilae. Next base: position 52,841,997 of record CM059586.1, read on the forward strand.
ATGTGTTTTCCGGCTATACGCTGAAAAAGCTTATCTTCTGGTTGTCGAACGTTGGAAAATAATATCTTTCCCTTTTTTAATTTTACGAACAACATCTGTGTAAAGCAGAGCAAGATAAAACTCTGGGAAAAATAATTTTGTTAGAACTAAAAACGTCCCACGTTACACCGACACGAAGGGGGGCATCCAGTGATAATGAAATCAACCCCCTCCACCGCCCCTTGTGGAAGAGGGGAGGGGGGACAATAAAACTGAAATAAGGATCCCTCATTTTTTATTGTAGATTTGGATTCCTCGGAAAAAAGTGCACCAATTTGATCGACGAGTTTTTGCGTTTTGGTTCGATGATAAAAATGAAAATGTGCAAAATATCAATAGAAATTGAGTTTGTCACATGTTTGACAAATGTCACCAGAATTCGTTTCAGATGAAAGAAAGTAAAATGGTTGCCCAGCACATTTTTCAAGAGTAGCAAGGGAAGTACTAGACCGTGATTCCAATGGTCGATGGATTGGTAGACATTAATTGGCCGGCGAGATCACCTGATTTATCATCCTATACATCAGATTTCTTCCTATAGGATTACCTAAAAGATAAGGTTTATGAACAGGTACCAACGACTCGTGAAAACATGGTGGAACCCATTAGAACTGCTTGCGTAAAGTGTAAAAAGTCATTTGAAGAAAGAATAAATAAACGCATTGAAGTGCAAGGTCAACATTTCGAACACTTACTCAAGTAAGTGAACAGTGAGAGGCAAAGGGGCTCACGTAAAACAAGCGGAACAGAAAAATACTACGTTTACGTCGTTGTTCCTGGGTAACGCTAAATGTATTTTTTGTTAGAATGACCGTATTCCATATCCGCTACGCGGGGCGAAAGTTGTCAATTCCGCCTGAGTGCCCGTGCGCATGCGCACTTCGTTCTCATTACTCCCGTGGAACGAAAAGTAATGGATGCGGCCAGGAAAAGACTAGCGTGTGCTTCACGAGAGGAATGCGCGCGCACCTCGTGAGACGGCTGCCCTCGCTTCGATCGCGCAGCAAACCTTCCACTCGGGGATCACGCTCTTTCCTCCCATAAAGCATAAGATATTATTTTTTACACACAACCAAATCCATGATTATTTTTCAGATACTTTCCATTGTAGCGGCTAGAAAACACATTACAAGAATAATATAAAGTCAAAGAAAAACGAACATTTCATAGTGGTGGCATTGAATAGTATTTTTAAAATAAAATACATCTATTATTATTTATCAGATGTGATGTGAATTCTGGAGTCATCGAATTTTAGGGATGTTTTATTTTCGCTTTTTGTCGACTACAGAGTCACCTGTGAACCAAAATGCAATAGCTCCTAGGTCAAATTAGTGTACTTTTTTCCGGAGAATCCAAATCTGCAATACAAAATGGGGGTTCCTATTCAAGTTTTATTGTCAATTTCATTATCACTGAATGCTCCCCTTCGTGTCGAACAACTTTCATTCCACACCTTTTTTGATTCTGTGCATAGTTCTCGAGATATTTCTATGTCTTCAGATAAATCGGCAACCCTGTATATGATACGTACAATCTAGCATCGCGATGATCTCTGAATATGAGAGGATATTTGATGTCATAGGCGAAATCTGCCTTTGTCAGACGCCCACCCTCTCTCAAGAAACCAGCATCGTCAATGAATGGACTCGAGGCCGATAACGGATGCTTTTCCGAAAGCTTTTTACCCGAGCTTGAATTTGACAAAACGTCCGAGAAGCCGCTTTGCTGCACGTAATGAAACTTTAGTTATGTGTGTTAATTTACAAAATATAACTATTCTGTTACAATGATAGCGTTTTTAACGATATCGAATCTTCATAGCCGCATTCTTATGGAGAGCCGGAAAACGAGTAAAGTCAAAGAAATATCTCAAGCGGAAATTCGAACAATTGTAATAGAAGATTACAATTCGGAATTAATCCACTTTGAGAATGAATTAAGACGGCTCCTTGCAATGCCGCTACCCTGTTGCGATGCTCGTCTACAGGCAAACAACTTTGAGATGAAGGATAGTTTAATATAACAAAATTATATTTAACAAAAGTTAATCATATAAAAACTTATTTAATATTAATAAAACGGAGACGTTTGACGCCATTATGCCGTTTTATGTTTTTTAACGAAAAATACTGAAGTATAACAAATAACAAAAATGAATTAAGTTACACGCGAACCACTGACTTTAATAAGCCTTGCTCAGCAGGCGGCTTAAGTTGTAAAACGTGTAACAGCGAGCCAGCCAACAGGCGGCAACAGTATGCAGGACTTGGTGCAGGTTGCCTACCACACGGGTGGCAATCACCGATTATAGTAGACCTCCTTGGATTTATGTTGCTCTGTAACAGTGCCTAACAGGCGGTATGTAATCCGTGCTGTAGCAATTGATAGAAGTGAAGAGACTGCTGAAGAAACTGGACCTGAGGAGATGCGTCGGAAGCTGTGGAAAAAATATATGAGGTAGCCCTGATAAGGACTGGAAAAGGATGAATGAGTTAATCCCAAATCCTAGTCGGTGTTTTAATTCCAGCTCCAAATGATGCTGCGGAAGGGCCAAGACCAATATAAGGATGCTGCAGTACTAGCCGATCCTTATGAGCTTTCCAATCCAAACAATGTTGTCCTCTGGTGAAGCCTACGTCTTTTGATTTATTCGTGACCAGGTAAATGTCGACGAATATATTATGGCGATCGAAAAGAACATTAGAATGACTATGCCATTGGAAAGCTCGCTTATTTATACCCTGTACTATCCGTATTGTACTTATTTTGGGCCTATTTGATTGGCCAAAAGTTCGGAAGAGGGGTTAACCTGCCTCATACCTTAATTTACTAAAAAGAACAGAATTCGACTTTTTTAGCTTATAAAATGCATTCTTATCTCTTCATATTAGAAGGATAAAACCTTATAGAATTAAGATAATTAATTTTTAACGATAAAAAAATATGTTCTATTATATTACAGTTGAGATGTCCTAATATATGAATTTTTATGATATCTCCTACAGATTCTATAAAAATTCCTCGTACCAAAGATGCATAGTTTCTCATGGCTCTGTTGCAGGCCAAAAAAATTAAATTTTAATTTAATATGTTATAAAACGAATATTCGTAATTTAACAAATAATTTTGTGCTTATATTGCTCTGGAATAAATTTTACGAGGTCCCATAGCATAATTATGATATGCCGGTTGCACTCAATTGAACTCGGTTCTTATCTCGCCGATCTCGCTAAAAAATGTAAAATTAATGTCCTAAATGCTCTAGTAACGAAAAATTCATTTGAAACATTTAAATGATCGGATTCTCCTTATTTCCGGAAAATACTCGGAAGGGCATTTAAATATTTATTGTTCTGGTTCAAATTTAAATTATAAAATGTTTTAATTCACTTTAATTCACTATGTTTTCCGGATACTAGTGGATTATAATAATTCGGAATTGAAAAATGATTTCGAGTGACAAATTCCTGCCACTTTTATGACTTATATTTTCCCGATATATTATAGTAATAGTTATCGGCTTCCGTGCGTATTTTTTTAAAGGGGCGGTATCCGCCACAAAACCAATAATATTCTGCGCGTTGAAATTTTGTAGAATTGATCAGACGTGATTCTTGGCGCGTCTGTTTGGGAGTTGATAATCTAACAATGTATGCCGTAACGCGAAGCAACTTGAGCCACGAGGAGAAACGTTGTGCCATATCCACTAAGAACGAGTTTTCTATCGAGTGGCATACATTCGATATCACGTAATCGTCCATACCCACAATGGGATTAGACTTTTCGGAGCCGAAGGCCAGTGGGTCTCATCGTGGGATAGCCAACCAGGCCCGCGCCACCATAGCGACGGGAGAAACAATTCCTGGGCGCCGACTCCACGGGACGCAATATGTGCGGGATTGCCCTCTGACGGAGCATATCGCCAATTAACATCAGGGATTGACGTTTGAATTTTCGCAATGCGACTAGCGATGAATACTTCCCGTTTGCACGGCTCTCTCTCTGTAGACACTCCAATACTACTGTGGAGTCCGACCAGCGTACACATGGCAATTCCGAGTACTCGAGAGTGGACCGATTAGATTCGATCAATTGCGCAAGCAACAAAGCTCCGCAGAGTTCCAAATGTGGAAAATAGACTGCATTTTAATTGGAGCGACGCGAGTTTTGCTTACTAACATTGATGTGGCAATTCGTCCATCAAAACGTACACACCTCGGATATACTACTGCTGCATAAGCTGCACAAGAGGCATCTGAAAAGCCTTGAAGAGAAAGAGACACGACATCAAAGCATTGACCGGTCCATCGGGGGATAGAAATATCGGGTAAGTTCATCAAATCGACATAATATTGCTTCCACCTTTCTGTCAGCTCATCGGGAAGTGGTTTATCCCACGAGAGCTGCAATCTCCACAACTCCTGCATGAATATCTTAGCGCGAGATATAACTGGAGAGATCCAGCCTAGTGGATCATAGCCGGGAGAACGCGGCGTTTGGTGACAACTAAAATAGGAGAATGTGTGACATCATATTTAAATGAATCAACGTGAGATCGCCATGACAATCCTGAAAGATTAGTTGCTACTGTTTCTGATTCTACACTGTTCCAATCCAACCCGTGATTAGAACTATAGATACCCTGCAAGAGGGTCTCTTCATTACTTCCCCACTTACACGGTGTAAAGTGGCCTTTAGGTAATGGAGCCGTGAGCTTATTACACATTTTAACGAGATCGTCGGTGCTGTCCGCTCCAAACAAGCAGTTATCAACGTAAACAAACCTCTTGAGAATTTGAGCGCGTGGAACCCACTTGTTTCCTTCGTCGTATACCAACTGCTGCAATATGCGCAAGGCTAAGTACGGCGATAGAGCCATACCATATGTAAGCGTATTTAATTGAAAGTCCTGGACTGCATCAGAGGGTCGGAATTTCCTCAAAATACGCTGGTAATCAGGATCCTTAGAATGCACCAGAATTTGGCGGTACATTTTTGCTATATCGGCACAGTACACGTACTGATAAGCACGCTATTTCAACAATATTGTAAACAAGTCCGGGTATAACTTGGGACCTACCATTAAATGAGAATTTAATGACGTAAAGATGGTTGTAAGAGCAGAAGCATTAAACAAAACTCTTAATTATGTTGTGCTGCTATCGGGTTTTAATACCGGGTGGTGGATGAGATAAACGATATGGGGTTTTTCATGATCGGCAGAGCTCACCGTTGACATATGTCCGAGTTCCTGATATTCAGTAATAAATTTTGAATATTGCCGATGCAGCGTTTCGCTGCCTGATAATTTGCGAGAAAGCGAATGGAGCGCACTAAGAGCTTTCCGATAAGAGAACCCTATCGAAATGGGAGGATTATACTTTAAAGGAAGACAGACTACATACTGACCCGTCGCGGTACGGGAGTGCGTCGTCTTAAAATGTTCCTAGCATCGGGAATCTTCTGGAGACAGAAGTTTAACGGGTGGGAGATCCTCGAGCTTCAAGAATCCTGTGAGCAACTCATCGGGCGAAGGTTTACCACGTGCAATATCTTCAAGCAGGAGAGAGCCATACAAATCCGCGCCTACAATGACTAGTATAGATTCATAATCCATAGGATTGTCATCCGTTAGAGGCAATCCTTCTGCACGTTGCCAAAGAGTATCACGACGTTCGACTTGCGATGTATAATTTGTTAAACCTTTTAAAATGAGTGCTTCCGTTTGAAACACCGGAGCATGACTCATCTTTGAACTTATTGACTGAGGAACAACGGCTGTGGACCGAGAGTACACTACCAATCCCCAGGAAAGTGTGTACGGCTGGAACCGACCGAATTTTCAATGCCCTCACCACTGCTTCCGCGACAAATGAGCGTGTAAAACCCGGATCCAATATGGACCTTCATCGTTCTATAAGACGATGACGTCACCAGGAGATGAGCAGTCGCCAATAGAATACGACTTGTATCGTTTGATTTCGGCGATGTGACAAGAACATGAACGACTCTTTCGCCTTTTTACTCGAGTGGCTCCTGCTGTGTGGTTGTCGTCACGGGAGACGTGTGCGTGGCAAGGGAAGCCTGAGCAATATGCAACATTGTATGATGCCTACCACGACGTTGATAACACGATCGATCACTACTGCATTGCGCAGTCTGGTGCTTATTTTAACTCTTTCGCGCGCTTTAACCGATTCGACGGCCCCAATGATTGAAATTCCCTACACTTATACATAGAGTGGTTCTGTCTACAGAGTGGGCACTGTGCCGGGGAAGATGCAACTAGGTGGACATTAACGAGATCTGATTTTACCCCCGAGAGAGGTCGCTTCGCCGGTTTGGATGTCGAAAAGGAAAACTTTCCGCAAGCTTCGAGACCGCGGATTCGAGTAGCGAGAAATTTATGTAACCTTAGATAATGCGGGAATTCGTTCGAGTCACCTAAGTGCAATTCCCACGCCCGACGTGTTCACGGATCTAACTTAGACGCGGTAAGAGCTACAAGTACGACACTCACTCCAAGAACACCTGGAGTTATCTCTTCCGCCGATGTTGTCACCTACCGAAAAAGATTCGCGGATTCAAGAGACGACACAATTTCTGGGACCCGATTCCGTAAAGACCGTAACGACTGTACAGATTCCGCTTTAACCGAGGGTAGCGATAAGAAAGAATTAAAATGAGCGGTAACTATTGAACGAGAATTGTCATATCGAGAAACTAATAATTTCCACGCAGTTGCATAACTTTCCGGGGGAAAAACTACGTTTTTTAACAATTCACTGGGCTCTCCCGAGGGACTTGAAAGCAAATAATGTAATTTTTTAATTGAACCGAGAATTTCATTTTTATCAATAATGGATTCGAAATATGCGCAAAACTTTGTCCATTCCGTATATTTACCAGTAAATACAGGCAGCTGAATTTTCTCGCGGGTTTTCGGGCACTACACTGCACTACCGTTTCACGATGTCACGGTGCCTTTTTACCAATGTTTTTCAGCCTTTTCTAGTACCACCGAGAATCCGCGCACTAGATCCTGCCAGGATTCCCACAAATATTCCACAGGGGAAGTAGCGAAGAAAATTGAGTTCCAGGTTTAGAGGCGGTTTTAACAAGATTGGCAGTTAATAGCAAGATTATTAGTTTCCTTACACCGAATAGATCCAATTACAAAAACTGATGGTGGATTAAGCGCGTCGCGAAATACATAATAATATGCGTGAAACGGCGAACGTTCGTAGCGCGATTGCTTGCTAATTTGCGACTTACTCGAGTCGAGCGAGGGTCCTACCTCGTTACATAGCTTTACCGAGAGATGGCGCTACGGCAATGTCGCCGCGATGGGTGCGGGAAAAAATGCCACACGTAAGTCGAAAATGCAGTGGCCTATCTACACGTTTCTATGGTCTAAGGCAAGGTTTCTCGGGAATATAGTCTATCCACGCAAAAGCATACGAAAATATGAGAGCCTTTACCTGTGTGCATATATATGTGTGCCGCAACCTATTTTCGCGAATATTATTAATTGAAATGAATGACAATATCAAGATGATGTAATTAGGAAGAGCCGTGTGATAATGACAACGACATTTAAAGTAAACATGTATATTTAAATGCGTTTTAAAGGATTTCAACCAAGATATAGGTTAAAGGTGCTTCGAGTGGTAATTTTAATTAGATATATTTCTTTGTTAAAAATTTATAATTTCTTTCAGACTGTCACAAGGTCAATTATCCAGGTAAAGTCGTAATTTAGAGGATCATCTTCCTGTGGTGTTTGCGGGATAGAAATGGAAATATTTTATCCACTAAAAGAGTAAGAACACGTAAGTAAATATTTCTTGACGTTTACTTTTTTAATCTCTTCACGAGTTTCTTTTTCCACTCGAATATAGCCCACCTACGAGCAGCGGGTAGGGCTAGTAATTTTGACAGCATTGTTCACGTTTTTAAGTGGCTAAGAAATGTCCTCCCTCATGATAAAACATAAGATAATCTAATTGGGTTGTAATTATCTACCATCAATTTGTGTTTAAATACACAATTTAAAACTACATTTATAGAAAAATATGACGAATGAATCAGATTAATCATAAGTTAACTATGTGTTCATTTCGCTGATATTCATACAAATTGATTTACTCTCTGCTAAGATAAAAAAATGTAATTCATGGATTAAATTAATTTGCAACCATGTTTCTGGATACCTTTCATACTTAAAAACGTGGAAAATTTTGCTTCAAACCAGTTCGTTGAAAGTATCATATTTAAAAAGTCGAAAAAAAATAAGAAGAAATTTGACGCCGATACGACTTTTTGAATGTTAGGTAAAAAAGTAGAAATCTGTTGTAGTTGTAATTATATACCATCAATTTGTGTTTTAATCACACTATTTTAAACTACATTTATGGAAAAATATCACCAATGAATCAGATTAATCATAAAACTGTGTGTTCATTTTGCTGATATACGTCAAAATTGATTTACTCTCTACTAAGGTCAAAAATTTCATTCTTGGCTTGAATAAATTTACAACCATGTTTCTGGGTACGTTTTGTACTTTGTACTACATCATATTTCTCTTTTCTTGTTGTTTTCGTTCAATACGAAGAAAATAGATGTGCACTGAAATACGTTTAATAAGCAGGACAATTAATAGGATCAATCGAAGGTGTCTTTGCGACAACAAAATTGTTAGCCGAACACTTATCGACTGTCGCTTTCTTAAGATGTTTATATTGTCTCCGCAGTGATATAGTTTTCGTTTTTACAATTTAGTCCTTTCGTAATGACTTTTATTACTGGTTTCATATATATATGATAGATAATAACCTAATTCAATTAAACGCATTGATGTGGAAAGTGGATTTTTAAAATATGAAACAAATCTACTTATTTTTGCAGGTGAAGCATTGGCGACAAGCAGCCTTTAGTAGTAGAGGTATGACCGTCCGAAATTTGTTTACACCGCCGCCAGCAGGCGTCGCCACAGTCGCGGCGCTGTCGCAGCATGCGAGGTGGTAGATTCGTGAACTAATTCGCAGACTGATTTGTGGACTAACTCGCGGACTGACTCGCGGGCCGACTCGCGGATTGATTCGCATTTTTGATTTGCTGTCTAGTACGCGGGCTTATAATTCAAGACTCTCTCATTGGGAAATCTGCCGTCACTAATGAGGTCATTAAGATGACGCAAGGAATTCGTGGACGGTCCCATTGAGTTTTCGAAGATTAATGCTGTAGCGATATGCATATATCTTTCGATCTTTTAAATGTGCCCTGTTGGGAAATCTCTCTTTCAATATGGCACACCGTTACCGACCTAATTCGAATGTTACATATCTTTTTTTTTTGATGAATTGAAAGCGTAGATTTCCATTAGTCTAAATACCAGCCTGAAGGGGTCTGGCCCAATCTCGTATATCGACGACCTACTTTTTAAATCTCACACAAATTTTAAAAACCTGTTACTCGTTAGTGATGCAATAAGGGCTTTGACCTCTCCCTTGTCATGTTGTAAGATTGAATTCACCTTTCCGAATTTTTTCTCGTGGGGAAAATATATCCATCACTATGACAGTCGTCTTGACATGCCGTTAGCGTAACTCAATGATCTCCAATAGTGACGAAACCGCTGAGTCCCTTCACTCAAAACCGCTAAGACCATTTTAAGATTAATTTAGAAAAGCCTCTAAGCAAGTCTCAACGCGTTCAAAAATCTCCCCTTCGAAAGCGCTCGTTCTAGATTCCAATCATTGGGAAAACACATGTAACTTCGACCATCCTTGAGAAAACACATGTAAATTCCAAGCATATTAGATAATATGTCGGGACCTATGTCTCTCAAAGATGGTATACGAGTTGAGACGGGTGTAAAACCAATTAGTGATTACATCCCCCATGATCTCATTCTAACCATGCTTTTAAGATTTACGACCAGGGCCGACGCCCGAGACGTGACGATGACCTACTAACGCTCGGGGCCTCACAGCTACGACAGGTGCATAAAAGACGCCATGCAAGTCTCAACGCGTTCCTAAGAAGATTCGCTCTTGAACCTATTGTTAAATTTGACCATTTTTAATAATAACCCATTTTCTTTTTTGGTACAATATCATGCAGGAAGGAAGTGTACCCTATCATTTAGCGATGCGGACGGGAAGCCCCTGTCCTTTAGGCAACCCGGCAAGCGTAGACGGTACCAGTTTGTTCGGTACCAGTTTGGAAGTTTGACTAATGAAATTTCGTGGTTGAATCTATTGGAATAAAAAGAAAAAACGGAATTTGTTAGTTATTATAAATAAACGTTCCATTTTATTTTATAAATGTGTTTTCTGCAAAACCAGCACTTTAATTTGTAATCGAATTTGTATCTAAATATGCAGACTAATCCGACCAATGTTATCATTCTATTGTTCGTTAGTTCTGGTTTATAATTTTTATATTATATGAAAAACTATCTGGAAAAGAATTTTCTTGGAAAAGAAAAGTATGTGATATAAGCGTATGCATGAAAAAGCGGATGTACTTTGGAATTTTTATTACTTTTTTAGAAATAGATAGAGTTGGTCAAGGGTACGGGTTGCTAGTCCGGTTTGCTGCACTTTCTAAAGATGCTTTTAGATTTTTCCGTACATTTTCCTTTGAGACTATTTCGGAAAGTTTATATAAAATAATTAATGATATTTTTACTCTCTACTGATAATGTAGGAAACTGTAAGTGGGAGTGAAAATTCAGGAATTATAGGGTTCTCTATTTTCGATCGGTATCGGTAAGTTATTTGTTAAGAGGTTCGGTTAGTATACGCCAGGCGCGCTATTGCATCGGATATTTGGTCGGTATTTTTCAAATTAGGTGCGTTACGTAGGACGTAACAGTACAGTGAAACACAAAGAAAGCAATTAAGCGGCGATTTAACTATGTTGATAATATCATAATACTTCCTATTGCTTTATGTAATTCTAATACTTAACAAAATAGAACATTATATATTTCTGGTAAAAAAGACTCTTCAAAGCGTTCATTTACTGTGTTCTTTTCTTTTTTAATATAATAATTTTCAATCTCTTTCCGTTTGCGGTTATTCGTTTCAGATGCTAAGATTTTTACTTTAGGATAATCGAAATCATGTCCAGTTTCTTGTCTATGTTTCGTTAGTGCTGCGTAGTTGGATTCTTTTCCAAAAATATTGCGTCTATGTTCTTTAAGTCGTGTACCAAGGAGTTTGCCAGTTTCTCCAATATACACACAGTCACAATGATGGCAAGGTATAGAATAAACTACACCACTTTTTTTAAGTTTTTGTAGTCGATCTTTAAAAGGCTTAATTCCTCCGATGTTAGTATTGATCGGTTTGTTAACAACGCGAACACGTTGTTTTTTCAAAGTTTTCGCGATTCTCTCATTTAACCCTTTGACATATGGAAGTGATGTGGTAGTTTCAGGTTTACACTAATCAATCGGGCGTTCTGCATTTTTATTATAATGGTAATGAACACGTTTTCTAATAATCTCTTGTATAAGGTTCAATGGATAGTTGTTTTGAATTGGAATCTTTTTAACCAATCTTAAATTTTTTTCCCTGAACTTTATCTCAGACAATATAGAACAGTCCTTGTGTTTCACTGTACAGTGGTTTCGAGTGTTGGTAAGAGAGGGGGATACACACACTTTATACATACATAAATTGGTATTCGTTACTTTTGACATATCAATTCCGCGATATATGTTTGAAATGCACGAGCCATTTTCATCAAATGTCATTTCATGTAAAGCGTTAGTGAGTGTGGAGAAACGTCAATTAACTTCTTCGACGGGAAGTGACCTTAAGATCGGTCTTTCCACTTCTATCAATAAGTTTTTTGGTAGTTTTCTTCAATATGTTATCATACTTTTATCCACCAGTAGATTTAAAGTCATCATAATTATATTGATAGATGCTGTCAAAATTCATGCACCACTCACCAACACTAATTTGACATGTTAATGTTTCATCGTGTGATTTTTCGTTCTATCCCCTTACAACCATGTGAGTAACTTTTTATTTTTTGACTGTTGTAAAATTTGTAAGTTTATCATTATGTTTTTTGAAAAATTGTATTATGTTATACCTGTTGTAGAATTGTAAAAATAAACTGAAGATGGCACACATCAGGATGCCGAAACGTTTTTTAAAAATTTAAATTGTTTTATTTGAAGGACCGACTTCACTAAGAAAAGAGTCATTAGAATTTTCTTCCTATGAAAATTCCTTATATTAATTTATACAAGCGGTCGAGAATCAATTACTGGCAATCAGGATGATACAAAATCCTGATCAAAAAACTCATAATAGATGTTGAGAAAACAAAATTATGAATAAAGAACAGTGAAATTGCCTAAAAATGGCAATATCTGAAAATTAATAATGAAAAAAAAAATAAGAAACAAATATTAATCCTTCTGTCGAATGGCTACAAAGCAACGATTAATATTTATTTATTTATTTTTGTTCTGTTAATAATTTTGATAAATATTTGCATTTTGTTGCAATTTCACTGTTCTTTATTCATAATTTATTGATTATTGTGGGGTTATACCGTTATCGCAAAATTCAAATGTGGCGCGTCGACGGAATTATTAAAAAAAGAACATGTAGATGGCGCGCAAAACTATGTCGAACCGTTTCAGGCAGGGGGAATAAAGAAGGTGCCAAGATGGCGACAGAGTGTGCCGCGCGTCGGTTGCACGCTGCAACATATTTTGTATTTTTTATGCGACACTAAACAATGTAATAGATCAAACTTATGTTAATAAAGTGGCTCAGTTTTTCGTACTGCGTGTCATTTAAGTTTTTCATCCTACAAAATGGGGGCTCAGCCGGTATTGAAATCTAGTTTTGACTTGTGAAAAAGACGCCTAGTCCAAAACCGCATGCGACAAGCGGGAAAAAACGACGAGTCTTGCGTGCAACAAAGACGCCATGCTAACGACGTTTCCGATGACTAACCATCTGGTATAAAACATCCTCTAAAACGAGGACGATGAAGCTACGAGACGAATAGCTGAAACGTGAGGAACGACGAAATCACGGACGTCATCAACACAACAAAAACGACGAGTGTGTGGACGAGAAACACCAAAAACGCAGGTTTGAAGACGTAAGGTGGTTCGTAAGTAAGACGAAAACACGTAAGAGACCAAAAACAAGGACACTATACGTTCTGACTAAATCTGACGAAACGCGCTTAAGACGGAAAAGTCACACAACAAGGGCGTTCAGAAAGACGATAAAAGACGCGGGAGAGACAAAGAGGAGACGCGTGGTGTATTCGCGATACGTCTAACATGAACCGCGTTTTATTATCGGAAAGGATTGAAGTGTTCGCCATAGTGCATATGCCATTGTCGAAAAAGCAAACGAACAGAGTTGGTGACGTCGACGCCGACGGCCATATTGGACGGTGCGCGTACGCGTGCGCAGTCGTTCACTAGCGCCTTGTTCGAAGTGCCGAAAACAGGTTCGTCGTTTGCCGTGGCGTGTCATAGTAGTCTGTCTCTCTCTAACATCGAGTATCGCGCTTCTCGTGCCTCATAAGACGCGCATTCGACAGACTTTGAAGATTCAGCAGTGATCTTTGGTTGGAGTGACATACAAAAACTTGTATTCGCTAAGCTGGCATTGACTGATTTGGCTAAGCTCTTTATACAGAGCGAACGTAACGTCAATACCTGGAGAGATCTTAAGGCCTTGTTGAAAAGGGAATTCTCTGTGCAATTAAATAGTGCGCAGCTCCATGAAGATCCAATATGGCGGATGAATTTTTACGAAGTGAACGGATGTTGCTGAAACTTGTTTCTCGGGGGTTTTCGGGGTCGCAGAATACGATTCTGAACTTAGATTTTAAAGATTTAAAATGGCGGATCCAATATGGCGGATGAATTTTTGAAAAGTGATTGGGCGTTGTTAAAACTTGTTCCTTTTTGGAAGATTAAGATTCTTATTTGGAATATGCCAAATCTTCAGTCAATTCGTTCGAATGTGCGGCATCAATTAAGCTTTTAAAATTTTGTGGTATGACGCATACGCAGATGTCGTTCGGCCTGAAGACTAGCACGCGTTGCTTCCCTTTTTAAAGTCGCGCCGATACCATCGCATGCTCCTTTTCCATGCGCTGTCGTATGAAAATGCCATTCAGCTTCAATGCCGAAATCGATTTTGTGATACATGAGATTACTCATTTGGAATCTATTTTTATAATGTTGTACCGCACCATCGGTAACATAAATTACATGTTGTACGCGTGGGCACACTTTTTTATTTCAGGAATAATAGTTTGTTGCATTACATACATGGCAGATGTATCAGGAGTCAAGCTGTTTGATAATAATATATTACTAAAATGGATTATTGTACTTTCTGATTTGTAGTAGAAAACGACAGGATGAACCGTATATTGGTCGTTGTTGTAATGAAACCCTTGTGCTCCATTTTGTACAACGAATGCGAAGTTTTTCGAGAAATCACTGTGAACTAAGTCGATTCGCAAATGGGGCTGTCAACAGCAGCGCAAATTAAGTTCCAAAATTATCGGGATTCTGCTTAGTCCTCGAATTAAAAAAAAATAAGGGAATAATCTTTTTCACTTTCATAAATCCAACACATCAACGACTCTTGTTATCTTTGTTATTCATTAAACTAAAGATAAAAGATCGATGTCGTGATAGTTAGGATGTACATTTCGCACTCACAACTGTAAAAAAGTAATATGCAATGCACATTACACTCATGTGGAACACCTGTATCTAGATATATTACATCGATATTAGTACTCGATATCAGGCTTCCTTTTGACCTAATGAAAATCCATTTCTACTATGGGAGCTACGTTTACAGACGCGCAGAGCCGCGAATATTGCAACGGCACCTAGCAGCAATAAGCCTTCCACCCGTTTGGGCCTTAATGGGTTAAGCTGACGCTAGGTGGCATTGCGATTTCCGCGGTTCGATTTTGCTCCCGTTATAGAAACGTAACTTCATTTGGTATAATAGAAGACTTGAAGGAATATGTCGATACTTTATATCTTATATGTTACATGTGTTTCTTTTGCAGTATAAAACGCATATAAATATTTTTAAATAAAATATTGCAGTATATTGGTGACGCTTGCTATTTGCTACAAGTATTGATTCAAATATTACCTATTAGTGTATAACTTGTATTATCGTTTTATTCATTACTTACCATGGCGGGGGTTTCCGATCATAGTGGTAGATCAAATACAGTAATTCGCACAGACAGATGCATAAATCCATTGCTGGAACGTGGTCGTATAGGTAAAGTGTTACGAGAAGTTTCGGAAAATATTTTATTAATGTTTCCGCACTTACCGCAGAAAGCTAGAATTTGCAAAGATTGTAGACAAAAAATTGCCGAAAAAGAAAAAACACTTTGTACAACCGCTAATGAACCTGAAGATGTTCCCGACTCAGAAATAGCGGATCATAGACACACCTTCAAATAAAAGAACCCGTTTATCTAAAGAGGCTCAGTTAGAAGCACTTTTACATGGTCTGAAAGATAAATTTTCGAGTTTGCCTGAAAATGATCCCTTACGCTTGACTATTTTAACAATACCTCCACAATGCTGGAGTATACGTGACATAGCTTTAGAATTTGGAACATCCTATCGAACTGCAAAGAATGGTCGTGATTTGAGAAACGAACTGGGCATGTTGGCAGTACCTCGTCCAAAACAAGGAAAGACCATACCTACACAGACAATTAAAAAAGTAATTGAATTTTACGAAAACGATAGTAACAGCCGAATGCTGCCGCACACAAATGATTGCATATCAGTGAGAGTTAATGGACACAAGCAAACAGTTCAAAAACGGTTATTACTCAGTGACGTGAATAAACTGCATGAACTATTTAAAATAGAGAATCCTGAATTTCCAATAGGCTTAAGTAAGTTTTGTGAACTTAGGCCAAAATGGTGTGTGCCTGTCGGAGCGGCACGTTCGCACAACATCTGCGTCTGCGTCATACATCAAAATTTTAAAAGTTTACTTGATGCTCCACATTTGAACGAATTGACTAAAGATTTGGAATATTGCATAAAAGATTACAATGATTGCATCAATTTTGTACTTTGTTCTAGCCCAAAACCTATTTTCTACTTACGGGAGTGTGAGTTTTGTCCTCACTTGGATAAATTTTCAGATTATGTATCGCGTGTTTTGGAAGAGAATGAAATTTCGCAAATTCTTTGCAGCACATGGCAATCCACTGACAGATGTGCATTGATAAAAGAATGTTTTTCAATAGATACTTATGTTGACAGGCTGTGCTATAGATTGCTTGAATTCGTATTGCACCACTTTATTTCTAAGAGTCAGTCGCAATATGTAGAAGAACGTAAAGCGAACCTTCAATACGGTAAAGTATTAGTTCACAGTGCTTTCTCGGAAAGCTTCGCATTCGTTGTACAAAATGGAGCACAAGGGTTTCATAACAACAACGACCAATTTACGGTTCATCCTGTCGTTTTCTATTACAAATCAGAAGGTACAATAATCCATTGTAGTAATATATTATTATCAAACAGCTTGACTCATGATACATCTGCCGTGTATGTAATGCAACAAACTATTATTCCTGAAATAAAAAAAGTGTGCCCACGCGTACAACATGTAATTTATGTTACCGATGGTGCGGTACAACATTATAAAAATAGATTCCAAATGAGAAATCTCATGTATCACAAAATCGATTTCGGCATTGAAGCAGAATGGCATTTTCATGCGACAGCGCATGGAAGAGGAGCATGCGATGGTATCGGCGCGACTTTAAAAAGGGAAGCAACGCGTGCTAGTCTTCAGGCCGAAAGAAATTCAGCAATTTTGAACGCAGAAGCTCTATATATCTGGGCAAAAAATAAATTCAAAAATATTCAATTTTTCTACTATACTAAACAAACACACGAGAAAGCTCAGAGATTTCTAAATAAGAGATTTACAGTTGCCCCAGCCGTGCCAAATATTCGAATGTCACATGCATTCGTACCAGATTCAAGCAATGTTGCGCGATGCCGTCCTGTGTGTCAGCCCAACATCCAAAATCGACACCGTCGTGCCATCTCGGCGAGAGTTTTGGCAGCGCGAACCGAACGACGTCGCGCTTATCGACCCGACATAGTGAGATCTGCGAGATTTCGAACTTCGCGGACTTTTCCAGGAATTTGGTTGCGCTTAAGACCACCTGCGGCGCAACCCTTTCGCTTCCTGGAAAGGTCCGAGAAGATTTCCGTTTTTATTCCTCTTTTCGGAAAAACCACAGACACATGTGCCTCGCGTGTGGTTCCGCTTTTCTTCCTGTTTTACGCGCCTTGTGTAACGCGACGCCTGATCTTTTTATACGGAGGATTACCGGACGTAGTCAAATCACGCCGTGATTCACGTCATCTCACCGTGATTCAAATTCATATTAGCCGAAAGGCCGGACTAATTTTCGCGAAACACGCGGTTCGCCATTTCCTTTTGTACAAAGTGCTCTTCACCTTGGAATAAATAGTTCTCGACCAGATGAAATGTTTTTTTGTTACTTGAACGTCACCTACTTACAGGACCTGGACCACGCAGCCTCGCATGCGCCTGCACAATATAATTGCGTGCCATGCATCGAGAAACATTTGGCGATCCGGCCAGGATATTGTAAGTACAGTGAATAGCGAGTGGACATAATTATACTAAAAGACAATTTTTATTGCAAAAGACAATTTGGACATTAAATGTATTTTGGACAGAAGTGCATCGGGACTGATTCCGGTGAAGAAAATACGTAAATTTTAAAAATTAAATATTATCGCGCGTAATTAGTGCGCGATTCGCATATAATTAGCACACTAGTGCGATTCGGGCGAGTTCGTCAGTCGTCGACTGTACCCGAACATACAGTTCGGAGCACGAGTCGGACGTGACGTCATCGGGCATATCGCACTTCTCGGTGCGTTTCGGCCATCATCGGTCACATTCGGGATCGTAAGATTCCTGTCGCGTTGTGTACCAGGAGTACATACGGGTTCGCTACGTCACCGGCGGTGACGTCAGCAGGAGGGAAGCAAGATCGATTGCTCTCTTTTATCGTTCGAAATCGGCTATACTCGGGTCCCACACGGGCCCCAGACGTGTACCATCGGTTAGTACTCCACACTAACACACGCTTCACCACGCCTTCGGTGTCGATAGCGAGAGGGATTGCACTCCCTTCTCCACGCGCGTCATAGTCAGGCATCTAGCGGAGTAGTGCCACGCCTTCGCGCCTATCTATTGGCCGCTTACAGTGCGCCCCGCTTGCGCGTCCCGCTTGGAGTGCCTACAAGCTGCCAGTCGCGAAGCGACCCATGCACCGAAAGCACCAAGCTCGAGCCTAGCCGCACTTAGCCGTTTCTTCGGATTCGAGTTAACCGTTAATAAGCTCGCAAAATTCGCGTTGCATCCCCGGCTCAATCATGCCCAAGAATCGTAGCCAGTCAGACGCGACAGACGCGTACCATGAATTGACGCAATTAGTCGCGCAACAAATGAAAACTTTCTCCTCGATAAAACGAGCGGCTACATTTTTACAAGGCGCAAGTTTGACAGCCGAAGGCGCTAGCACGCGAATAGCTTTTATTCAACCCAAATGGGTTCAACTTTCAACCCGAGATGAAGATATGGCCTTGTACGAATCGTTGCCAGAATGCGCAACGCACGAATATTTTGTGGATGACTTTATGGGCATGGCTGAGGAGCTATACCTGCAGACCGTCGCCGGCTTCACAGCAGTGGTCAACCGCACTACGCCAAGGACTTCATCTCCCAATTCAACTGCACCGAACGCCGAGTGTCAGCGCCGCACGCAAGTACCGTCGATAAAATTACTCAAATTCTCGGGAAATTATTTAGATTGGGTGGCGTTCCGCGATCACTTCCAGGCGCTTATAATCAATGACGGTTCATTTGACGCGTTTCAGAGGTTGTATTACCTCAAGTCCTGCCTTGAAGGTGAGGCGGCATCCGCACTCAAAAATATCGCTATTACCGCTGACAATTATGATGTCGCCTGGAAGATGCTCGTCGATCGCTATGAGAGTAAACGTCGTCTGTTGTCAATGTTATTATGTAAGTTGTTCGCTTTAAAATCAATTGCTCGTGATGGATCTATTTCGGAATTACGTCAATTATTGGATTCGGCGCAAGAATCCATAGATGCGCTCAATAAACTTGGTCGCCCGGTAAGCGACGATATTCTTGTTCATTTAATTACGCAGCGTCTGGATCGGGGAATGCGCGAAGCGTGGGAGTTTTCGCTCGATGGCGATGATTACGCTACGTATGAGCAATTAAATAAATTTTTAAAATCCAAAGTACGCGCTCTTGAAGCTTCAACGTCTAGCCCCAAAGTGCCGCGGCCTCCAGTGTCACAGTCGCGAGCGAAAACAATCACTGCATCGCATTCAGCCATTCACCACGCGAGTACTAAAACTCCATGCAAGTGCATCCTATGTGAGGATGTGCATCCGTTGTACAAATGCGCGAAGTTCAATAGCAGCCCAGTGCCACAACGGTGGGATATTGTCAACCGTCATGCGCTGTGTTCGAATTGTTTATCACCGTTCCATAAGAGAGATGCGTGCCGAAGTGAACGCACATGCATGCATTGCAAAAAACGGCATCATTCGCGTTTGCACTCGTTTCCGTGCAATCCGGTCACCCCTTCCGCAGAAGCAAGCACATCAACTGGCAACCAGCCTGATATTGGGGCGAATTTGATCCAGTCGCATTTAGGCACTCCTAAGGTGCCCTCCCACATTATACTTGCTACTGCGTGGGTGTTAGTCGTCGGTGCCTCCCAGAGGAGCGGATACAATTGAAGAAGCGATCGGTATCCGTAACCAAACCAACGCTTTGCTGAGTAAAGGCCACTTCATCCTTCGCAAGTGGTCCAGCAACTCAGCCGCCTTACTCGCGAACATCGATCCGGCTAATCATGGTCTGTCCTGCGATAAAACGCTTCAGGACGATGACAGTGTGAAAATCCTCTGTATTGCGTGGCGACCAGCCACCGATTCTTATCGCTTCACACTGCATCTCCCTCCGCCATCGCTTATCACGAAGCGCACAATCCTGTCCCAAATTGGTCGCATATTTGACCCGCTTGGATGGCTTGCACCGGTTGTGCTGGTTGCTAAGCATTTGCTGCAACAACTCTGGGCTTGCAAGGCACCCTGGGATTCCCCCCTCCCTGCGGATTTACAATCCACTTGGGGAGTCTTCTATCACTCCTTACCCTCTCTTGCGGACATCGCAATCCCACGCTGGCTTGGCATGTCACCGTCCAGTAAGATCGAGCTTCATGGGTTCTCCGATGCCTCCATGAAGGCATACGCCTCAGTAGTGTATGTTCGCGCAGAATCGTCCTCAGGACATATTACGGTCCACTTATTGACTGCCAAGACAAAAGTGGCTCCGTTGAAACACTTAACCATTCCCCGCCTGGAGTTGTGCGGCGCCTTGATCTTGGCACGGTTGATGTCCCAAATACGCTCCTTACCCGTGTTCGCACACTGTCCCGTCCAATGTTGGACCGATTCGACCATCGTGCTCGCCTGGCTTGCAGGGCAGTCAACCGAATGGAAGACATTTGTCGCGAATCGTGTAGCAGAAATGCACACCGCACTCCCTTCTATACCATGGCGTCATGTGCCTGGTGCCGACAACCCTGCCGACCTCGCCTCTCGTGGCATGTCCGCTTCCGACATAGCCGCTTCAAACCTTTGGTGGCACGGACCTACCTGGTTGTCTTCCAGCCCATGTAACTGGCCGTCCTTAAAGCTCTCCGTAGATGATGATGCTCCTCTGGAGAGACGGTCGACCATACTTACCGCGAGCGTCACCGCAGCTGTCGATCTCAAGCTACTTGAACGATTTTCAAGCTGGCCGCGGCTGTGCCGAGTGTTGGCCCTTTGTCTGCGCGTGTCCCGAAAGTGGACTGCCACCCTCGCACGTCAATCACGCATCGTAGAGCTCAACTTAGTTGCCAATCGAGTTTTCGCCCTTACCAAAGCAGTCGCATTCGGTAGCGAACTGGCGCTACTTAAACGCAATAAGCCAGGCCAAGACGGATCCAGGCATCTACGGATTGACCAAGCCTTACCGAAAGGTAGCCCGCTACGTCGCCTCAACCCATTCTTAGACCATAACGGTGTGCTCAGAGTGGGTGGATGCCTGTCTTTAACCACGCTGAAATACGAGGCCAAGTTTCCGACAATTTTGCCTCATGGGCACGTATCGCGTCTCCTCGCCCGCCACGCGCATGAACGATGCCTTCACGGGGGCATCACCCTGACTCTCAGTACTTTGCGAACACACGTGTGGGTACTGCAAGGTCGTAAGATCGCAAAGTCGGTAGTCGCACATTGTGTGCCTTGTGCCCGACAACTAGCGGAAGTTCCCACTCAAATGATGGGGTCATTGCCTCCGGCTCGCACACGTCGTCCGTTATGCGCCTTTATTGAATGTGGCGTCGATTACGCTGGGCCTCTCCGACTCCGGCTCGCCAGCGGCCTCGGTTCAAAGTCGCATTCCGCGTATGTCGCCGTATTTATATGTATGTCGTGTCATGCCATTCATCTCGAAGTGGTCAGCGATTATTCTGCGAAGGCATTTCTTGCCGCTTTCGAGCGATTTTCATCTCGTCGCGGCCTTCCGAGCGTCGTACATAGTGACCACGGAAGGAACTTCGAGGGAGCCGACAAGGAGTTGCGCGCCGCGTATCGGTCAGCCGTCAGTTCGGAACTCCTTCGGGATCACGTGGTGGATAATAGAGTCGAATGGAGCTTCATTCCGCCTGCCGCCCCCCACTTCGGCGGGTTATGGGAGGCTGGAGTGCGCTCCATGAAACGCCATCTCAAGCGAGTGCTTGATCCACACACCCCAACCTACGAGGAGCTCGCAACGCTGCTTTGTCGCGTATAAGCGTGTTTGAATTCACACCCGCTCGCGCCCTTGTATGAGGATATCGTTAACCGCTGACTTTTCAACCAGCTGTATCTCGCGCTAGAAATTATATCGCCAGCTCCTGGACCAGTTCTGGACGTGTTGGAGTCGCGACTATATAACGTCCTGCCAACACCGATCGAAATGGTGCCACTCAAAGACCTCAATCCGGGTAGGTCAAATCGTCCTCTAGCGTGATGCCGATTTGCCTCCTGCCAAGTGGGCGTTGGCGCTTGTCATCGCTTGCCATCGAGGGCAAGACAGTCTAGTTCGCGTCGTGAGTGTACGTACCGCGAAATCAAATTATAAACGCCCAATTACCAAGTTGGCGTTGCTTCCAATCGCGATCGAAGGTGACACGACGCCAGAGCTCACCAGTTAAGTTAATTTAAGTACACTCTATATAGATAATAGTTATTAGGTTTAAGTCTATTGCGATATCGATATCGCAAGGCGGGCGGTATGTTGCGCGATCCCGTCCTGTGTGTCGGCCCAACATCCAAAATCGACACCGTCGTGCCATCTCGGCGCGAGTTTTGGAAGCGCGAATCGAACAACGTCGCGCTTATCCACCCGACATAGTGAGATCTGCGAGATTTCGAACTTCGCGGACTTTTCCAGGAATTTGGTTGCGCTTAAGACCACCTGCGGCGCAACCCTTTCGCTTCCTGGAAAGGTCCGAGAAGATTTCCGTTTTTATTCCTCTTTTCGGAAAAACCACAGACACGTGTGCCTCGCGTGTGGTTCCGCTTTTCTTCCTGTTTTACGCGCCTTGTGTAACACGACGCCTGATCTTTTTATACGGAGGATTACCGGACGTAGTCAAATCACGCCGTGATTGTTATCTCACCGTGATTCAAATTCATATTAGCCGAAAGGCCCAACATGCACAATATAATTGCGTGCCATGCATCGAGAAACAAGCAAGATATTGAATACTCACGTGCTATTAATCCCACTAGTAAAGTCCAGTACTGAAGTTATTGACAATTTTTAAATTTAAAATGACGTTATATTCTTAATATTGATATTGCTATTATTTCTACCATTATTGACTGCTATTAAATATTTCAGAAATCCAGAAATGATTTTTATTGTAAACCTTTAGCAGACGGGTTTTTCAGAGCTTATGACAACGTTCGATTACTTTTTCCTTTTTTAAATTATATGATTAATATGATTCTTCCTTTTGTGAGAGGCAAGGGGACTCACTTCCAAAAAGCACCCGAATTCGTGAGAGGCAAGGGGACTCACTTTCAAAAAGCACCCCAATTCATGAGAGGCAATGGGACTCACTTTCAAAAAGCACCCCAATGGGATGAGAACCCTATTACGTCCGCGTCGTTCATCCTGGGTAATGCCAAGAAGGGCATGATTTTTAGATGCATCTGCATCGAAAACGAAACTCGCTCCGAATGGACGATACAAAATCAACATCACTTCAAGAGCTGCGGGAAATGTCGGAAGAGAACCACGACAATCTAACTTTACGGGTAATAGTGCCTCCTGGCGATGGCAACAGCTGTTACATATACGGTTCAGAGGTCGTAACTTCTTAAATCCGAAGGTTGCAATAATTCATTAAACGACTTGTGTTCATACTCATATTATAACACTATACCCCTACTAGAGGTAAGCTATTCTATGTTTAACCGATTTTCGACATTATTTTGGTACTATACAATTTTTAATTTAGCTTTGTCATCCACCAGATTCGTATTGTACGACCCCAAAACTCCCCAGAGAAATAAGTTTCAGCAACATACGATCACTTTTTAAAAATTCATTGGCCATATTGGATCCGCCATTTTGAATTTTTAAAATCTAACATCAGAATCGTATTCTGCGACCCCGCGAACCCCCGAGAAACAAATTTCAGCAACATCCGATCACTTTTTACAAATTCATCCGCCATATTGGATCCGCCATTTTGAATTTTTAAAATCTAACATCAGAATCGTATTCTGCGACCCCGAAAACCCCCGAGAAACAAGTTTCAGCAACATCCGATCACTTTTTACAAATTCATCCGCCATATTGGATCCGCCATTTTGAATTTCAAAATTCTGATACGAGATTCGTAATTGGATCATCCAATAACAAAGAACTAAATTCTAAAATGGTATTTTTCTTGGGCACAAAAAACTATATGAAAGGTTTTTACTCTCGTTTTCAAAACTGTGGTCTTTTTAAGCACCGTATTGGAGCCGCCATTTTGAATTTTCAAAAATACCACACGGAAATTAAAGGTAGATATACTGAGCTAAATTTTAAGCCCTGAAGCAATTTTTTTGGCGGTAATGAATTTTGGCCAGCCAAGTGATCCGGTTGACGTGGAATGCCCGATATATATATGTTTTTAAAATTTTTTTACTTAGTCGGTCCATCGGTCCATCTGCAACTGACCTACGGCCAGATCCCTCTCTTCTTGGAGGTGGGGTCTACCCCACCTCGATTGGACCTGCGCACGACCCGAATGCACGAAATTACGATAATTTCGTATCTCATTAACCCTGGACCGTACGCCTTAATTAGCGTCACCGGACCGATGCCTTATGGTTACCAACTTATACCTAGGACTTAAACATAGTAACTTACAAATACTAGGGCGACCTACGAGCATGCGTTGTGTGGGTTACAAGTTCTCCATCCTCAATGACGTGAATTTTAGGCTCACTTTCTTCTATCGAGCGTGCTTGGTTTACAGATGATATCTGCACAGCCTCCAGATCTTTCCTACAGGATCACACGATTTTGCTTTCGCAATAGAAGTATCATCCAAAAGAAAATTTTGAACCAAGGACGCAGATATAAACCTTCAATTTTTGCCTTTCCCATATGACGGTTTATTGAAAGGATTCAGACCAGTATTACTCCAACGTTTTCTAACCGTAGCCATAAACACTACGAGTTTTATTATTAGTGTTTAATATATTCTTAAAGTGCTATCCAATAGCTTTAAAAAGTACTGGTCATGTTTCTAAATACATTTCATTTGGCACATAAAGGTTGTCGTGTTGAAAATTGAAGTCCCTTTAAGTTGGCAACCCTTCAATCTATAGTCACAAAATTGTCCCTGTACGTATATAGTCAACTGTATTAATGATGCTATAAATTGCGACACGATTGAAAAACTTTCGATTTTTACCTGGATCACATCGCGTGGAATGCCCCTTTCATAAGAGTCAAATACAGATGTACGCAACATGAAACTAACACGATATTCTCTCCCCCTCTCTCACTCTCTGTCTCTCTCTCTCTCTCTCTCTCTCTCTCTCTCTCTCTCTCTCTCTCTCTCTCTCTCTCTCTCTCTCTCTCTCTCTCTCTCTCTCTCTCTCTCTCTCTCTCTCTCTCTCTCTCTCTCTCTCTCTCTCTCTCTCTCTCTCTCTCTCTCTCTCTCTCTCTCTCTCTCTCTCTCTCTCTCTCTCTCTCTCTCTCTCTCTCTCTCTCTCTCTCTCTCTCTCTCTCTCTCTCTCTCTCTCTCTCTCTCTCTCTCTCTCTCTCTCTCTCTCTCTCTTCTCCTTGAAACGTTCGAAATTTTATTGTTAAAGCGTAAGTTGGGAAAAATTACCATCCAGGAACTATTCCCGGAATTATCTAAAGATGCTAACGCCGACAAAAGAGTAAAAAAGTAAAAAAAAAAAAAAAAATATTTTAGCAATTGGAAAAAATAATAAAAAAAGAAAAGAGATAGAAAATTATTTTATTAAAAAAAATGCTATAAAAACGGTTAATATTAGATTCGAAAAATCTAATTTACCCGAAATTTATAATGTCCTTCTTTAATATCATAATATTTCGATCAAGATATACAACATATTACTACTAAATTTATTACACTTATTAAACAATAGAACTCCTAATCTATCTAACCTTCCTATCTAAACAATGCATAATTATAACATAAGGTAATCAATTCTTCAAGTTCTTTCTATACAAAATTTTCATTTGCAAGACAGTTAATAAGATCCGTACTGTTTTGGTTGGTTGGACGGTGTTGTTGAATTTTGAAGGAACTCTGCTTTTAACATCCTGCAACAAGCTCCCTTCATAAAACGCTGCAAATGAATTTTTTAACAAACAATTTTTTTTGTTCTGTACTGACATTATTTAATTTATTTTTTCTGATGAGGGCAACAAACCAGTGCCGAAAACGTTAAAACGTTGTTGGTAATTTTAATTTCGTTTTTTTTTCGTCCTTTTTTTCCTTTTTTCGTTTTGTAAAACATTTGTACTGTAAACGTCATTTAACGCTATTTTGTTTCAATTAATTGTTATCGATACCTTATTCTCGAGACTTAAATACTGCAGAAACACTACCATCATCTTTGCTGATGTTACGCAATTTTATCTCTTGACCTCGGTATGTCATCTAAATGAAACGATACGCAATATTAACAGTCACATTGCTGAGCTTGTGAGGTGGTCCCATGATAATGGGCTCACTTTAAATACTCGTAAAACTCAGGCCATCATCCTAGGTTCACCTCAGAATTTAACCGTTATGAAAAATCTCACCATACCACAAATTATTGTTGGGTCGGATGTAATACCTTATTCACATGAAGTAAAAGATCTTGGTGTTATAATAACATCCGACCTAACATGGAATCGCAATGTTAGTACCATATCATCTGAAGTACATAATGTTCTTTACAGGCTTAAATTTCGTGGTGCTTTTCTTCCACCGCAGATCAAACTCACGCTCGTCAAGGCATTAGTCATCCCACACCTCGATTACGCATCTTTAGTTATAGCCGATTCAACTGCATATCTTAACACTAAATTTCAACGCCTTCAAAACATCGCCTTGAGATATGTGTATCGCCTGCGCCGGGATGAAAGACTTTCGCCGTATCGTCAGAAAGACAACTGGCTACCCATAACATCTAGGCGACAGTACTTTCTCGGTAGCCTCACTCATCAAATCATCCATACCTCCCAACCTTCCTACCTTGCTGACAGATTCATTCCTCTAGACCATTCCATTCGCCGATCTTCTCGCTTACAATCATCTCAATATCAACTTCCAATTCCTCGTACTAACATCTTTGCTCACTCTTTCTGGATCACAGCCATACAGTTTTGGAACTCCCTGCCATTCCGTCTTCACACATTTACATCTCTCGCAACATTACGTACTAACTTAATAAATCATCTTCTCAGGGCTGATCAACCGTAACTTTGTTACGTATTTTATTTTAATGTTTTAACTATGCAAGGGTCTTCTAATCAAATTTACTACTTACGTGTAGTTCAAGTGCAATTTTGTTATTTTGTATGTACAATGTATTATATATAAAGATGTATAATGCGTTTACCACCTTATAGCAGAGATTTTATAGTTTTAAGCTGTATTATGTATCGTTATATTCTGACCGAAACATTGTAACGGCAGGATATTGAGTTGATGTGTCCACGGCTCGTAGAGGCCAGCACACTAACAAATAAGTCTTCAATCAATCAATCAATCAATCTCTCTGTACACTCTCCATCCATGGGTCAAATAGACACCTGCAATATAGTGATGCATTATAAACAGCTGCAGGGACGAAGCGATATACGTACCTCGATCTTATTGCTCTTTGATGAAATTAAAATCTCAGCCCTGCTAATAATAATAGCGATATTTTTGCTATCCACTCAGCGAGTTAGTTCATTTCGGGCACTGGTAACAGGCAGCACTTAGGCAGAGCTTAAAAAGACGTACAGTGTTATCTCTTATTCGATTCGATTTGATCAAAATTGAGCCCAGTAGAGCTTTTATCTCTATATTTTTTTCGCAAAAATCCACCTGCGATTTTTTGTTTTTGGCTCAAAATTTGTGTACAGTGTCCACGGACAATTCCACGTTGAGAAAACCCATATGTCCGAACTTTTTAATTAAAGTTGGTTCCGACACACCGTGCAGGGCTTAATGATCGTATGGTGCTTTTTATGCAACAGGTGCTCAACAACCCAGCTCGTCTCATTAATATCGAGAATAAGACCGAGAATGTCACCGATCAAATGTCCCGAAATTCTGTTGCAATTGCCGCTAACGCATCCGAAATTAAAATAATTAAAAAATCTTATTGTTTACATGCACCAAATTTTGGAATTCATTATTACCGGAATTCCCATTTCGCGTAATTTAACACCTATGGATATCGTCAAACGCGTTTTGAAGAGGGTTTAACTGACTAACCTCGAATTTTTTATCACCAATGCTTGTAAAGTGACACCGGCTGGGTCTTCGCGCCTGGTGTCTACCCAATGCCCGACGCCATCAACTCATTCAATTTTAGTGGATTGTATTGCTAATGGCGTACGCAACACGATTATCGAACATAAACGTAAAGTCGGAACCATTACTCAAGCTGAGCTTTTTCCCGAACTATATTTAGGAAAAACGTCTACCGTGTACGTTAACGAATTCTTACCTAAGCAAGCCTTATAAAAAGCTAGGAATGCGGCTAAGCCAATCAGTGGCTCTCGCGTCTGGGCACGAAACGCTGTTGCGTATTTTTATAGACGTAATGCCTTAGTCAGCAAAATCCCGTACCTGACGGAACAAGATTTAGAGCACATAGAGTGACAATTGCAAAGATGTCAATATTTTGCCTCTATTAGCCGTAGCAGCTGCTGGGATTGCAATGTTTTAAAAATGTTGCATGCCAACATAAATGCATTACGAGCGCACTTGTCACTAATCGAAGATTATCTTAATAATAACCCCGTACATATCTTCGCTCTTACTGAACCCTGGTTAAATCCGTTTATTTCGTCTGAAACCATAGCCATATCCTCGTATAATTTAGTTCGCAATGATCGAGGAATACTTTCGTCAGTACGAAATAAGCACACACTGGGACAATGCAATCGTCGCCACAATCAAGCAACTACTGTTCCTGTTGGCGGACTTGCTAAATAATGCTAACATACTTGCTAAAAAATGCTAAATAATTTGAAAACTATACATCGCACAAATTTTGTTCAAAGGAAAAATGTTCTTAGAATTTATCACAGAATCTACTGTTAACCTGAAGTCATTCAATGGAGAATCACCCTGTATATGAGGCGTTGCGTGCAAAAACAACAAACTCCGAACTCCTGTGGACATGAGTCGTACTAAGTTTTCCTTCCCCTCCATCCAGTCATATGAAGTGCAAGGGTAATCTCAGCAGCTTCCTCGAAGTCCAAGGGGCTCAGCCCGTATGGAGTTCAGATGATGCATCTTCAGCCGATACAGCCAACTATCTTACAACCACTCACGGATATCTTCAATCTATCTTTGTCAACTGGCAATTACCCTGAATTCTGGAAGCAATCCTACAATATTCCCTTAAGAGGGGATATATAACTATACAGTTAGATCGAGAAAAACATCATTTTTGACAATTTTGTTTTCAAAGGGAAGTTTTTAATTAAATCAAACAAAACTTTTTTACAATTATAAGTATAGCCGTGCAGTATACAAAAATATATTTTTAAAATTTTTTTCAAGAAGATGGCGGCCGTTAGATGGAGTTGAAAAAGTCGTTGTGTGGGGATGTTGGTAATGAATACCGTATATTGACTCGGCCACATTCCGAGGGATATCCGCGAGGTTGCGATAATTAAACGCCGTGTAATTCTTTCTGGATTTATTGAGCCGACTAGTGCGGAAAGGCGTCCGCGCATTTAGCTTGCCCGACAGCCGTCTCACTGACTGTATCACTACTCACGTATCTCTATGGTGGGGAACAGTCCCACGTGACGTAACCGAAACTAGACGGTAAACTCGCCCATAATACTCCCCCCTGAGGGTTAAACAAAAATTTTTTACTAGGAAATGATAAAAAGTTTTACGCAATCTGAATCTTAAATTAGTTGTGCTAACACAAATCTATGTTTAACGCGAAAATAAACATGTTTTTTTTTAGATCCGATTCGATCACAGTTTAACAATGACATATTAGTACAGTTCTGACACCGTTCGGACGAGCACGTCGCTTAACCGCTCTGTACTATTATTTGGCCTTTTATACATTTTTGTGATTGTTCTTGCAAGTGTCATGTTCCAGTGTTGTCTGTGAGCTGCCTTTAAGTTTTTTTTGTGTCAATTGGATTTATATTCTGGTCGCTGTCAACCGCTCAAGGGTCTGGATATAATCATCGAGGCGATCAAGATATTTGGGCTGTCACCGTCGGAAGTTTCGAGGCCGTAACTCTTTCTACAGCTCATGATCTTCTGCGCTTTGGTATCGACATTTACTATTTCGACCAGCTCGTGAGCTTTATGACCGGTCTTTTGTGAGTTTCTGCATATTTATTTGACTCAAACCTACACGTGGCGAAGTCATACCTATATGCAGTTTTTCGGCGCATTAATTTGCCAACTATTTCCGCTCACGCATTCACACTAATGCGTTATTGTATTTCACTCTCGCGATGAGAGAGGCAGCACGTTCCGGACAACTCGCTCATGCAGAAGGAGATTTTAGGTACACCCACCCCTTCTCCCGTAATTACGCCACTGTGTTCTACGCCGCCGGGGGCTGGGTCGACTTCTGTGACACCGCCTATTATCCAACCGCACTCAGTAGGCCGGCCGTCGAACGCATCCAAGTGGCTCGCGCACAGAGACTCAAACGACCCACAGATTACCGAATATTTCAGGCCACCTAAACGCTCTCTTTCGCCGAACTCCAAGCATATTTCGCCTGGCGAATCCAGCTCAGGGAAAAAGTTTTGCGCCCGGGTGCCACTACTGAAAGATCCGGTCTTAAACGTGTCCAAAGAGCCTCAAAATATGGATGACAAATTCGATGCCCTTGAGGCATCTATTGCTTCCCTAGGTTCTACGCTTTCTGCGAAGATTGACGCGACACATAAGGAGAGCATGGACGCAATCGCGTCATTAAAAGGCGACGTCAAAGCGGAGATTTTAGATCCTAAGCTGGCCGAAAAAGATGCTCATATTGTGCACCTTACCTTGGAGCTCGACAAATTAAATAAAGTCATACGGAAAAAAAATATTCGTGTTCGAGGACTCAACATAATCGGGGATGTCAACTCTGCGGTCGAGAAATTTCTATTGGATACTTTTAACATCCAAAATGCTATAGATTCCGCTTTTATCGTACGGAAAGAACCTCCTACAATACACGTGGAGCTGCTCGCTTCCCGACATAAGTCGGTCATCATGGCCTCAAAGAAAAAAGCCTTAGCGGGCAGAAGCATCTACATTGATGGGGACCTGACTGAGAGAGAAAGGAACATCGAGTACCATGCCAGGGTCTTATATTCTTAATAAGAAAGGCGAAGGCCGAAAATAAAAAGGTCTCTAGAAAGTACCAAAAAATCTCAATTGAAGATGAGTTGTATATTTGGTCGGAGGCTGCGAATCAATTTGTCTCTGAATCGCACCATTCTCCATCAGCCATGGAGGAGCATCAAGATCCCACTCGAAAAACGTATAGCGGCGGCCCCAGTTTCTGGTTTCATGGGTTGCATAATTTCTCGTCAATCGTCAATTGATCGACTTGGACCAAGATTTAGATCATGAGCTCTGGTCGCTCCTAAGTCCTTGCCCGCTGAAATTACCTCTAAGGAGCTTAACTTGACATTTTGGAATGTTCATGGCCCACAAAATTTAGCCACGATCAGTAAGTTTGCAGCCAACTCCATACTGAACTTTTCTGAAACTTGGCTGGCCTCTTACAGCGCGCCGGCCAATCATGAGGACAGCAAATTCTTTTTTGTTCCTGCCACGCGAGAAACCACAAGAGGAAGATTCAGCGGAGATTTACTGTCGATTCTGCCGGCGGCGGGGTCCCCCGGAGTGATTGAGGTCTCCCCACATTGGATTTTTATTCACATAAAAACCCACCTTATCTCTATTTTGCAAGGCTTTTTTTACTTTCTACCAACTAGTGATTTATTTCAGCTTTTACAAAATTTGCAATTAATTGTAGACTCTCTTAAGCCAGATTTCCTAATAGTTTATTTCTGTTGGGGGGAGACTTCAATTCATGGACGGGCTCCCTGAACTTAGAAAACGACTGCGATTATTTATTTGTAAATACCCAATTGGATGTAAATAGACGTTCTTATGATACGAGGCATAATGTTCGCGGTAAAATATTATACGAGTGGATGTTCCAAAATAATTTTATACTGTTAAACGGTCGGTCTTTAGGTGATTCACCTGCGCATTTCATTTTCTATGATATGAGGGGGCGCGCAGTGGGCGATGTCGATAAATTTTGTGCGACAGGAAATAACTTTCCATATTTACCACCTATAACAATAATTTTTTTTAAAATTCAAGCTAAGCCTATGTAGATTAAGGTAAAAATAATAAGAAATTAATTTAATGTATTTTAAGCGAAGTTACAGTAAATCTGTTTAGTTAATATAATATTACCGTATTTTGTCATAAAGAAAAATATACTATGCCGCAATTTACGTGATGTATAGTATATATGTTTGTATTTCACATGAACTAGAGACGTAATTTGATTGAAGATATCCAAAAAAACATTTATTAAGATATAATTGTTTATTGTTTACGATTTATAAATAAACAAACATGAAAAAATCAAGATTTTTTCGAAAGAATTCATTATTGACGCTGCTTTTTAAGATAATCATTTGAAATTATGTATAATGGAGTTTTTGAGGTCTCTGATTTCGAATCTGACTACAGATTTTAAAAATTCAAAATGGCCGATCCAAGATGGGCGACCAAAATGTAAAGTTTCTTGATCGGGCTGAAACAGGATACTCGGGGAGTTTCGAGGTCGCTGATGACGAATCTGACAACAGATTATTAAAATTCAAAATGGCCGATCCAAGATGGTCGACCAAAATGTAAAAAGTTACTTGATCAAGCTGAAACTTGGTACTCGGGGGTTTTCGAGGTCGCTGATTTCGAATCTGACTACAGATGTTGAAAATTAAAAATGACCGATCCAAGATGGCAGACCAAAATGTAAAAAGTTACTGGATCGGGCTGAAACAGGATACTCGGGGGTCTTCGAGGTCGCTGATTTCGAATCTGACTACAGATTTTGAAAATTGAAAATGGCCGATCCAAGATGGCCGACCAAAATGTAAAAAGTTACTTGATCGGGCTGAAACAGAATACTCGGGGGTTTTCGAGGTCGCTGATGACGAATCTGACCACAGATTTTGAAAACTCAAAATGGCCGATGCAGGATGGCCAACCCAAACGTGATATACAATGCTCCTAATATTTAACGATACTGACTTCAAATGAAACTAAGCTTTCATTTATTTTATCACATTGTTTGTAACTACTTTCCAAATTTATTGGAGTGAAAATTCACTCTTAGAGAATTAAAACCCAGTCGCTCTTTAAACAAGAGTGAATAATTCACTTCAATAAAAGTTGGAAATCACTTCTAAAGAGGGAAATTGGCGAAAAATCTGCTATTTTACCTTATTATTTATATCTAATGCATAACAAAATTAATTACCAATTACATTCAAAGACATTTGCAACGATTTTATACTTATAAGTAATTAATAAAAATTAGACTCGTAAATTTCAACGATATTAATTCCAAGTAAAACCTTGGATACACATTTTTTATCCCGTATTGTTCGGAAATAATTAAGGAATTATTAATTAAGTCATAATTTTAGTATTTTCGGATTTTCGAATTTTTTGTTGAACTGGAAACTCGGTTTGCAAAACAATATGTTAATCGAGCAGGACTGGTACTTTTATTCTCTATGATGTTAAATAACCAAAACTATTTTAATTGTCCAAATAGCTGGTAATATGTCGATATCGATTTTCCATTACGGTTTCTGGTTTCGGGCTTTCTTCTTTTCGTTTAGAATTTCGTTTAATCTTAGACCACATTCTTCCATTTTTGGCCCAGTAATAGACTTTGGATTATAATCAATTGAAAATGTTCAAAGTATGAATTGAAATTAATTGAATAAAAAAAAAAATCCTTTAAATCCACATGCACTAACGTGACTCAATCCATAAGCGCTTTTTAGGATATACATGAATTCAGTACAGTTGTATTTTTTCTTTAAAATTAAATTTGAATTCAGTTACATTTCCAGTGTAATTTATAATACAAGATTATTTCTGGATTCAGATGAATTTACTAATTGTGTTTTTTATTCGTAAATATGAAGTGAGATGCATTTCCGTTGTAATTTTTGAAAATAAACTATATTTGAATTCAGATTAACTCACAAAGTAATGATTTCATTATTATTTACATATTTACATACAAAATTAATAGCAATAATTGTTTTTTTGGCTTTAATCCGGGTTCATTTCGTATATAACACCTAATATCATAATTTTTTTTTAATTAAAGCTAAATCTATATAGATTAAGGTAAAAATAATAATAAAACAATATTATACATTTTGAACGAAGTTAATGTAAATAACTTTAATTAATGTAGAATTAAGAAATTTTATGTACGCGTTATACAAGAATTTGTTCGGATTTGGAAATGTAACATTAGATTCGTAATCGGCTCAGTGGTTAGTGTATTCGAGTGGAGAGCCGATGAGCTCAGGGTTCGAGTTCAATGTTCAACCATTTTTTTAAAAATAATATATAAATATATATTTGTATACAGTTGTATACAATTGTATATAGGCAACATTTGGTTCTATACAATTGTATACAAGTAAGTTTTTGTCCGGAGGTAATATATTATATTTGGAAAAAGCATACTATGGGCTTCATAGTTACACGATAGATAATAAGTAACGATGAAAAAATTTTGTAATATAAATGGTAATAACTAAAATATATTTTATTTAATTGCGTGAATATCATTAAATTATTTAATATATAGGCAATCGAAGTCCGTTTGGCTCTGCTTTTTCTCTCCGGAATATTATAATATTTACAGGAAATAATTATTCTTTATTTTTTATTGTGAGTTGGCGTCGCTGTTTTCTCCATCGTGTTCCTCTTGTATGTCATCGCTGAAAATGTTGTTATTTAGTGTAATATATGAAACGACATTTACACATTTATAGCACCAATAATTTTTGTAACGGTACTAATAACGTATGCATTGTTTAATTTGTGATTATTCGAAACAAATTATTTTAGCCTTTATCTTATATCTGATATTTTTTGACAATATATTTCTTTTGGTTGAATTACGAAACCGGAAATAAATCAAAAGACTGAGAAAAACTGATTGTTGCATAATGTAAGACGTATTTACGAAACACCGAAAACTTTACGTTGAGCTCAATAATTTGTCGCTTCATTATATCAGCTTTTAGAAATGTTTATACGAATTTTTCCGGTATTTACAGAAAATTTGTGTGGTGAAAACTGCAAAATTTTGGACGCTTCGACAATGCACTCATTTTACCATTCTAACTTTTTAATTTTTTTAATTTTTTCTTTCTGTATGACTTAATTATAGAAGAAGTATTGAATCAATTCTCCCTTGTCAATCAAGAACTGACGAACTTCAACAAAATGTATTCGGGCTTCTTTATAAATATTTCTTCTTTGAATTCCCATCAAAGAAATTTTGGGATCAGATAAGTACATTCCTCGTTTAAACACATCTTCCAATCTGTTTTTACGGCTATTCTGTCGCGAATGGAGCACCATATTTCGCCGATGCAGTTTGTGCCAGGCTTCTCCGGCATCCTCCGAAAAGTAAGCCATAGGCAAAGGAAATTTCCTAGCTATTTGACTTCCATGGATTAGTAATTTGTGCAGAGTAGGATTTATTCGAGCCCACGGATATAGCCTGTAGTGCATCTCATAAGTTTCAAATTATTTATAAAATTAAAATCAACATTGGTGCACTCCAAAAATTTCCGAGGATCTTCTAAACACCTTCTTGCCACATTTCCGGTATTTGTCGTCCCATGGCCTTGAAGGACCGTGTCTACTTTGACACCAAATTTTTTTTGAAATTTCCGTTTTAATTTTTTTCTATTCATCTTCGAACATTTCTGAAAAGATATAACTAATCTGAACCATCTTCGATAGACACGTGGAAACATGATTAATATAAAGGATAATTCCCATGACACAGAAGAATAAATTTAAAGGTATAATGTTTATAACATATCTTAAGGGGGTTCCTAACTGAAACGCAAAAACATAAGAAGACTTTCCGAGATTCCTACAGTATCGACTGTTCCGTCAATCAACACACAAAATTCAGTCGAAAATCGATGTTATGAATGTACTAATTTGTTAATATTTATCAATTTTATAATGATATATCTTATCTTGAACGCTCCCGGTTGCAAAATATCAATGCCGAATAGATTACGTTGCATAAAATGGTTTGTGTCAATAACCAAAACAATGGTTTATTAGTGCGGATACGAACCAAAACCATTTCAAGTTTTTTGCGTCGATTACTGCATGAAATCAACGGACGTAAAGTCCAAAACATCTCACATTTGTGTAAAATCATAGTAACAGAGCGATTTTTCAAGATAACTGCCTAAAACTCTCAATTTCCAACAAAATATGTTCGTACGTTGCTCGAGAGGGACGCCACTATTACGTAGAGGCCAATCGTGGAACTCTAAAAGTTTAACCAAACAATAAACTTTTTAACTTTTTACAGTTTTTCAAAAATCCGGCTCTGTTACTACGAAAGTTAACCTTTTTTATGAATGCAGAAAAATTTTCAACGTTATCGGTGCAGATATGAAGGAGAAAAACTTGAAATACGAATCTATAAAAAAAGTCGGTAAAAGTTCTACCATAGAACCCCCTTAAGGAAAGATATTGTAAATAGCAAGTGAAAACAGACAAAAGTGGTCGGCCATTTTATATTTTAAGGGTAATTTTTTCCAAATACCCTTGTTCGAAGCAATTCAAAGTTTAATTTAGAAACTGTGAATGTTAAAAAGGTTACACCAATGTCAGTTTTGAGTTCCTTATGTCTTGGGCACCATCCTTATTCAAATGTAATATTGATTTTATAAAACATTTTAATAATTACATCGATGACACTGTTACCCTCATTATAAACAAATTCAAACTAAAACGTAACTATATCACATTTACTCTTTATGTGCTAATTATGTACTGCAATGCCAATTTTTATGTTCCTCATCACTTAATGGAAATTAGTATTTTAAGGGGGAGGAGGGAGAACTAACTTTCAGGAAAGCTAAAGTAGAATTGAATAATGTAATAAAATTGTAGTAATAATACTGATTTTTCTGGTGCAAACTTTACTGATAGAATACTTACAATATATTTATTTAAATTGTATATATTTCGTAAATACTTGTACAAAATAGAATGTAAGCTCAATAATAAAAAGATGGAAATTGAACAAAAATTCAATGAGGGTGGCAGCAATTTTTGACTATTATGCTGTTAAAATATACTAATAACAATTTTTAGGCTGCAAACTTTATTTTCAGTTTAAAAAACTACACCTAAAAATGTTGCTTACATAAATATCGAAATTTTTGCTTTTTAAATTTGTCGAGGGGTGATTTTTGC
Organism: Trichopria drosophilae; assembly: GCA_030407085.1. NCBI lineage: Eukaryota > Metazoa > Arthropoda > Insecta > Hymenoptera > Diapriidae > Trichopria > Trichopria drosophilae. The sequence continues at coordinate 52,879,545 of CM059586.1, forward strand.
GGATAGGGGTTGTTTTCGTTTTTAGGCCTTTATTTAGATTTCGAGCACGTATATAGCAGACAAATGTGGTATACTTTACATTTTGAATTGTCCATGTTCTAGCTCTTTCTTTAAGAATGGGGACACTGACTTTCATGAAAGTAAATTAAATTAAATAAAGTAAATAGGGATAAATTATCCCGACATGAAATATTCATTTCCATTATCTGATGATGGGGAGTGAAAATAATTATTAATAATAATTATTTACTTTTAAAGTAGGGGTGCAACATCATTCATCATTAATAACGTTTAGGTGTGTTAATAAAATGTTAGAAATATATTGAATTTAAAATGAACGCACTTTGTAGCCTAATTATGAATCAATTATAATTGCATTTGTAATTAACTCGACAAAATTAAAGGAAAATTTATTAATCGAAATAGTTTATTAAATTAATTTTCGAGCTTCAATATTGTAAATAATCATAAAATTTGATGGGTTTAATTTATTCTCTAAATTTGAATTAGTTAAAAGTGGGCTATTATTAGAAATTAGTTGATTCGAACTAATTAAATTAGGCAATCAAACAATTTTACTATCTCAATTAGTAGAAAATGACTATTAATTAGTATATTGCTTTACTAATTAAAATGGTAGCCCACTTTTCACTAATTCAAATGTAAAAATATTAGTGAAAGCTCTAATATGAAATGAAAATAAAAGTAATTTTTTATTTATTTTATTAATTAACGGGCGAAATCGCCCTTTTTACTTAGTTTTTGCCATATTGTTTTTTCTTTAATCATGAGAATTTTGCGAGAGCTGCAGATCGACTTACGAAGATGGCGCCATACTTCACATTTGTGTATGAAATGTAGGACTGCAGAAACCTACACCAAGTACAGCAGCGGTAATGAGTCGATTTCCGCCAGATAAACAATATTTTCGAAACGTAAACAAACAACGTGGCTCGTCTTACCAACAGCGAGCTGCTGCTTGAAAACGAAATCGAAAAATTGTTCACTGGACGGGGATCGAACTCACGACCTACGACTCCGTAGTCCAGTGCGTTAACCGCCTGAGCTACGAAGCCGTTATACGTAATAATAATTTTTTTTTTAAGAATAATGATAAAATGAATCTGTCGTCTGCATGAATGTAAACTGCAAGAAATAGGGCGTGATCTTTATAGACATGTGCTGATGGTCATGCACTATCTAACTGTATCGATACAATTGGAAGGCAGTTAGATAGTGCAAACTCTCCTACGACTCGTGTTAGCAAATCTCAAATTTTCAAAACACACTTTTGTACTAGTTTCATAATGTGCAATTAATTTTATAAAATATATTAAAAGTATATGAAACGCGTTTTAACTAATGATTGTAAATTCGTCAAATATTAGAAAAAATGATAAGAAATAAGACTCAATCTTTGCAAATAAGTTTTGATGGTAATGGACTATGTAACTACCTACCAATTGTATCGATACAGTTAGATAGTGCATGACCATCAGAACTTGTCTGCAAAGATTGAGTCTTATTTCTTATCATTTTTTCTAAATATTTGACGAATTTACAATCACCAGTTAAAACGCGTTTCATATATACTTTTATTATATTTTATAAAATTAATGGCACATTATGAAACTAGTACAAAAGTGTTTTATTTGAAAATTTGAGATTTGCTAACACGAGTCGTAGGAGAGTTTTGAACTCATATTTATAGAGAAAACACTTCCCCGTACATATATTTTACTACATTTAATATAGCAGATCCCTAATTATTTAAAAGTTTTTAAACATGTGTAAAATTAGAATAAAATTTACCTCTGTTACTTTCCAAAGCTTTTATAGTGCCGTGTAATAGACCGAGCCCTAATTCCAGGACTGCCTCGTTTGGTGTAAATGGATGATTGACAATGCCAAATGAATGTGACGATTCTTTACAAATTGGACATCTTGTTGTAGCTCTATTTTCAGAAATGCAATTGACACATTTGCCGTCAAATAATGTTTTAAATGTGTTGAACTTAATTTTGGATGTTTTATTATTTGACATTAAATATTCGTGGCCCAACAACTTGTCAATTTCATTATTCAGTCTAGTATATTCCTCAGTAATAGCTGTATCGTCTTCTTTCTCTACCGGTATTCTTGAGCATCTACAAAAACGTGTACTTTGAGGATTTACAATTGTAATGTCCACTGCCATCTTTCCTTTCAATAATTACAAAATTTGTAATGAATAATGAAATTTGAGATTCATTATTCTCAAAACTGTCTTCGTCGTCGTACCTTTGATGGGGATTTAAATGCCCCGAGGAACTATCGAAGCCCAGTGAAACGGTCAACTCAAGGCTTTATAAGACATCATCGGGCCAACTGAAGGCAACAGCCTCACATAAGCGCTCCGCAGTTTTATTTAATAAGCTCTGTAAAGGAACATAAACTTCCGTTTCATTCAGAATAATGTCATCTGGCAGGCATGCACGTTTTGCATTGGAAAGAAAGGAATAATCGGGATATATTTTACAGTCTCTCATCTTCGAGTCCTTACATAATCCTTTATACTGATTTTTTGTATAATCGAAGTCCAAAAAAAAAGCAAGAGCTGATTCGTCGGTATGCCTGTAATTAAAATTGACATCTTCATTGGCAGGACTTTCGAGATCTATTTCACTTCTGCTGGGATTTTCATGTGTACCATTTTGGTCACATTATTCTCACTCTCATTCCTTTTATGCGCCAATTTTAATGCAATGTCTAAGATGGAAATATCATAACGTATTAAATCTAATATCTCATGGGCTTTCCTATATTTAGCTCTTCTGGAAAACTGCTCTACAGGAACACATTTCCTACCCGTACTGTTATTTATTTTCGGCAGTTTTCTGGGTCTTCCACGACCTCCATTATTATTGTTTCTTTTTCTTCCCATGATAAGCTAGTAGTAAATTATAATAATAACAATTTTAAAAAATACCATGAAAAAAAATTAACAAATGGAGGAGTATACGCACGTAAAAAAATTGTTAGTAGATTATGTCAAATAGTCAAGCAAAATTTGCCGGCCTTGTTAAGCAATAAATAAAAAGCACGATTTATACTATAGTAAAGTGAACGAAATTGTTTGAATTACTCAAACAAACTTTCGTAATTGAGTGTGATATAAATATATTAAAAACTATCCCATCAGGTAACACAAAAGCTAATTATGCAACGACAACATTGTTGCAACCATTTTACAGCTTTATATGATACAAAAATGGCTGCAACAATTAAATTTAGCAGTCATTTATAGGTTGTTACATCCATTTTACATCTCTGTGTGTTTCCTGGAATACTTAACAGGATATTTAAATATTTATATACAAAATAAACCCTGACACTATTCTATATTATGGACTTACTGAGTACCTTATTTACTTCGAAAATACTTTTATTTTGTCTATTGACATGTTCGGCAAATTTTACGTAACCAAGTTCGGTGGAAACTATTACAAAAATGTTTGCGTGTAGTGCATTTTTTACATTTTGTTATATCAATTCAAAATTGATAAAAAGCGATTATGACAAAAACTTTTATGATTTTTCCACTTAAAGAAAATTGAGCAGTTCGCAGTAATTAGGAATTGATTAAAATGTAGCAACATGTCAATCAAATTTTATCCACGCCTATGCTTTCATGAAATATTGTTAAATTGTATTAATTAGAATTAAATTTAAAAGCAAAATAATGCATTTCTATCCGAATTGAAGATTATGAAAAAACAATTGTATTCGTAGTCAATCGAATCAACAGTGTTTATACTGATAGAGATGAATTCATACATAGAAATGTGATAAATTTAAACAAAAAATTATATTTTTCTTTAAAATCGTGATCTAAATATGGATTAAAATCATTCATCCATATAAATGTAAATTTATGAATAAAACAATTTTAGTATGCATACATTACAACCTTAAAATACAAATATTGTTTTAGAATCGTGACCTTTAAGTTATAATTCAATACTGAGTTATATATAAATGTCATTACCAATTGTAATTAATGATGTTATTGACAAAAATGACAGTAATACCAATATCTTAAAATATCAAGATAGAATCGTATTGACATTTTTTGAGAATATAATTTTTGAACGTATATAACTTCTTTATTCTATAAACACGATAAAAACGTATTAATGGAAATTTTTTTTAAGTATTAATTTGGAACTCAGATTGAGTAAATTACAATATTTATTATTAAACTATGTAAATAGAAAAGCATTAGCGACACATTTGGAACACATAACGTTTTAATTTACATTGATTGAAATAGAAATTTTTCATTTCAAATTGCACATAAAAATGCATCAACGGAACACTTCTTTTAAAGAATCTTATTTTCGATTTTTATGAATTCAAAATTATAAATTATAATTCTAAATAACTATTAGGAACGTACATCTTACATGATTCAAAGGGGTATATATTGAAGTTAAAAAACAATACTCTTTGACTTGACAAATATAATAAGTCGTGAATAAAAACCGATTCGATGCGGTTTTTTTCATCCGTTATATAAAATATTGCATTATACATGATACATGTACAGCAGTATTTTCTGTATGAATGTGCATACCAAACACGCCTAAGACTCGTCATGGGAAACCTCACATTCTCAGATAAAACATTTTTTTACTAGTATGATAATGTACTATTATTCGTTTGCGGTTACTGGGTTGTAAATAAAATAGAAAGTTCTGTTCTTGTAGGCTCTTTCTTTTATAATACTTAAAAACATTTCATTATTTCTTTAAATTTTATAATGAATTTTAAACCTTGCGAGTGATTTATGATTTAAGCAAGGTACATTTAACGGCTTAATTACGGAATTTATAATAGCATGTTCAGTTCAAAAAGTTACTAAATTACATTTACGAATTAAAACGTGTTATTTATTCGAGAAAGTAATAAATATTATAAATAATATATTCATTTATTACTAATCAATTGATGAATACATTTAAAAATTTAATTGGTCTTTGGTAGAAATAGCAGCCGTTTGTTAGACATTTATTGTCTAACATTGTTATTTGACGCTGAAGAAATAGACATTTTTAAAGCACTTGCTGGACAAGTTTCGGTTTAAATGTGAGATTTTTTCAACTGTTTGTTATACAGTTTTGCAAGACAATTTTTGTATACTTTTATTGGGTAAATTTTGTAATATTCAAAAATAATGGTTTTATTTCCTTTCGATGTGTTAATAGTTTTAATTCTATGGGTTAATTGTTGGATGTTAACCTTACAGTTCTTAAAATAGAAGCGATTACAATGGGAGGAAATAAAGGGAAGGGAATGAATTTGCAGGTTTTCTATTTGACAGTTAACTTCAAAACATATAATTTGATAATCGACATTGAAAACATTTTTCATGTCCATTATTGAGACAGTATGCAATGAACATATCTTAGAATACACTGTTGAAAATTTCGTAATGAAATTTAATGAACATGTAATGGAAGCAGGAAGTTATTCATGTAAATTAAAAATTCCTTAACTTTAATTCACATTCAATTAGAAAACTATTTCACTAACGCATGCATGCATGTTTTAGAGGCTTATCGTTACCGATTACATTTCAAATTGGGCGTCTTAATAATGCCGCCATAGATAGATAGATAGATAGATAGATAGAGAGAGAGAGAGAGAGAGAGAGAGAGAGAGAGAGAGAGAGAGAGAGAGAGAGAGAGAAATCGCATACTTCCCTCGGAAAGTAAAAAAGAATGCCTCAGACTGCGTGTAATTTTTACCCGAGGTGAAGCCGAGGTATGCGATTTTTCTTCATGACAGGGAGGAAAAGAAGTAACTTTCCTCCCGCAAGCTGCTTTCGTCCCAGTGTGAAGAAAATGCGATTTTGCGAACGCAAACGAGTGCGCAAAATAGGATAATCCCGCACTGGAGGGGGAATCTATTTTGCGCACTGAAATGAGTGCGCAAAATAGATCAGCGATTTTGCGCACTGAATTGGATTCGCTAAAATATGTAATTGAATCTGTCGAATTTTCCGCACTCTGTTAGGAAATAGTATATTACGACACAAGTGCGCAAAGTGGGTGGTTCCCGCACGAGAGGAGTTTGCCGCCCGAGCGAAGCGAGGGTGGTAAATGAGCGAGCGTGGGAACACCTACGCAGCGCACGAGAATCGTATACTATTTTTCCTATTAAGTGCGCAAAGTTCGACACCTACATACAACATTTAAAGTGGCGGTGCAAGGGCGGCGGAGAAGGGTGGGGGGGTTCGGGGGGGGAGGGCAGAGCCCCCCGACCGAAAGCAGTATTTGTAAATGCTTTTGAATTAAATAGACTAAATTTATAAATATCTATGTAACACATTATTTATTATCGTTATGACTGTTAATTGTTATTAATATTTTATATAAATTTTAATCAATTTAAATATTCATTCGCATTCGCGTTTTCGGGTACATTTTCAATTAAATTACTATTTTAGATAGAATTAACCTATACCTATCGTTTTCCGTACTGAAGAACAGCGATTGAAAAGTAAAACAAATGAAAGTTTTGACCGGTCTCTTCTACATGTCTGTATACCTATAGCGCTACTTTACCGCACGCAAAACTTCAATATCAGTAACTGGGCACTTTGCGCACGGAAATGCGTGCGCAAAGTACGAACTTTGCGCACGATAATAGCAAAAATAGTATACGCAACACATGCGCAAAGGTGAACCCGCATTCCCGAAAGGAATCACCTATTTTGCGCACTTGTTGCGTAATGTACTATTACGTGTAACGTAACATGTTACATTAAAAAAAAAACATTGTGTATAAATGAGTCACGCAAGGTTTTTCCTGTCATTTGATCAATTCTAAAGCCAATAAAATTAATTTCATGAATATGCCTAAAAAAGAAATGAAATTTTCTTCAACCTCAAAGTTTAAAAGTTCTAGAATAATGCCCATAGATATATACGTATTTTCTTTTTATTAATTTTTATTACAAAACAAAAGCTCACGAATATTTCGCATATAAATCAGTGGAATAATCTATTAATGTCTACGTAAGAAATTAAATTATGTTTGTAATAAACATACGAAAAAATATGTTAGTAAGTTATATAAAACTAACCTGTACTTCGAAATTCGTCTGACTCAGGCCAATAAGTAAATTGACGATATAATTATCAAAAACACATAAGAAATTAAAATATACAGCGACAAATTTAAAACACTTAAATTATTACTAAACTCAATATATCCTCTCAAGCCAATTCAGCATATATATTAATATATTTACAGAAATACAACCTCAAAATTCAATGTATGTTATGTGACTTATATCACTTTTACAATATCGCGATTCAATTTTCTTTGTTTTATCTATAGATGAACAGATACCCACGAGAAGTTGTACATATGTGTACCATATACATCTTGATTTATGTAACCAACTAAAAATAATTCATTAAAAACTGTAAACAAAGAGGTATTTGTTTTTATTGACAAGTGTGGTTATTGTTAAAGAGCGCCCCTCTCGAGCAACATATTTTGTTGGAAATTGAGAGTTTTAGGCAGTTGTCTTAAAAAATCGCTCTGTTACTACGATTTTACACAAATGTGAGATGTTTTGGACTTAACGTCCGTTGATTTGATGCAGTAATCGACGCAAAAAACTTGAAATGGTTTTGGTTTGTATCCGCGCTAATAAACCATTGTTTTGGTTATTGACACAAACCATTTTATGCAACATAACCTATTTGGCATTAATATTTTGCAACCGGGAGCGTTCAAGATGAGATATATCATTATAAAATTGATAAATATTAACAAATTAGTACATATGTACATTAATAACATCGATTTTCAACTGAATTTTGTGTGTTGATTGACGGAACAGTCGATACTATAGGAATCTCGGAAAGTCTTTTTATGTTTTTTCGTTTCAGTTAGGAACCCCCTTAAGATATGTTATAAACGTTATACCTTTAGATTTAGCTTTAATTAAAAAAAAATTATGGTATTAGGTGTTGTATACGAAATGAACCCGGATTAAAGCAAAAAAAAAACAATTATTGATATTAATTTTGTATGTAAATATGTAAATAATAATGAAATCATTACTTTGTGAGTTAATTTGAATTCAAATATAGTTTATTTTCAAAAATTACAACGGAAATGCATCTCACTTCATATTTACGAATAAAAAACACAATTAGTAAATTCATCTGAATCCAAAAATAATCTTGTATTATAAATTACACTGGAAATGTAACTGAATTCAAATTTAATTTAAAAGAAAAAATACAACTGTACTGAATTCATGTATATCCTAAAAAGCGTTTATGGATTGAGTCACGTTAGTGCATGTGGATTTAAAGGATTTTTTTTTTATTCAATTAATTTCAATTCACACTTTGAACATTTTCAATCGATTATAATCCAAAGCCTATTACTGGGCCAAAAATGGAAGAATGAGGTATAAGATTAAACGAAATTCTAAACGAAAAGAAGAAAGCCCGAAACCAGAAACCGTAATGGAAAATCGATATCGACATATTACCAGCTATTTGGACAATTAAAATAGTTTTGGTTATTTAACATCATACAGAATAAAAGTACCAGTCCTACTCGATTAACATATTGTTTTGCAAACCGAGTTTCCAGTTCAACAAAAATTTCGAAATTCCGAAAATACTAAAATTATGACTTAATTAATAATTCCTTAATTATTTCCGAACAATGCTGGATAAAAAATGTGTATCCAAGGTTTTACTTGGAATTAATATCGTTGAAATTTACGAGTCTAATTTTTATTAATTACTTATAAGTATAAAATCGTTGCAAATGTCAGCGAATGTAATTGCTAATTAATTTTGTTATGAATTAGATATAAATAATAAGGTAAAATCGCATCTTTTTCGCGAATTTCACTCTTTAGAAGTGATTTCCAACTTTTATTGAAGTGAATTATTTACTCTTGTTTAAGGAGCGACTGGGTTTTAATTCTTAAAGAGTGAATTTTCACTCCAATAAATTTGGAAAGTAGTTACAAACAATGTGATAAAATAAATGAAAGTTTAGTTTCATTTGAAGTCAGTATCGTTAAATAGTAGGAGCATTGTATATCACGTTTGGGTTGGCCATCTTGCATCGGCCATTTTGTATTTTCAAAATCTGTGGTCAGATTCGAAATCAGCGACCTCGAAGACCCCCGAGTATCCTGTTTCAGCCCGATCAAGTAACTTTTTACATTTTGGTCTGCCATCTTGGATCGGCCATTTTAAATTTTCAACATTTATAGTCAGATTCGAAATCAGCGACCTCGAAAACCCCCGAGTACCAAGTTTCAGCTTGATCAAGTAACTTTTTACATTTTGGTCGACCATCTGGGATCGGCCATTTTGAATTTTAAAAATCTGTTGTCAGATTCGTCATCAGCGACGTCGATAACCCCCGAGTATCAAATTTCAGCCCGATCAAGAAACTTTTTACATTTTGGTCGCCCATCTTGGATCGGCCATTTTAAATTTTTAAAAGTTGTAGTCAGATTCGAAATCAGCGACCTCAAAAACTCCCGAGTACCAAGTTTCAGCTTGATCAAGTAACTTTTTACATTTTGGTCGACCATCTTGGATCGACCATTTTGAATTTTCAAAATCTCTGGTCAGATTCGTAATCAGCGACCCCAAAAACTCCATTATACATAATTTCAAATGATTATCTTAAAAAGCAGCGTCAATAATGAATTCTTTCGAAAAAATCTTGATTTTTTCATGTTTGTTTATTTATAAATCGTAAACAATAAACAATTATATCTTAATAAATGTTTTTTTGGATATCTTCAATCAAATTACGTCTCTAGTTTATGTGAAATACAAAAATATATACTATACATCACGTAAATTGCGGCATAGTATATTTTTCTTTATGACAAAATACGGTAATATTATATTAACTAAACAGATTTACTTTAACTTCGCTTAAAATACATTAAATTAATTTCTTATTATTTTTACCTTAATCTACATAGGCTTAGCTTGAATTTAAAAAAAAATTATTGTTATAGGTGGTAAATATGGAAAGTTATTTCATCTCGCACAACATTTATCGACATCGCCCACTGTCGGGCGTAGCATAGTAGATTTGGTCTGGGTCTCTGCAAATTACTTGCATTTAGTTCAAGATTTTTCAATTGGCCAAGACAATGGAGGGTCAGACCATCTACCTGCTACGGTTACTCTAACCTTAACTTTGTTAAGTTCTCCGGCTCATACTTATTCTCGTTCTAGCTCTTGCGTTACGCACTTTACAACTTGGTCGGCAGAGGGCGCTTCGCGACTGGCGGATCGAATGCGTAACCTGGATCAGGACATGCAGACTCCTTCGCTTATAAATTTTTGAACCAGGACTCTTGTATTGCGAGAGCACCTGCTCCTCGCTGGTACGACGAGAGTTGTAAAAACGCGCGTAAACACCTCAATATATCCCTATACCTGCTCCGCAAAAGCAATTTTTCGCAAGTCCAAGAAGCCGAATATATTTCGGCAAAAAAATTGTTTAGACAAGCAACTATTAAAGCGAAACAAGCATATGTCTCAATGATAGTGGATGACTTCGCAAACGTGAAGGATGCTAGAGCTTTCTGGTCCACGGTTCGGGAACACAGGCCGACTTCTACGTGTGGTTCGTCTGTGTCCCTCGGGGCGTGGAACAGTCACCTGGCACTCCGTTACCCGCAGATTACTCCCTCTCCGGTGACTTTTTACGGGGTTTTTGATGAGGAGCTGGACAGTCCTTTTACTCCGCTTGAGCTACAGGAGAGTATGAAGAGATTGAAGTCGGGCAAAGCTGTGGGGCCGGATGGTATTCCTGCTGAAGCATTTAAGTTACTTTCCGGAGAATGGTTCCTCTATATCTTGAACCTTTTTAACTTGATTTTCGACCGCGAAATTCCACCTGCTGGCTGGATGTCCTCTTCTCTCTTTATACTCTTCAAGAAGGGTGACCGCTGTGATACGGAAAATTATCGTGCGATAGCAATTACAAATGCGCTTATTAAACTCTTTATGCAGATATTAGCTGTAAGACTGGAGACCTGGCTTTTACGTCGTGACATACTTCCGGAAGGGCAGTCAGGCTTTAGGTCGCTCTGCTGAAGACAGCATTTTTGCGTTAACTGCCGCAGTTCAAATACAGCTGAGAAAAAAGCTTCTAAATGCTACGTTCTTTTTGTTGACTTCCGCAGAGCGTTCGACTCGGTCCCCCACGATAAGCTCTGGTCCGTTTACTTAAATTTTTCTATGATTCGGCCACGTCAACAATACTCTGTGCTGAGGGTGCAACGGATACGGTTAGGGGTGACTGAGGGGGTCTTGCAGGGAGAAATCATGAGCCCATTACTGTTCATAACAGTCAGTTTCTTTCGAGATAATGGCCTAAGAGGCGTGGATTACACTTTAACATACGACCTTATGTTGCTTCTTTATGCCGACGATCTGGCAATCTTCGCCTACTCTTCATCTGATCTAAGATCTAAGTTAAGGGTGCTCGCATTATACTGTTCAGTAAATGCCTTAAAAGTAAAAATCTCAAAATCGAAAGTTGTGGTTTTCAGAAATGGCGGCCCTCTCAATGCCTCCTCCCGATATTTCCTTTATGATGATCAGGAGGTGGCGACGTCGTATCCTTATCTGGGCACGATTGTCCCCTCGTCGGCAAAAGGATTGAAGGCTTCTGAGGCTGCTATAGCCAGGACTCGCCAATCCACGGCCTCGGTCATTGCCGTAATGGCTGCAGTGAAAGGTGACTCCTATGAAGCAGCTCTAAAACTTTATTCGTCCTTCATTTTGGCTACTCTCTTATACGCTTTTCCCTGTTGGGCCCTTCGTTACCTCGACACTCTCGAATCCATTCAAGTCGAGTTCTTCAAGAAATGGCTGAAGCTGCCGTTTATAAGGCTTCTCCTAGTTATAAGGCTTTTACGTCAACCGTTGCGTAGTATACCGCGGATGGGCTTAGTCAGACTTTTCGAACTGAGCACTTGCGGTCGGGAGGTCCCGGTTTCTAACTGGTTCTCCCAACTGGAGGGCGCCCTGGGTTCGCCCATTTACGATGGTCTATTGTCGAGTCTAACGGCAGAGAACTGGGAGACGCGCTTAACTCCTACTAGCGAAGCTTTTGCCACAGCTCTACATACCCAGGACTTACAGCGGTACTATCGCTCCAACTCAATCCAGATGCCTATCTACAGACAATTTACTGACTGCCTTTCAAACTTACATCCTCGCCGCTGCCCTCTTCCGTACCTTGAGACAAATGATTCTGGACTATTAGTTTACTTGTTGTCGACAAACTGTATTTGTATCTGTCTGGTATTCGGTATTTTACACTAACTCCGACTGATGCTTTTATATACGTTATTCTCTTATTATACCTGTTTTAGCTCTATTTTTATGTACATTTTTAAAAAAAGCGCAATTAAATTACCGTTCTAGTACTGCTGCGCCGCCTGTTTTGTTTCTTCTTTTATATATATATAGCTACAGAATTTATATTTTAAGACATACTGTACTCCACTCAAAAGAATTGTACTATTCAAATATGGGTCAATAAATCTAATCTAATCTAATCTATAATTAATATGCGCTTAAACGCTATCCACTTCTTAGAGGCTTAAAACTGCCTTCCGGGTATAAATTGGAGTCAGGGCTGGGATACTTTATTTGTACAATATCAAAATGTTTCACAACCATTTGTATCACTTCGCTTAACGCGTTAAAATTTATACGATTTATATCAGTCTTTTCGTGTCGACTTAATATTCACTGTTCGTAATCAACAACTACACTTTTTATCTTATAGGCTAGGTAAACGCACAATATTAATTTTCATTTCGTCGAACAAATACTATTTTAGGGTACATTAAAGCGCACATGTTTTTACGCTCATAAGTTCGCAACGCGGGTACAATGTTCGAAGTAGTCACCACGTCTGTCTGAGATTCACTGGTTGAGTCAAAATTTGCTATCAAATGCGCGGGTTTAACATTCTCGAGAGAGACAACGCGTGGTTTGCCGTTGACATCGATTTTCATGGCTCTGTCAGAAATTCGCTCAAGTACCCGATGCGGACCGGAATACGGAGGTTCTAATGATTTCTTTACTCCGACTTTCATAAAAACGTGAGTGCATGACTTCAGCTCTCGAAATACGAAGGGACGTCGTATCTGATGGTGAATTGCAGGTACGGGTTTGATCTGTTGCATCGCATCACGAAAATCCTTAATGAAGATGTGAGGGTCTGGCTCAAAACTATATGGGAGAACAAACTCGCCGGGAATTCGTATTTTGGTACCGAAAACGAATTCAGCAGGTGAGGCACCCGTGTCGGTTCTCGAATGAGTCATTAACCCCAATAAAACAGCCGGAAGTACATTAGTCCAATCCGGTGCGTTGCGGCACATTATTACGGATTTAAGTGATCGATGCCAACGCTCTATTAAGCCGTTAGAGGCTGGATGATAAGCCGTCGTTCTATTACGTTGGCAGCCTATTAATGGCAATAATGCATTAAACATTTTTTCTTCAAATTGAGCGCCCTGATCCGTGGAAACAATACGAGGAGCACCATAACGCGATACCCAATTCTCTATAAAAGCGCGAGTCATCACAGGAGCCGTGATTTCATTTAAGGGAATCGCTTCCACCCACCGTGAAAACCGGTCTATCATGGTGAGACAGTAGCGAAATCCTTGTCGTTCGGGTAACGGACCGATTATATCCATGTGCACATGGTCGAATCTACCATCAGGCGCAATGAATTGCTCGGGAGATAACTTTACGTGGCGGGAGATTTTGGATTTCTGACAGGCGATGCAATGTTTGCATTTCGCCACGATTTCCCTATGCATATCGGGCCATACATAACGTTGGCGAATCAACCGATCAGTGACTTTGGCCGAGGGATGAGCGGGCTCATGAAATAGCTTGAAGATTCGATCGCGAAGGCTAGCAGGAAGGTAGGGACGAATGCTTTCCTCCGAAATCTCACAGAAGATACGAGTGTGGTCGGTGCCCCACTCGCTGATCTTGAGTTTCAGAGGATGCATAGAATCGTCACGAATTTCCCGAATAGCTTCCGCGTCCTCAATTTGAGCCTCGGCCAGCTCTATTAAAGAGACATCCACTGGAAGGCGTATCGACCCGATTCTGGATAAAGCATCCGAAACGACATTATCTTCAGCCGGAATGTATCGACTATCTGTCGAAAATTGGCTATTAAACGAGAGTTGTCTAACCTGTCGGGGTGATGCTTTCACAGTGGATTGCTGGTATGCGTAGATTAAGGGCTTATGATCGGTTCCAATCCAAAACGTTTAGGCTTCTAGGAAATAGCGAAAGAATTTAACAGCTTCACAGATAGCTGTTAATTCCCGATCGTAAGTACTATATTGTACTTGTGCTGGAGAAAACTTGCGCGAGAAAAAGGCGAGTGGAACCCAATGATCAGAGGATTTTTGCTCCAAAATTGCGCCCATCCCGTGGCCAGATGCATCAGTAGCCAAACGAATTTCGGCATCCAGTGAAGGATGATATAGCATTGCTGCATTGATAAGGGCTTGTTTGGTGAGTTCAAAAGCCTCGAACGCTATAGGATTCCACGAAACTTCCCGAAGATCATTACGTTTGCTATCATGGAGAAAAGCATTTAAGGGGGCTTGAATGTGGGCAGCATGACGTATACTGCGACGGTAAAAATTTACCATCCCTAAAAATCTACGAAGATCGTTGATAGTACGGGCAAGTGGTGAATATTTTACTGCGTCGACTTTCTCTTGGGTCGGTTTAATCCCATGTGCTGTAATTAAATGCCCTAGGAACTCTAGTTTCGTTTCGCCGAACTCGCATTTTTCGATGTTAAGGAGTAACTGGTGTTTTTTCAATAAATTTAAAACTATCTGTACATGTTTCTCATGCTCGCCTACGCTGGGGGATGCAATGAGGTAAATAAACACAAAATCTAAATGACCTAAAATACGTCATCGTCGTGTATTCATATAACCCAAAAGGGGTAATGACCGCCGTTTTCGGGATGTCCTCAGGAGCTACGCGAATTTGATGGTATGCACGTTGAAGGTCGAGCTTAGTAAAGATTTTCTTGCGGTGCAAATTTGCTGAAAAATCGTGTATGTGTGGGATAGGGTATTTATCCGGAACCGTCACTGAGTTCAGTCGCCTGAAATCGCCGCAAATGCGCCACGAACTGTCCTTTTTGCGGACGATATGAATGGGACTTGCCCAAGGGCTATCCGATGGTCTACAAATGCCTGCGTCAACGAGACGCCCGAACTCAGCCTTAGCGTAAGCCAGTTTCTGGGGAGGAAGACGACGAGGACGTTCAGCTACTTGGGGACCGGTCGTCACGATGTGATGCAATACATTACTATCTGTCGACGGTACTTCTACATTAGATCCGAAAAGCTGCGGGAATAACGCGATAATACGAGAAAATTGACACGATGAATGAACTAGGCTCACTGACGATATGGAAGCAGTAATATTATTCAAATTCATAAACGACTGCATCGCTCTGTCTAGTAGTCTTCGATGACGAAGATCAACTACTAGATCGATATGTCCGATAAAGTCTGCACCAAGAATTGGAGAAGAAATTTCGGCGATTATAAATTTCCAATTGAACGTGTGACGAGGGTTTAGTTTAAGGCGTAGTATTCGAAAACCATAAGTCGGTATGCGCGTGTCATTGGCTGCAAATAAGCTGAATTTAGATTGCGAACAACGATCTAATTCAGTTGCAGGGACAAGCGAAAGATCCGAACCCGTGTCAACCAAAAAATTCAATCCGGAATTAAAATCGCGCACATGGAGACGCTTACTATCCTTCCCCCCACTCGCGGTCTCGATACGAGGGGGCGAATTCATTCCCTCGAACGGGTGCCAACCCACGAGCATGGTTCTCGACACGACCTTGCCTCTTTACTGCATTTTTTATGAAAAAAACATAATTTTACAGGACTTTTCGAGGGGCTTCGCGACGGATTAGATCTATTTTTCGATTTTGAACGAGAACGATATTGCTTTCTTTGATTGTCGTTGAAGCATCTTCTAACGGCTTCCTTGATTATAGACGACATTTTTTTTAACAAATCATCAGAATTAAACTCGCGTGACTTTGGGTAAGAATTTCCAGATTTATAAGAAACCGCGGAAACCTGATAGGTTGGTGAACTAGCGACTTCAATTACTCGATCAGCAATTTGAGCCAATTTGTTTAGGTCGGTAATGTCTGAAACTGCCAAAATCGCACGAGTTGATCGAGAAAAATAGATCTCAAGATTTCATCTATCGTCATTGAGGCCTCTCAGGTGATGCAATACGACAGAAGGTTTACCGCTAGTCAAAATATTCCCTTTAAGAAGGCGACGTAATTTATCCTCGGGAGAGGTAGCAAAAGTTGCTAAAATACGCGTTTTTTACATCATTAAAAAGATTGCTTTTGTCTGTCTTCGTAATAATATCGCGACAACATGCGACGCCTTCCGTCTCGAGAGCCGAAATCACGTAATCACCCGTCGTTTGATCGGTAATTCGCGATGTGCGAAATGTGGATTCTAGTTGCAAAAACCGTAAAGCCGGGTCGTCGCGATAAAATGGCGGTAATTTCGGAACGCGATATGATTCAATGCGTGCAATATTTGCACCACCGGCTTCCACATTTCGCGCATTGATATTAGCCGCACCATTTTCGGTTAACTGGCGAATTTGAGCTTTGAGCTCCGCAATGCGCGCTTGATCGGTCGACATTTTATTTTCCGCGAAAAAATCGTAAAAGTTCTCAAAAATTGTTTGAAAAAAAATTACAAAAATTCGCAAAAAAAAAAACACTCCCGTAAGAAAATTTAGAAAAATTTGAATTAAAACGGAAATCGTGAAATCTAAACGTACGCGATATAAAATGGCTTCGGTCGCCGAAAAAGACTTACAAAACTAGAAAAAGCTGCTACTGGAAATCTTCAAAAATCGCTGACATCCTGCTGCTGGTACCGTCGATGCTTGTCTCGATGAATCGAATTCGATTGGGCGGTGTTGAAAAATTGACACGTTTCTATCGAAACTCCGTTTCGAAATGGAGAAGTTGTTTCAGAAAACCGTTGAAAAACGTGGTTGATCAAAAGCCACCAAAATCCGATGAATGATTTTTTTTTTTTAGGAAAAATTGAATTTCCAGTAGTTAATCGATGAAGAAAAAAATCGTTGGGCGACGTTATTCGGCGATTTTCAAATTAACGAAATCGCAAAAGAAAGTTCTCAAGACAATGCGGCTGATTGAAAACGTGGTTAATCGAGAGACGCCGTGTTTCGATGAACGACTTTTGGAAAATCTTGATCGATGATTATTTTTCCAGAGAGCCAAGCAGTAATATAATTGGGTTTCATATTCCGAAATCGGTTACTCCAAAACAAAATTAAAGTCGGCGAAATTAGAAAATTAAAATTCTTGATGCGAATGCAACGCGTGGATGCCACGGCGTGTTTCCCACTATGACGCAAAATGGCGGATAACACTAACGCCGAGAAAAATGGGAATTTGCATCCCGGAATTTTTCACAAGTGCAAAACTTAGCGACTTAATACACGACACTTAAGACGGCAAAGAAACGGCAACATTTTTCGCGTTCTGAAAAGAACTATGGCTACTTGCGTAAACGAAAAGAGAGCCATGTTGGAAGTTGCACTAGCCGTATTCCGATTCCTCGCGATTTTCTTCGACGCGATCACGTCGGGGTCACCAATATGTGGGGATGTTGGTAATGAACAACACCGTATATTGACTCGGCCATATTCCGAGGGATATCCGCGAGGTTGGGATAATTAAACGCCGTGTAATTCTTACTGGATTTATTGAGCTGACTAGTGCGGAAAGACGTCCGCGCATTTAGCTTGCCCGACAGCCACTGACTCGACGCTCTACATGTATCTCTATGGTGGGGAACAGTCCCACGTGACGTAACCGAAACTAGACGGTAAATTCGCCCATAGTTGTGCTTTGCTTGTGCCGGCTCTCCTAGTCGCAATTTTGATCTGAAATAAAAAAACTTAAAAAAAATACTTTAATTACATTCACACTTAGTAGATGAATCGAAAAAAATTGCACTTTAGGCGTAACTTTTTCGAAAAAATCAAAATTTGTTCCGCCATTTTATCACATTTTTTCATATTTAATAATAAAATATTACAATAATTTTCAATTCATATAGAAGGTAATACTATAATAAAGAAAGCCTATATGTTTCAGCTCAATCGAATAATTAGTTTTCGAGTTATCATCGGCATAAACTCCGAAAATGCTGTTTTGAGAAAAGCGCATTGAAAGTCTTAATTATCGAAAAATCGTACTTGCACTTTAGTCAGCAATCCCGTGACCATATAACAAGCCTTCGGCTTCTTCAAACACGTTGTTTGAGCTCTTTCCGAGCCTTACGCGCTTCCACAGTCCACAGAGCGGTCCGGGCGTCCTGTCTTTTAATTCTTTCTGCATTCATGCTTTCGGCATATTCATTTTGCCTCCCAACAACGGTACCCGTACTTTCCATGATATACAGAACCGTTGAGTGCCCCTCGTTGAAAATCGAAACAGAAATAAACATTGCTATTTCAACAGTTTTTAGTCCACAGTGCATATATTTTGGTGCAAAACGCCATATGGTACTATTGTAACTCTCGTTCGCATTCTGATGTGACCGCCGAGGCAACGTTCGAGCAAGTTATTTTGCGATAAATCTTGATAAATTGTTGTATGTGCTTTTGCACATCTTGATGCACTGGCTCTGGATGCTTTAACAAATCCTTATTGCTTCCAAGCGCTTCCGCCTTTTTTCCATTCGCACCAGCTATCCTCTCCGTCCGGGTAGAACGAGTGGTTGGGATTATCGTCGGACGAGCAGCCGTGGTAATACATGACGAGGATTCCTTTTTTTATATCTTCAACGCTGTGGACATTTCGCTGAATCGCTAACACATAGTAAGTTGTACACTTTCTTAAAGTGAGTCGGTCAATTTGCCTCTGCCGCCGATTTTTTCCTGCTTTTTTACATTTCTGAGACGAGTACCCATTCGCTTTTGCACGTGGCCTATAGATTTTTTTGTATTTCTTCACCGTATGGAGCAGCATCAAGAATAGCCTTGAAGGTTTTAGAATCTCCATCTCCAATGTAATTCGAGTATTTTACTCCGCACTTTTTTCGGACCTTCAAAACATCTCCAGTAAAGATCAACCTACATTTTACCTTTGCAAATATCCATGAAGCTGCAAAATAACTTTATTCCATGCATACCAACTCCAAGCAAACGCATAACGAGCACTATACGTCGATTAATTTTGTAAGTAGTTTCGACGAGAAGACCAGATAGCACAAAACATTTTCCACACAGTGCACATAACGGCTAATTTGAATCCTAAACCACGTACTGCTGTTTCTTCAAACCGAATTTTTTGTTTACAACTTTTGTACGCCAAAATATCAGTCAGTACATTGAAAACAGTATACAACTCAATGATTTGATAAGCGAGACGCAAAAAAAAAAGATACATCGTGGTCAATAATCGCAAGTTTTATTCCGCTTTCACTCGGAGACGACGAGTTTAAGTCGGAGCTGCTATCCAAACTGCTATTTTTTTCGATGCGTGAAATTTTCTTTTTTTCTGTTCACCTATCCTTCACTTGCCTTGCCTTTTGGGTACGACGACAATTTAGGTTAAGAACAAACTCATACGTGCTCTCTTTAGTCGACTGTTAGAGGTAGACTGACCGTTACAGATGATTTTCGCACGCATACATGTACGGTGCGTGCAGTTTCATACTACTATCCTATGTGAATGCAATTATGTGTGTAGGTGCTTACACATGCACATACATATGCATATATATTATTATATAATATAATAATATATATAAATAAATGTATAAAAATTTGTCCCTGGGGATACTTCAAAGCAACACACAATAGAAAAAAGGTCTTCTCGGTCAGGCGTCTTTGAAAAACGATTAAAAAACACTTGGAGTTCGAATTTCGAAAAAATGGTTTCAGAAGCGTATTTTACAGGAAATTTACAAACTTTTTATGCAAAAAAATTGAATTTTTTGGTCATTCTAACTGTATATCCTCCCTTAACTTTTTAAGAACGGGTCTGGTTCGATATATCGACCACTTCGGTATCATTCTAAAAAGCATATTTAACCATGAAATAATGATTTTAAAGGTTTTCAAGAATATCACACAAAAGAGAGATTATAATAAAGTCAAATATTTAGAGGTGGGGAACAAGGAGACTCGTGGAAATAAAGCACCCAAAGGGATCAAATTTTCGTACATCTACGCTGTTGGTCCTGGGTCATGCTGAGAGCGAAAACTGATACATTTCTCGTGATTAGAATGCATGTAATGCATACAAAAACGTAGAGATATCATTTTTGGACTAAAATAGTACAAGTAATAAAGTTGACATTGAAATGCAATTTGCAAGGTCACGGATGTCTCCTGAACATTTTCTGATATTTTTTTCCTATTCAGCGGAATAGGTCCATATAGTATCCAAATACGTCTAAAAGCACTCATAACTCGCCAAATTAAATTTTTAACATTGGGCTTTATGTTCTAGACGGGACTGATCGATATATCGACCACCAATTTTGTCAGGCACTCCTTGTGACATGTTCTTTCATTTTATGCACAAATAATGCGTAAAAGAAAAGTCGAATTTCAACGTAAAAATCACCGTCCTTAAAAGGTTAAACACAGTCGATAAGCTTAGCTATCCCAGCGATACTAGATCAATAGCGAATCCACCTCACGTAGCTAAGATTTTGGATGCATTGGTGACTTATAATCAGGAGATAGTCAGGTATCTCGAATCGAACTATTTGATTTATCCTAAACAATGTGGGTTTAAGAAGTACCATAGTGTCCAAACAGCAGTGTTGATGCTACTAAATGACGTTCGCCGTGGGGTGAAGAATGGCTGTGTCATCATATTAATTTTATTCGATATTTCCAAGGCATTTGATTCACTACAATATTACATAATTCTTCGCTGTCTGCGCCAAATTGGTTTTCATGATCTGGCTGTTAAATGGATGCACTCATATCTATCAGGGAGATCCCAGACCATCAAAGGTTTGTATGGAACCTTTGCCAAGAGTCGGAGTACTACCACCGGTCTACCGCAAGGATCTAGTCTTGGACCGATACTCTTTAGTATGGTGTTTAATACCATCTTCACACGACAATCAAGTTCCGTACGTAGAGCCGATCAGGAACTTAGATGTTTACATTTCTCCAGACTTAACTTGAAACCGACATGTTTCCATGATCACCTCCAAGATTCAGTATACTTTATACACATTGCGATTTAGAGGCTCGAGGTTGCCTACTCAATTGAAGCTTATGCTGGTCAATTGATTGATTTTGCTTGTTTAGTCTATGCTGATGCCTCTGGATACCTCAACACCAAACTAGGTCGATTGCTGAATGCTGCATTACGTTTCGTGTTTCGTCTTAGGCGGGATCAAAACCTCACTCCCTTTTGGTCAAAGTCAAATTGGATGTCAATTGAGACTCGTCGAAAGTATTTCCTGGCCAGTCTGACTTATCAAATCTCAAATATGTCGCAACCTTCATACCTTCGGTCGAACTTGGTAGCCGTTACGGATCATATACGACTGTTTGCTCCTCTTAACTCATAGTCATTTGCCTTACCAGCCTGTCGTAACGAGTGCTTCCGAAACTCATTCTGGATTTCGGCTATTTATCTTTGGAACACTATTCGTCAGTCACGATCGGTAGCAGCCTTTCGATCGGCTTTATTTAATTTTCTACGTCGCAATAATTAGTTGGCTACTATTAATATAATACGTATTCGTGCAATGTATTCTATTTCGATATTATATTTGTAGTTCTCTGGTTTATTATTGTATTGTACGCTTTTCTAATCTTAGGTCAAATTGATTACATGTTCATGTCTCTAGTACGCTATATTTAGCATTAAATACATTGTTCTCACTCTGTCCACAGACGTGTTTGTCCAGGACAATAATAAATTGTACATTGCATTATGTACATTGTTGTTACTCTGTCTACTGACGTGTTTGTCCAGGACAATAATAAATTGGTTTCGAAAAATAAAAATCTATGTGTCTACTTCCAACATCCTTCCGCCGCCCCCCACGTCTGCGTTTCCATATACTGCAAACGCTTCATTGCGCGGCACATCTTGAAAGCATGCAGGCATACTCAAAACCGTTTAGGGATGAATAGGGCCGAATACCAATTAAAATAAAATCCCAAAGAATCAAAAGGCATATTCATATTGTTTTCGAAAATTACTTAATCAAATTGAAAATAAACTCATCTCCTAACATGCGTTGTAAAAGACTAAAATTTTATGTGCCAAATGAATGCGAAACATCGGTATTAAATATTAAATATTGATTGCAGATACGAGCCCTTAATTCTCGTCATTTACATTTCATGCCCTTACACAGAATAAGGTAATGATAACAAACAAATAAATTTAGTTAGCTTGTAAGTGAACTATATTTACAACTTTACAACAAGCTCATGCTAATAATAAAGTTGAGGTTTAGCTTACTTGCAGATTAATGGAGGGCAAAGCAGAAAAATAAGACGATTATCGCAGAGACTCGATCCGTATACCATTCCTATGCATGAATCGGATCCTGGTAATCCGTATCTCTTACACACACTTCTCAAATCGTGGTCCCGCTCCTTATCACAGCATCCAATAGTTATTTCTTTGACAAATGAAAGATCCAAATAGCCTTCTTCAAGAGAAACAGATGCACAATCCGGAAATTGTAATCCATATCGCGATATTAGTCCTTGAGATACATGATCTTCCGGATTTGATGACATGTTACATTGTATTGGGTAACCAGAAGATAATCCAATCGATTTCAAGGAAGTCCAAACTGGTTTTTCCCAAGTGAAAGTGCCGCAAGCGCGATCTACACGTGCGTAAACCAAGGCTGTCCGGCTTATTCCATTTTCAAATTCCCAATGAACTAAAGTTGTTCCATGATGTAATATCTGCAAAAATAGTATATTGAATTGAACACGGATTCAATTTGTGACGGTACGGTCTGATATAGACATTGTGAAGTCTATAAACTAATGGCTAGTCTGCAGACGCACGATATTATTTAATTTTATTCTTTATATTTTCCTCTATAATTTGTTAACCTTAAAATACTGCATAAATACAATCAATGTACCCTTAACATATACAGTTACATAAACTATTACGTACAAATTTGACATAACGATAAGAATTATTACGCTGTCCTTCTATTAAGAGTAATATTATTATTTCAAACGTATCAAGATGGCAGTCAAACAGTTTGAACTTGTTTTTAAGAACATACATCATATCTATCATCTTCAATGAAAAAATTTACAAAAAATCTGATAAAACTGTATACACAAACAGTTTATGTCTAAAATATTAAAGTTGTGGTTAATATGAAATGGAACTGCGACGAATATGAAATATCTGGTAGGGTTTACGCGGTGTCGATATCGTGGGAATTTACGAATTTGAACTGCAATAGTCTTGAAGAAAATAATATGACCTTTCATTTGCAACAAACAGATTTGTAGAGGTTCTTGTTGTTCTTAAGTTATGACTTACACAACATTCCAACGTATTTTTTTATATATCCTTAATAATAACTGGTGTGGTTTTTCTTGGGATGTTTATTTCAGCACTCCGATTTTCACGGATAATGATTTCGCCGATAATGTTTTTCCCGGGATATATATACCCTTTTCATGAGTAGGAGTAGTTGGAGTATTATTTAAAATGCATCATCGCTGTTACGACCGGTTGGTCGTAGGCAGCCGTAGCCATATTAATTAGCATCTATTATAAGTTATTACGAAATATACTTTAGTACTTAATAATTATGTATGACAATAGTGTTATAAGATAGGTTCCGGTCAAACGATATATTCGTGGGACCGAGAAAAAAGTAAGGCGCGAACGCGACACTCTTACTTCAAAGCGTAAGCATTTTTCGGCTGGGAACCTGCCGAGCTGAATTCGCGCAATATAAGCCTCGCCGTCGGTTACCGGCCGAGGCTAGCAGGTTCCCAGGGCGAAGGATTGCTGACCAGGCATGGGAAACGTCAGACGATCCGCGAACTCTCCGTCGACGGATCCAAAAAGACGTGGACACTCTGAGATTCGGTGCTAGACTCCCGGAGAGATCACACCTCGCGCTCGTCCAGTTCCAATCTACGCGAGGTTCGAGAGTCGAGGTCCATCGAGGACTTAGGCGGTTTTCGCGATTACAAAATAGAGACTTAGCCGTAGCCGACCGAGGCTACTGAACGTCGGGAAACACAAGTGCGCGCCCCGTTCGTTCGACTTAGCGTGCCGATACTTATGTACGGGTGCTGGACGTACATAAATAAATCCACCACTTAAATAAATATTCCCGTACATATTTCATGTTACCCCGAAACGTAACAATCGCCAATGATATTTCGATCAAAGGAGAACAAATTTTCCAATACCTTGAATCCCCCCTTAATATCTAATTTAAAGGTGGCTAATCAAAATTTTGATAAAGTATTCGACTTGTTAAAATGATATTATAAAAATGCATTAATGTTGGTTCTGCGTGCCATATATGTCACAAATCTGGTGGATTTATATTATAAAACTAGTGCAATGCTGGGCTCTCTTACAGGTTGGTCAGTGGGCTTCTATTAGCTCCTTCTCTTCATTACTCTTACATGCGGATGACAAACGCTTTAATGTAATTAATAGCCCCATGGATGCGTCGAGTTTTCAGAAAGACCTTAGTGCTTTCAGCTTTTGGTCAACTCATAATGGTATTCACATTAACTTCTCTAAATAATGCATTGTTTCCTTTTCCCGCAGTGCCTCCCCCTTTCAATTCGATTACATTCTTAAGGGGATAGTCCAGTGGTTTTTTTAAAAGGGTGGGTTCCCTTGGGTTCCCCGTACCGTCACCTTTGTGCATACGCTTGTTATTCAGTCTCGATGTTCGACAACATTACGATCTTACGACAGCTTACGACCCCCCTAAAACCGCCTACCACCAACGTACGACCGCTTACGAGTACCTTACGACCACACTACGATCGCTTACGACCAACTTACGACCGTGTATTACAACGTTTAGTACTGAACGTCCCAACAAAAAACGTCACGACAAAGAATTTTTACATCACCTACGGTGTAATTAATCATATAACAACGAAAATTTGAGAGGTTGTACGTTATAATTAGAGGATCATTATTCATTGTAAGTCTGTCTTACTCGAACGAAGAAGCTACGTTAATGTTGTCGGTATTGGGTAGAGCTGGAAGTTTTCGAGCAGCTGAAAAAATGTGGCAAAATGAATATCCCGATCACACACCACATTCTCGAAAAGTTTTCAGTCGTTTACAACGTTGAATTATTGTAAAAGGTATCGTTCAGTTGGACCAGAATAAGAGAAGGCAAATTCATCGACCAGTTGAAATGACCTTGAAAGAAAAGCTCAAGGTCACAACTGATTACACAGACAGATGTCCTGTCTGTGGCCCCCTTTGTCCTGGACAACTTATGTCTGAACCGTTTTTCCCTATGTGGCTTAGGATTCGAGAAATTCGGGTCCGGTGATTAAAATGGGCCACTCTGTATATTGAAGATCAATATTCGATTCCTTTAACGTATGCAATTTGTTTGTAGGAAATACCAGAAAACTTTTTTACCATTTAAAAAAAAATTACATTTATTATTTTATACATATGATTCTTTCTATAGCTTCTTTTCATATTAATTTTTCTATGTGTACAAATTTGACTTGCATAACACTTACAGAATTTACAAAAAATCGTTTCATGAATAGTTGTTAGTTAAGTACATTTAGAATAACAGGATAAAGGATTTGGAATTTTCCCCCGCTTAAACGACTTAGATGCCTATTCGCGGGTCGGCTCTCGGGTGGAGAGGTATAGGATGGACAACACATAGACATTATACATGACGGAACAGGACAACACAACACCCACCCAGAGCCAGTCCCCCCTCCCCAATATCGGTACCACCAGCAGATTCGGAGGTCTGCGCCTTAGCGAGTACGACGCGGGGCTTATCCCCTCTTTATCCGAGATAAGACCCACGACGTACCGACCGCGGATAAGACGCTGACGGTACCGATAACTGCCGACGGGGGTCGGCGGCAGCGGTCCCAAATTCGTACCTTCGCCCAGCAAAGTTCCCCGGTTATTCCACACTGGACATAAGCAGAGAAAATTGCACGGACGGGGATTCGAACTCGGGACCTTCGCGACGTTCAGTTCGGGCGGACTAAGACTGACGCCTTAGCCCGAACGACCATCACACCGACTAGTACATTTAGAATAATGATCGATAGTAATGAATTTTCGTTGTTTTTCTGTCATATTTGATGGGTTCCACTGCTGCGAAATATTTTTTTTAATAATTTCGTTAAATACGTGATTTCTCCACATATCTATAATTGATTCATGATCGTATTGTATAAAAAATAAAAAATATTAAAAGTATATTTTGGCCAGCTTATTTCGAGCTCCGACTTGTGTGCGACGCGGGTTAGGCGGAGCACAGTTTCATGACGTTGATCGCGCGAAAAAACTCTCGATTAAGTACCTAAAATTGAAGAATACTGAAATTTTGTTTCATACTTCATCTTGAATGTATACGGAATAGTAATATAAACGAACAAATTTATGTTGCGATTTGGAATAATAAAATAACTCTATTTGTTAATAAAAAAATTCCGAATTATGCATTAAAAAATAAAATTTTTGAAACCATTGTTTTTAAAAATATAGGCATTTGTTAATAAAATCCCGATATTAGACTTCGTTAATAATATAATCTCTTAAAACTGCGAATTTTTAAAAAACAAGTGCATAAAACTTAATTTGTTCATAACTTTTTTATTTTAATAAATCTTTGAAAATCCTATTAGCATCTTATTTCTAATGTCTAATACTATATGAAAATAGAACATTTTTTAATTTTCATGAATGGGAATGAAATAGGGGGCCAGTTCATAAATTCTGACTCACTAATAAAATTGAGCCCACTATTTTTATCATGCTGCACTTTTATCGAAATTCTTACAGCTTTCTTTTCAAATTTATGTTCTTCTTTTACTCTATTTCAACGTACAGTACTAGTTGCCATCAGACCAATTTTTTTCACATGTAGTAATAGATCCGGGCTCGTAAAAAAATTATCCATGTGCAAATGATATTCAACCAACTTTCTTTTTGGAATATTTATCAAAAGCTCATTTACCATTTATAATACCACTCTTAAGCCAAGTGCACATGAAGACAGCTTTTCTTCATTTCCCAAAACATTTTTGCCACAATAAATGTCTAAGTCAAACAAATATTCCTCCACGTCACAAAGTGCCCAAAATATTAAAACAAACTTATCAGGTTTAGATGGTAAGTATTGTTTCAGAGTTGTTCTACCAAAAAACCGTACCATCATTTCATCTGCAGAAAGAGCTGTTGATAAAAATCCAAACTGATGGATTGTTGCGTTGCGTTTCTATGTAAATGTTTAGAGAGTCGATGTAGTGCGTAAATCGTCTAATTATGTATGTATAGATCGAACAATGAGATCATAGGTAGGGATATATATATATATATATATATATATATATATATATATATATATATATATATATATATAGAGAGAGAGAGAGAGAGAGAGACCACCGAAGAAGAGGAAAGTAAACATAACGAAAGGTTGGAGAAGAAAGAAGTATCTGAGTAGGGGATTTTGGGGCAATTCGGAAGAGAAGGGATCAGTTGAGTCGCGAAAACGATTTCAGCAGGTACAATCAATACAAGTAAAGTCGTTGAAGCAGATAGTCATGACGGCAGTTGCAGTTCCACGTTTCCGAAAAAGGTCTCCGTCCCGTGAAAAAGGATTCTGCATCAAAAGGGAACTTTTCGTGGCGGGATGCAATCATCAGGTCCCCGTCGTGGAAGTTGAAGATTGCTGTACGGAGCCTCAACTTCGCGCACATGCCGAGGAAAACCCGCGGTGCGAGGGAAATAAAGCGACGCTTCCACGGCACATTTGATGGTAAGCAACTTGTCTCTTTTCATCAAAATTCCAAATTGCAATTTTGAGTGCGGATCTAAACAGGATGTTATTTTTTTCCTCGAATGAGCACCATCAATTTGGAAGCACAACCAGACTTCGATGAGGCCAGAATATTTC
This sequence comes from Trichopria drosophilae, assembly GCA_030407085.1. Classification (NCBI taxonomy): domain Eukaryota; kingdom Metazoa; phylum Arthropoda; class Insecta; order Hymenoptera; family Diapriidae; genus Trichopria; species Trichopria drosophilae. The sequence goes on from CM059586.1 coordinate 52,907,887, forward strand.
CATCGAATACGTTTTTGATCATGTGGAAGCAGATCTGAAGACCAGTCTCGAGTTGTCCAGTTCTACGGGAATCCTGCTTTGATGAGAGCCTATCCGCCAAAAAACAGTCAACGCTCACAAACTCCAGATAAGTCTCCTTCTAATTTTGTGGATCACACCCTTCGCATTTTTGTTATAGTCGTGTTAATTATTAAATATGATTGTAATTTTCTTCAATTTATGAAAAACTATTAATTGTATTAATTGTCGTTGCATAACTTTAATGGATAAAGTGCAAGCTCGGATGACGTGCGTGATCGTTACCTCCATAAAATATGTATTTAAGTTTATAAACAGTTTATGCTCACTTTTTTACTATAAAGTAATCAGATATTTCAAGGCTTATAGTGAACAAATATGATGGAATGTTTGCAACTTATTTTTGAAAAATCTTTCGGTTCTTTTGCCCCCTGACGTCAGAAACTTGTCTGCCACATCAGAGCAGTTGCGAAATTCACCGAAAGATTATATTTCTTTAAACGATGTAAAGTTTTTTCTCGAATAATTATTTTTGTCATCAGACGAGCGAGAAAGATTTTTTCCATTAAAAATGGAAAGAACCTCTCTCTGGCGTTTCATCCCGGTCTGTATCAACATGAATCATCAGCAAGGCTTTGTGATACAGACCTGCCCTGTAGGCCGTTGTTGTATTTATTAGATCTTAAGTCATTTAAACGAAGTAATCTGAATTTCGCTTATTGCGAAAATCCAGTATTCGTAATTGGGACATTCATCAGAGAACTCACCAAGTACGAAGTACACCCACGTTCAGAATATCTGTCCAAGTAATTTACGTCGACTTGAGAAAATGGCAACAGCGCGTCAGTGATTTACTGAATGCACTACAAACTGTACCCCCTAGCGATACGATGCGAGACACATATAGGAACACACAGTCATCCGTATTACTCGCGCTATTACTATTTTCCTTCCTACCGGTCTCTCTCTCTCCCTCATGACTACGCTGACTTGATCTGGAACAATAACAATGCTCCAATTCATCCCAGGGGACGATCTCCGCCAACCCCATTATCGTCGACATGCTTATCAGGTTAGTTCTGAATTAAATATATTATCCAGGCACTTTTTATTTATTTATTTATTAAGCATAAGCGGGCGAGACATCCCCTAACCCTAATCTTAAACAATTGAAATAAAAAAACAATAAAAATACCACATAAAGTAGTGAAAAAGCAATAAAATTTAAAAAAAAAATAAAAAATGGTAATGGATATACGCATATAAGTATGCAAATATATCCACATTTGATTCATGTTTGATATAGGAATGTAGTGATTTGGGGTTATGTTTTTGTTTAAGAACCTGACAGACCAGCACATCTGGCTGCTTCAGGGTTGAATAGCAGAAGGAACCATCCGAGCGTTTGGCATTCAGGAATTGTGCCAGAAGACGGCTTCACCAGGTTACAGTCAGGTTAGTTCCTCAATTAGTTATTTCAATATATTTTTAAAAAGAATGTGATTCTTGGTGGGTGCTTTATCTTTTCAGCACCCAGGAAGCAGATCAGGAACAACCAGGAGAGGATGAATCTGCAGAGAGTGCCCGGACAACGTAGTCGACTACTTCAATCTCCACAAGAATAATAAAATTGTGAAAAGACTATGTAAGTAAATTTGACATTTTTGAACGTGCAAAGGGAACCCGAGGGAAGTAAATTCAGCTTTTTTGATCCTACGAGGAAGAGCCAAGGGAAGTAAACTCGACTTCTTTGAACATGCGAGTGGGACCCGGGGGAAGTCAATTTAACTTTTTTGATCCTACGGGGAAGAACCGAGGGAAGTAAACTCGACTTTTTTGAACATGCGAGTGGGACCCGAGGGAAGTCAATTTAACTTTTTTGATCCTACGGGGAAAACCCGAGGAAGTACATTCTACTTTTTTTAACATGCGAGTGGGACCCGAGGGAAGTAAATTTAACTTTTTTGATCCTACGAGGAAGAACCGAGGGAAGTGAATTCGACTTTTTTGAACATGATAGTGGGACCCGAGTTAAGTAATTTTGAATCTTTTATACATACGACGAAGAACCTAGGAAAGTAAATTCGACATTTTTGAACATGCGAGGGAGAACCGAGGAAAGTCGTAGGATCAAAAAAGTTAAATTGACTTCCCCCGGGTCCCACTCGCGTGTTCAAAAAAATCGAGTTTACTTCCCTTGGCTCTTCCTCGTAGGATCAAAAAAGCTAAATTTACTTCCCTCGGGTTCCCGTCGCACATTCAAAAATGTCAAATTTACTTACATAGTCTTTTCACAATTTTATTATTCTTGTGGAGATTGAAGTAGTCGAATACGTTGTCCGGGCACTCTCTGTAGATTCATCCTCTCCCTGGTTATTCCTGATCTGCTTCCTGAGTGCTGAAAACATAAAGCACCCACCAAGAATCACATTCTTTTTAAACATATATTGAAATAACTAATTGAGGAACTAGCCTGACTGTAAGCTGGTGAAGCCGTCTTCTGGCACAATTCCTGAATGCCAAACGCTCAGATGGTTCCTTCAGCTATTCAACGCTGAAGCAGCCAGATGTGCTGGTCTGTCAGGTTCTTTAACAAAAACATAACCCCAAATCACTACATTCCTTATCAAACATGAATCAAATGTGGATATATTTGCATACTTATATGCGTATATCCATTACCATTTTTTTATTAAATTTTATTGCTTTTTCACTACTTTATGTAGTATTTTTATTGTTTTTTGTATTTCAATTTTTTAAGATTAGGGTTAGGGGCTATCTCGCCCGCTTATGCTTAATAAATAAATAAATAAAAAGTGCCTGGATAATATATTTAATTCAGAACTAACCTGATAAGCATGTCGACGATAATGGGGTTGGCGGAGATCGTCCCCTGGGATGAATTGGAGCATTGTTATTGTCCCAGGTCAAGTCAGCGAAATCATGAGGGAGAGAGAGGGAGAGAGAGAGAGAGAGAGAGAGAGAGAGAGAGAGAGGGAGAGAGAGAGAGAGAGAGAGAGAGAGAGAGAGAGAGAGAGAGAGAGAGAGAGAGAGAGAGAGAGAGAGAGAGACCGGTAGGAAGGAAAATAGTAATCACAGTGGTCTTCAAGCGACGATAGGTATGATGAAAGTGTAGACAAAATCTGCAAGTAGGGACTTGTTCGTACGTGTCCCCAGTTTCAAAATCTGTTTGGATCAAAATCCTAGCTGCTCATTTTTTTGAGATATCGCAAATGCAGTTTTGTACTTTTTTTGCAGATATAAAGGTATTTTATTTTGTGATATATTTGTTATTGCATACAAGTTTTATACGTTATATACGCGTTTATACGCGTCATGCTAATATATTTATATAATATTTTTTAGCACGAATAAATTAAATTAATAAAGTGGAATTAATATAAACTTATATCATATTTGTATCTAAATGTGTCGCAATGAAAATTCAACCACCGCTTTCTTCAATCTGCTCAAATAAGAGGGATTGTGAATTAAATTTATTTTATACCGCGTCCAGAATTTCAAAAATTCTTTATGTATTGACTCGCCCGCTTGCTCTGACCATAGGCCCAAACCATATTTACCCAAGAAATGTAAACAGTGAAGAAGGTGTTTCAAAAGCACGTGGATTTTTATTGTCGTAGAAATTCCAATGCTCTGAAATGCTTTATCCAACTCTTGTATGTGTTTCTCTAAATCAGGTCCAATCTCTTTACTAGAAAAACTGCAGCTCACAACTTTGTCCATAGCTTTTAGAGCAGCAACGAAATGCAATAATCGTATAGGGCCGATTCCCTCATATATTTCGAAATCAAGGAGCTCATCTGCTTTTTTGATGAGTTTACGGCATGCATTTCCCTCAAAAATATTTCCTTGGTAATTTTTTGGGATAACTTTTAGTTTTATAGGCCACTTTAGTGCCTTTTCTTCGCCTACCAGGGGAACTAAGCCGTCCCAAAAGAGGTGATTCACGAAACCTTGCAGTATATGTAATTCTGGTATGATACATTTCTGTATAACATAAACATCATCATCTTCCTCAAAAAGAGGTGGGTTAATCGTGCTATGGCAATCTTTAGCGAATTTTTTATCTTTTCCCATTAAACAAAACCGATTATAGTCATTCTTCAAATCTCCATATGTTTTTAATTTCATGCATTCATTACTTATTTGTGAAAACTCTTCGTGATCACACGTATCATCATTTGGATCTCTAATACCTCCTTCCTGATTGCTCTCGATACCAATTTCATCTTCGTTATTGTGTTTGTCACTAAAATGTTCTTCCTCATTTTGTTTCAAGTCCCTCAACGTTACAAAACAATAAGGAGAAGGATACATAGACGTTGCCGTTTGTTGACCATTAACAATAAGTAATAGCTTAAAATCACAAACAAACTTGAAGGAAATATTATTTATCTTAGTTAAATTAAATAAAATTTGTATATTTTCATACGTCTCTTTCACTTCAGGTACAATGGATAACAATATAAGTCTATGGACACTAGTTAGTTTAGCTTTCATGCCAGAACTGCCACCTTCAGAGAATAAACGTCTCTTTTTTGTAGGAAAATCTGAATCTTCATCAAAATCTACGTCATCAATAATGCAGTCCAAAACGGGTGAATAGTTTTCTAGGAGAATTGTCATGGAAATTTTTAAAAACCCTTGACCTCCATCGGCCATTACTTTTACAGCGACATTTCCGGTTTGATTTCGTTGATTTATAATATTTTCCAATAACTCCTGAGCGTCTGCCCAGACTACAGGTCTTCTCTCTTTTCTGGTTATATTATTTGTATCAATATAAAATATACCTTCTTTATATACATTTTCAAGACTTTTAGCTTTCTCAGAGGCATGTTTAGCATAATATGTAGGTACGGATCGTTTACCAGCTGCACTTCGAAGGAAATTAGTTAGAGTTTTCATCTGGTTAGACGAAGCACCTGTGCGAACTTGAAAATTGTCTAATTTTTCGGCCTCAAATACGACGTTTTCTTTTTGCTGTGGATTTATACCAATTCGCGTTTTAGATCCTTGAGTACTCAGAAGTATTTCATTATTTGGATGTTCTGTCTTTTCACTGTTGCTTTCCATTTGCAAGTCAACTTTCCGTTTTAAAATTGAACTAGCGACTTGCTCTTGCTTCTGATCAGGAAATTTTTGAACCATTTGTAATATATTCTTACAAGCTATTGTGGGAGTGCCACAAGAATGTCTTTTACCTTTGCCTAGTTCAACAAAGCACTCTTTACACACATTAATTGATTTTTCTCGTCATTGAAATTTTCGGTTTTTGGAAGATTTACAATTTTTGAAGCATAATACAACCCATTAAAGGCTCATCAAATCAATGTGCGTAGATGTTTGGCGTTTCAAGCCTCTAGCCAACTTAACCTTTGGATGGCTATAATATCTTGCTGTTATACATATATAACAATTACATGTATCGTTATTAGCTCTGGTCTCCTTAGGTAAGTTGATGTCTTTGTAGTTTGGCATTGTTGGCTTAGGTCTCGTACATTTATCCTTTTCATGTTCAAATAGAGTGGTACGACATGTGCCGCATATACCCAATGGAAATTTAGGATTAGATATGTCGAATTGTTCATTAATAAATTTTTGTACAAGTTTTACTTCAGTTTCGTTAATGTGAAAAAATGTCGGTTTCTTACTTCCAAATACAATTTTTTTGCCACATGGAGCACACACTTTTGGTCTGTTTTCTTCATGTGAAAGTTTCTGAGACATTTTCTGGAAGTTCCTTATTTGAACTGAGAATGTTGAAAAAACTAAAATGCTTATTTTTAATCAAATAAATCACAACCGGCAACTAATAACTTGCAGAATAAGCGCCGTGTCTGTAGTTTCGCAGGTCGATCTTAAGGAAAAACAGTGCTCCTAGAAATTTTGAAGAAATTTACATATTTCGGATGCTCTAACTGACTTGTAGGAGTTATGAGGATAATAAAGATTTACATTGGTTACCTTGAAGCCACATACAAGTTTTTTAAGAAGTAAAATAATTCATAACAATGTTGGTTTTTCCTGACACATAATACCATTAACTCCATACCGACACACTTACTGTTTCAATGAATGAAAACTTCAACCAATTTATTCCTAAATTTAACCTTAATTGATATTATCCTTAGAAGGTTAAGAAACGTTTCAAACGTGATAGTGAAATTCGTCGCTATTTATAAATTCTCGTCACTCTTAGCAACCGTGAATATCTTTATTTCATTTAGAAATGCTACACTCACGTGATTTATTTAAATTGAAAATTCCATATGCGGAATGTCCTTCATTCTTAATAATTACATTTACCCATTTTCTTTGGTTAACCCAACAAGATAATTACCGTAATATAAGAATAGAAAATATTTGATTAGTTTACATGTTTAAACAAGTTTTGCTGAAATTACCAAAACATTTCTTTCCGTACGGTGGAGACATCTGTATGTGTGTGTGTGTGTGTGTGTACTTGCGGGTGTATATACCTATATATACGCTTATATTTGATAAATAAACAGACTAAATTCGTTTATACTCACTTTTTTTTATACTCACTATACAAATGGAATTTTTGCACTTATTTTTTAAAAATCTTTCTCTCGTCTGTTGACAAAAATAATTTGTCGAGAAAAAAACTTTCCATCGTTTAAAGAAATATAATCTTTCGGTGAATTTCGCAACTCCTCTGATGTGGCAGATAAGTTTCTGACGTCAGGGGGCAAAAGAACCGAAAGATTTTTAAAAAATAAGTTGCAAAAATTCCATCATATTTGTTCACTATAAGCCTTGAAATATCTGATGTATTTTTAAGTTTGTAAAATAAATTCCGAAATTACCGTTACAGGATATTTCTTCGGAACATGTTGATCAAGGCACGTACTTTCAAAGCTTTATCAGTATTATTTTGGTCGCTTGTTTACAATATTCGGTTTTTTTTATTTTATAAGGTGAACTTTAACACGGTTCATAGCGGAAGCAACAACGTCACATTTTAAAAGTGGGTCTCTGGACCAGTTTTCAGTATGATTTGTATGAATGTTATACATTTTGATAGCTCCAAATTATTCTCAAAGGTGGTATCAATTATATACTTTTTCAACTCTTCTGTAAAAACAAATTTAAAAAGTTTTAAGGGTGTAATTTGAGAGATGAGCTTTCTTAAATTTTCTCTAAGTGAAATGTGATTTTCTAAATTTTCATCACATCTTTTCTCTCCTTCAGTCCACGAGTACACGTGATCTGACTCTAATTTGCTTTGTATATTCGTGTAGTGTCTATCAACAGTTCGGTAGGAAACATTAAAAAAACCATTCATCGTCACTTGAACTTTCATTTTCCGAGGAATTTTGGATAATTCGAATCAGGTATAAAACAATGATCATCGTCTTCATCTTTAGAAGCTCCTTCATCAACGTAGGAATCATTTTCTTCATAAACATTCGAAATTTTACGCTTTGACATTTTTATCGAAACAGTTCTTTATAACAAACAACAATCCAAGATGTACAAATATATATATATATATATATATACGTAATATGTTATATCTAATTAGCGGACCCAGCCAACTTCTTATGGAATAGAGAGAACACCAATTCTATAACCAGAACGCTATAATAGATTCAAAAACCGATAGCGCCCCTAGTGGAGCATTCATCGCAACTTATATATCTTACGATAGTTCCTTGTTATACAGAAATAAGATCGTCTTATCAATATACTAATTGTTTCGTGCTAAATGATTGATAGGAACTACAGAAGTACATGAAAGAAATTGGGAGCAAATCATGTGCTCTCGTATATTGCACAAGAGACAATATATCGTGAATATCTAGAAAATCAAGAGGAGCGGTCGCTCGTCGCGCCAAGTTCTTAGCGCGCGGCGACCGACCGCTCTTCCTTTACCGCTAACATAGTTCAAATGTCACAACATGGAATACATACGTTTCGTCCACGCTTCTCCTCCAAAAAATTTCTTAATCATGCTATGCCCAGTAATTTTTATTTATATATCTTTCATTTAAGCCTAGTCCGATTGAAATCGGTTCAGTGGTTCGTGAGATATCAATCATCATGATTTTAACGGTAGAAAATTGTTCTTCTTCATCGGATTTTGGGACATAGAGACACATAGATGCCGTTTAGTATGAGAGCGAGAAGGATCGACACTCGCTTCCTCTGCTATAGGATATAGAGACAGATAGATGGTGTTTAGCATGAGTGCGGCAAGGATTGATAGCTTCGTTAGTGAACGTTCGGATATAGAGATAGGATGATGTCGTTCAAAATAAATGCAACAAGGATAAGCGTCGGGACTTGGCGACCGGACTGAAACAGATCTTGCAATATGGCAGCCTGCACTCAGCTAATCAGCGGCGGCTTTACGTTCAATAAGAACAGTGTTGACGTTTTGACGTTTGTGGAATAGAAGAAGACAACTTTGTGAAAAAGTTCTTGAAGTTGACCTGTGAGATGACACAATAGAGATCCGCCTAAAAAGTGGCTCGGAGCTTTGAATTTTGAACTTTGACAGCGGTCTGTAGTCTTTTAGTATCCTTGCCAGTGAAAAAATAAAAATTTTGTACCTCCAGAAACTCCACAAAAGCGTGAGTAAACCTTTCTCAATGTAACGTTGAAATTATCTTGGAAGTGTAGTTTATAATTTACAAAAGAATCTTCGTAGTTGATTGCTGGAAAGAAATTGAAAGAGATTATAAAAAAGTGTAAACAACCTCGCGTAAAAATAAAAAAGACTTTAGAAGATCTCAAAAAGTTCATTCTTAAAAATATCACATTCAAGATGTATTTGAGAACTTTTTAAGACTTTCAAACAACTAGTTTAATAAAATCTTTTGGAGGTCTTTATGAGATCTTTAAGAAAAATTTGTACTATTTTTTTTAGATCTTTTTAAGACTTTTTTTTCACAGCATGATTTTACGAAAACATAATTTTATTAATCTTATCGAGATCTTTTCCAGATCTTTTCCAGATCTTTTTTTTTTTTATTTTTTTCGGATATAAAGAAAAATATTTGTAATAAAATGCTGAATTTTCTTATTTTTTTACCAAAATTAATTATTGAAGATAAATTTTAAAGTAATTACCTTTTTTACTTGCTTTCCAGTCTGATTTTTATAACTTCACTTTACAATATGGGGTCAATATTTACAACGAGTCGAAGATGAAAAATAAACACATTGTAGGCATTAATACAAGCGATTCATGTCATGAGGGCAGAAAGTTTCATATTATGAAAATGCAATATTTACAACACAAATCGAAGACGAGAGATTTCCAGAGTTGTTTTTCGAAGCGCTGACAATGTTTTATACAATGAAGACAGAGAAATGAAAATTTGTCATACTTCAGAAAGCATGAAAAACGATACAATTTTACGTGTCTTAGACAAAAATTGATACATTTTCTTTTACCTATGCACATTACAATTTCTGCAATACGAAGTAATACAATTTCTGCAATACAAAGTATTATAAATAATGAAGTTTATTACCGATATCTTAAGAAAAGTATAATGTATTTATTCCATCTCAGAAAAATTACATGGCTCTATCACATAAGTACAATTACTAACAACAATTTTGAAGCAAACAGTTGTTATACTGTGGGTATCAATTGACACTAATAATTTCTTATCTATACATCTATGAATCGTCGGGATCGACAACCGGTTATAGAAAAACACAGATTTAGATTCATACTCGGAAATTATAGCGTACATTTTGCAATACTCATTACAATTTTCATAATTAAATTTACAGTTACAATCACTTGTACATAATTTTATAAAGTATTTTATGACACCAATTTTATACACATTATTAGAAATGTATTTTACACATGATGAAATTTTCATCTTTTTATGGCATGATGATTCTGTCTCATAGAATATTTTGTTTTTAAATATTTTTTTGTAAAAATGACATTTTGACCCATCAGTTATTTCGTATGAGGTATTTCATTTTACTAAAATCTTTTTCCTGGTATTCGGAACCAACAACATAGAGTGAATCATTTATTTTCTTTAATTTCCGACGAAATTTACATCTGGATTCAGTTCGCGTACAAAATAGCGCAACATCACTGTTTTGTGTAAAACAATGTCTTTCAATCCTGTCAGATAAAGAAACATTGAAACAGCAGAATATATTTGTATTTCTGGTTTCTTAGATCCGTGGACGTTACTTTTTAAGATTCCGTTAAAATTTTCAAATTGAAAATAAGAAGTATAAAATAATGGGCCAAATTGTTTCACTGTCTCCCCTAAATGTAGTAATAAATGTACATTGATAGTCATGTGCATTTTACCATATATTATTTGGAATCTTCGAACATACTCAGATAATGCAGTTGTTACATTTTGTGTCATTATTTCTGACACGCTGTTCATATTCAATAATGTTATTCCATACACTAATAAACTGCGATGTTTGAAGTAAGCTTCTTTCCTACAGTTTTTTAATACAGGTAGACTGTATACTAGAAGAAAAAGTTTTAATTCTGATGCTTTCATGTAACAAAAATCATCTAGTGTTCGGGGACATCGTGTAACTGCTTCAGTAGGACGAATTGATTTTAAAAGTTTATTTCTGTCAGGTAGTAGGGATCGCATGGAAAAACTATAATTAGAAAATTCAGGTTGAAACCAAAGTGTCATAAGTTTTTTCATTACATTGATGTATGCACAGTGCATTTCGTCAATGGATGTATTTTCAACATAATTGTAAACAATTTTCGGCAACAAACTTTTGCCTTTAATCCCAAAATTTTTTCTTAGTAGCACGCTCTGCAAATTTAATCGTTTCTGTCGTTGTGCGCAATTCTAAATTTGTCTGAAATGGGTAAACTTGAACGTTACCAATTCTTTCCCCTTTGATTTTACGTTTTTGACATCTATACTCGCCATTGTATAGTTTCATATTCATAAATAATGCCTTTGCTTGTACATCTAAAGTCCCACAGATAACTATAGCCCGAACATATATGCTGTCTTTTAAATAATTAATACAATTTATGCCTCTATATACATTTTGTAATGATTTCCTAAAAATTGACAAAAAAAAATTAGCCTTCGGTTTTTTTGGTCCAAACTATAAACCTGCTAAAATAACATTTTCCTTTTTTATTCTCAAATGATAAGGCAATTCATTCACGATCAGATAAAAAGGCCAAACTGAAAATTTGGAAGAATTAAAAATTTGAAAACCATCGGTATTCCACGTGAAGGAAATGTTATTTTTGCATGATAAAAAGCCTGAATCTTCTAATTCTTTATAGACGTAACCATCATAAATATCTTCCAGATTTTCAGAATTTAATTTTTGTCTTTGATATTTATAAAAAATATTTTCATAAAAATCCTTTCTTTTGAACAAAGTTATAATTTGTTCTTCAATTGGGATTTCGATCATGTAAGTTACGTTGCGATTTGTGTGACATTTTGGGAAATGGGAAGACTTTGTTTGTAGTTTTGTTAAACATTCAGAACAAAAAAAATGCTTGTTGAGTGGAGCTTTTAAATTTTTAAAAAAGTCTGAAATTTATAAATTGAACCCCTGGCGATCAAAAGGAGATACGCGCGAAATGCCGAAAAATTTGTTTTCCCCTCGGCTCGTAATTTTTTGACTTAACAGGAAAATTAATTACGCGAATTTTTTGTTAAAATAAAAAATGTCTATCCTTCTTCGTTTTTAATATATAAAAACGAAATTATTTGAATATTCATGAAAGAGACCTTTAAGAAGAAATTTAAGTTTTAAATATGTTACTAAAATCAGTATTGTGTAATCTTAATTACTTGGACCCAGGCCTTAGGTCTGGACGAAGTATTGAATTTTGTCACTTCGGGCATACAAATTACCTTATAGTTTTTCATCAAATTTCGACGTTTCGAACCCCTGAATGACTTCCGGTTAACAGTAGATTCTGTGATAAATTCTAAGAACATTTTTCCTTTGAAAATAATTTGTGCGATGTATAGTTTTCAAATTATTTAGCATTAAATAAGTCAGCCAATAATAACAGGAGTTGCTTGATTGTCGCGACGATTGCATTGTCAGCGAACATCGAAATCGTAGCGACAATCAAACAACTCCTCAATGGAGAATCACCCTGTATATATATATATATATATTAACTATTAATTTTCAGATAATTCTGAAATGGTCGTGAAAACTTCACAGAATTCAGAACCGGGAATAACGCTCAATAGTATCTTTTTTAAGAATCCAAAAAGGCACGAAAGAGACGTAGGAAGCGAGAGCGAATCAAGCTTTCAAAGTATTGAAATTGAGAGTATTGAAAAAAAACATGAAATAACAGGTATACATTTGTACAATTTATATTAATATTTTTGTTAATTCTTTGCATTTTAGATATTTATTTAAATTCGTTTACCATTAAATGCCAGTGTTATTAATTTTTTTCGAAACTTTTCCAAAATATCTGTTTATTTATAAGTCAATTATAAATTATTTTTCAAATATAGGTGATTCTGAAGTTCCTTCAAACCTAACACAAATATCTGCCCCTATAATAAAATCTAATATACTTTTGAAAAAGAAAATTAAAATTATAAAACCGGAAGGAATGAATTACAATGAGTGCTGTGAAGGGATTGTTAAAAATGATGGCTCGGTTATGGGTATAAGAGGTAATAAATTTAATACTAACCTCCTAAAGTTCTATCTGTACAATTAAATGTACTAAACATTTATGAGAAAACCGGCTAATGTATAAATTACCAGATTATCAAATGTAAATACGAGATACATATTTTAACAGTTGGTGACGAAATTTTGATCTTTCCAATATGCATAAAATAAAAAAGAGAAGAAATTATAAAATTAAAAAAATAAATAAGAAAAGAAATTAATTTGCTCCAAATAAGGGCAGTTCAACAAAACGATCACTAAATTTGCAATGTCTGATATTTTCTATTTATTACCAATATTTCACATCCGTGCGCGAAGAACATTAAATTATTATTAAAGTTTTCAAAATTAAAAAAAGACAATAAATGTGCGTTTTTAATTGTATTTTCTCGTGTTAGAGATTCGACATGTCTCTTAAATTTAAATCCGTAAGCTTTATAAAATATTATTAATAGTAGTGTCATTATTGTTTCAGTGCTTGATGAGAAAGGAGAGATTAGGAAAGATTCGAAAAGAAATGTTGAAAGCGAGAGAAAAAGAAAACACAGTTCCAGTGAAAGTTCTGAAAGATCATGGAATTCAGGGATGCACAGAAAAAAACACAAGAAAAGCAAAAAATCTAAAAGATACAAAGGAAATAATGAAGAAACGGGAAAAAGACGAGCAAAGCGAAGCAAAGAAACAAGTAGAAGTGAACAAAAAAGAATACACTCAATACATAATGAATATAAAAAAAGATAAAAACATTAAATGTACTCCCACATTTAACTTTATCATAAAGAATGTATTAATTATTGTTACCTCATCTAAAATATATTACATTGCCAAATATACCTGTGTTGACTTCATGATTTATAACTTTTACAAATTATATATTCATATATTATAATACAAGTAATAAAAGAAATATGAAAATATTTTTTATGTAACACATGCAAAAAAAAGGCATTTTTCTGCCTTCATTACATAAATTATCGCATGCACCACGGGGGTGGGGACTTACTTAGACCAACTCGAGCAATATTATTACCTCTCATCTTCAAATCGGGAACCTGAACTTGCTCACTCAAAAGTCAAGAGTCAATTCAAACGTCCCTCCTCCGCCCTTGGTGCACAATATATTATTTTTAAGACATGCAAAATAATATATCTCCATTACATGAATCACCTATACTAAATCTTGCAAACTCTTTATTTTTCGTCGACTCGTTGTAAACATTGACATCATAATATAACGTTGATCTTTACTCTCTAAATTCCTTGGAGTGAAAATTAAGCCACTCTTGATAGTTCACTCTTTCAGCAGTGAGTTCTTTTCGTTTCACTCTTGATGGAGTAAAATATCACTCACGATAATTAATTTTGGTAAAAAATAGGAGAATTCCGCATTTTATTACAAATATTTTTTTCATATCCGAAAAATATAAAAAAAAGATCTTGAAAAGATCTCAAAAAGATCTCGATGAAATTAATAAAACTAAGTTTTCGTAAAATCGTGCTCTGAAAATAAAGTCTTAAAAAGATCTCAAAAAGTAGTTCAAATTTTTCTTAAAGATCTCAAAAAGATTTTGGTAAACTAGTAGTTTGAATGTCTTACAAGTTCTCAAATAAATCTTGAATAGTGACATTTTAAGAAATATCTTTTTGAGATCTTCGAAAGCCTTTTTTATTTTTACGCGGGACGGTATTAAGAATTTAAATAATTAGTCGTAATGTCATGTATCATGTACAGAGAGCAGAAAATACTAGTGGTTTGTCTAGCCAACACAACTGGTTTGTGTCTAATAATATTTTGTTTTTAAAGACAAGTAGTCAAGTAGACAAATAGTTCGACTCTATACATTAGTGAGTTGTCTTCCAATATTAGCCAGTTGGCCTCCGACACGAGCCAGTCGTCTTTAGGCATTAACCACTCGTGTTGGATGATGACTCACTAACGCTGAGAGATGAACTACTTGTCTATGGAAACAAAACATTATTAGACACAAGCCAGTTGTGTCGGAAATACAAACCACTAGTATTTTCTGCTATCTGTGCATGATACACGACATTGCGACAAATGATATAAATTCTTAATACCATTGTTTACACTTTTTTATAATCGTTTTCAATTTCTTTCCAGCAATCAACTACGAAGATTCTTTTGTAAATTATAAACTACACTTCCACGATCATTAGTATCATAGTTCGTACAGCTTCTATATTTACACATTTTTATGCATTTCTCGGTATTTTGAGTATGAAATGCACCAGAAATGTATTTGCGATATATGGTAATTAATAAAGAAAGTATCTAATTTATATACGAAAAGCAATTTAGATACGAAACAGTCCCTCTTGTTGGCTTCAATGCTCTTTACCACGAATAACTATTGAAGTGTAGCTGGGAACAGCTTGACGAGATTAGTGTGTTGACATCGGTTTTCGGACATCCTGGCTGTTAGAAAAGTGGAAATTTTGTAGCTTCTGTAAATTTATTGAAACGTAAGTAAACATTTCTTCCAATGATCTTGGGAATACATTTTTTCTATTAGAAATGCATCTCGGTAATTTACTTATAGGAGACTGGAAAAAACTATTAGAAGCATGTGTTACTTCTAATTATCGTATTACGACTTTATGGCTTTTCACATTTTTTTCCAACAAGGATTTCGTAGAAGTGCTGTCAAAACATCAAGTTCCCGGTTGTTCCCAGCTACACTTCAATAGTTTCTTATAGTAAAGAGCATCGAATCCAACGAGGTGGACTATTTCGTGTTAAACAGGACCTGTCAGTGGAAGCATGGCTACGTATCAACAATCAACTGCAATAGACATTTGCATCGTTATATAGTTTCTTTATTAATCCTTTGCGTCTCAGTGGGACATACGTCGCCCCACTTACATTTACATAGATTTTGTTGTTTTTTTCGTGAAATCTAAGATCCATTTTGATCAAATCTATTTCTGTTACTTATATAGACCCTAATAATCAGTAAAAAAATTGTTTCCCCTTTATTTCTAATAATATAATTGTTATTAACAAACGAAGTTAAAAATCTGAGTTTTTTCTCGAATAAATGCAGTTTTAAGAAAATCTCCCATTATTTTTTTCTGAAATTTTTTTCATACAGATTTTTGGTATCGCTGGTTACTAATACGGGGTTAGTTTTTTGAAATTCAACATGGCTGATCCGAAATGGCGGATAAAAATTTTAAATATAACTGTAGTTGGACAAAATTTGGTACTCGAGTGTTTTCGAGGTCGCTGATTACGAATCTGAGGTTAGATTTGCCAAATTCAAAATGGCGGACCCAATAAGGCGGAAAAAATGTTAAATGTAACTCTAGACAAAATTTATGAAATATCTAATTCGGAAATACACATTGGAAAAGAGGCTAAGGGCTGGGATTCGTTACGTTATAGAAGCTTCCAGGGCATCCAAGTCTCATTACAGTAGAAGTTTCACAGTCCGATTTTAAGTCCCTGTTTAATTTTTTTTTTATTTTTTTATTTTTTAAATTTAAAAAATTTTAAATTTACCTTCATTGAACCTCGCGACTATTCATTTTTAAATCCTTCCTTTCGTTCGTTTAAATATTGATTGTGTATCATCAAGGCATCCCCCGAGGTCTCTACCCACAACGCCGCTGAGGAGAAGCCACGCAGAGCCAGCAGCTACTACCATATCAACAAAGGCAAGTGTAATCAATTAGATTCAATAATTTAAAACAAATAATTAATATTTTCATAGCTAATTATTTCGAGAGAGATCCTGAATATTAATTCTATCATTTTTAGTTTAACTTTAATTAAATAACGATATTTCATGACGTTGTTACTTGATTCAATTACGAACCATTCCCTGACATTAAAGTATTCTTGAATAATAATTAATAATTTCATAGCTAATTATTTCGAGAGAGATCTCGAATATCAATTCTATCACTTTTCCGAGCACCAAGGAACGGTGTCATTCCGGATTCTCACCAAGGGGTGACGATCGTGACCCGAGGACCAAGGTCCGATCACCTAAAAATTTAAAAACATCGCGTAAATTACCGCGAACGAATTACGCAATTGAGTCTTTCACAGTGTCCCAAACGAGACCGGTTAAGTTAAGACTAAATAACTCGCGAACCGATAAAATAAAATGATAGTTCTTGCGAATACTTGTACTGCCCAGTGAAGGCAGCAACGCGAAATCGTAAAAATTCAAGAGCATCCGTATGGTTTTAACACGGTCACCGACAGAAGAAACTCCGAATAAACGTGTAACGCGAAGCATGGCACACGCCCAAATGCCGTTCGAGGAGGCCCTCGAATTTACTCAAGAAAATTTCAAGGAGCTACAAGCTCAATTAAATGCGGCTCGCAAACAAACCTTAGAAACCAAAACGTGTATTGATGGAATCTTAAGCGAGCGCATAAATGCTGCACGCGAGTCCGCGGACATTATCGCCCGTTATAAAAAAGAGATGGGCGAAGAGCGACAAGCGATTCAGCAATTAAGAAAAAGTCTAACCGAACAATTACAGGAAATACAAGCGCGAAAAGAAACCGTAAACGCGACCGCGAATAACGGGGGAGGTAACCGCGATATAAATAACTCACGGTACTCGCCGCAAAAACCCAGCGCGTAATCGCACCTTGATAGATTTAGAAGAAGAAGTAATACCGGGAAATCAAAGAGAACATAGCTTAGATTCAGCAGACACCGTACGATACAACGAATTTACGTGAAGCGAACACTTGACCTCGCGCGTGGAATTCGACCAGAAAAGGGACAGGAAATACCTTCAATAGATTGAATATGCTCGGCAGAAAACCCCCAATTATCCTAATGATGAACCCTATGTCGACGCTAGAGATAACCTTAATCTCAGCGATAGAGACAGGTATGCTACGCGAAACGACCGACCACGCGGCGAACAATTAAATCGCGAAAACGACTACCCCGCACGCGAGCAGGGCAACCCTGCGCGATACAACGAACGCGACAGGCGAAACGCACCGGGTCTCTACACACCCGATGTCGGAAAATTACGAAACTGTATCATGGATGTACCGATTTTTGACGGGAAATGAGGCGCCGCAAACGCCTTCCTAAAAGCATGTCGGTGCGCTATACGTTTGTCCCCTCCGGGTTCCGATGCGATGATTACCGAATTAATAAAAACTACTAAAATAACGGGCGATGCCAAATGGGCTTTGATGGAATCACGAACTAGAACATTAAACGAATTTTTAGATCGGGTACAACAGGTGTTCGCACCTCATATGGAATTGGGCTGTTTTCAAGGGGAACTAGCAAACATAAAAATGCGTAACCACGAAACTATATATAAGTACTTAGGACGGGTCAAAGAAATTCACCAAAACATAATGGACCTCGAGACGAGAGCGCCTGATGGAGGACCCATGCGCGGACGCCGGTACCACGAGTTCGAATGTTGCGCCGTACGCTCGTTCATACAGGGATTGCCGTGGTGCGTCCACGGTAAGATGGAGTCCCGCACCATCAATACCTTATTAGAAATTACAGATTAAGCGGCGAAAATTGGACCGCAGTTGCACGCCATTATTAAGGAATCCATGAATTACGCTCGCGGATCAATCAATAGTAACAACTACCGTGGCAATGACGAGAATCGCAATTACTCGCCCAGAACTAATCACTACCAATCAGGCTCTAATCAGAACAAAAATGGGCACAATCCGAACCAGGAGAATAGAAATCACGGTGGGGACAATCGGCTAAACCCTACCGGACCCCCGAATAATTATGGTAATAATACTAATAATACGCGTTACAACGAACCGCGACCGGGTTCTAACAATAATAATAATAATAATAACCAGAACCGCCCCGTTATCAAAATTATAATGACCAACAATTCCCTAGATCAGATAATAGTAACGGGAGACCGCGACGCGATAACCCCGGGTGGGAACAGGGTCCCCCACCAAATAAACCTTTGTGCAGTTATTGCAACAAAGGACCTCACTCTGAAGAAGATTGTTATAAGCGAAAAAATGATTTAGCCCGCAGCCAGAGGGCTAGTTTCTCAGTCCCGAGAAACGGCCAATGGCCGCCGGCAATGAATCCCGGCGGCTGGAACGAGTCATCCGACCGCCCCCGACAAGTGAAGTACCACGAGGTGATAAACCCCCGAGACAAGGGCTGGACCAGTCCCTCATGGACAGAACCAGGACCAGCCAACCCCTCGTGGAACGAGGACAAACCTACGGTTACCTTCTACAATATACCCGAGGTAGGCCGCCCAAACCGTATGTTGATCCCACCGTGGGGATGACTTACTTAACCCTGGTCGGACGACCAACCCCCTTTCAGGTAATGGACGAACGGACCCACTTTAATTACGAAGGTATTATATCAACAATTGAACTTTAAAAAAAACGGAGCAGTAATAAATTATAACAATGATACCCTAACGTGGGGTGATACCTTTATACCCTTCAGCACTAGCGCGGGTCCGAAATTCATTACTTTGGGTAGAAGTACGAGCGCGGTAATTCCTTTTACCGTACAAAATTACTGGTTAAAAGAAGGTTACGTAGAGAGAATAGAATTCCCCACTAAGGGGATATACGCCGGCGAAGCCGTTGTTCGATGCGAAAGCGGTATAGCCAGTTTATTAGTAACCAACACGTTAGACGAAGACGTGAACTTAAAATTGCCTAAAATTGTCCTGCTGGAATGCTGGGTCATCCCGGAGGCCAAGGTCAGAACAGTCACGTCGGGAACACAGGCGACAGTTCGCGTCGCCGTGGTAAGCGAACTTTTGCGATTACAAGATTTAAATACAGAGAAAGCAAGGGCTGTAAACGAACTGCTAGAATATAACTCGGATTGTTTTCATCTACCTACGTTAAAGTTAGGAATAACAAACACAGTAAGCCATCGTATATTAATGAGCGACGACGTACCAATACACGCGAAAGCACACAGATTGCCACCGACCCACAAAGAGGAGATCAGATGCCAGATCCAGGAACAACTCGATCAGAATATTATCACCCCTTTCGCATCACCATATAGCTCACCCCTATGGATTGTCCCCAAAAAGGCTGGCAGTAAGGGTAACAAACGATGGAGGCTCGTAATTGATTACCGAGCCCTCAACGAGAAAACGGTAGGTGCCGCGTATCCATTACCTAATATTATAGATATTCTGGATCAGCTGGGAACGTCTAAATATTTTACGGTATCAGATCTTGCCTCCGGTTTCCACCAAACCGGAATGGCACCCGACGGCGCCCAGAAGACAGCTCTCTCAACGCCACATGGGCATTATCAGTTCAACCGAATGCCCTTCGGGTTGTACAACGCGTCTGCTACCTTCCAGCGATTAAGGGATCAACTCCTAGCAGGACTACAGGGAATAGAACTTTTCGTCTACTTAGATGACATTGTCATCTACGCGAAATCACTGGAAGAGCACAACGTTAAGTTTGATCAGTTGTGTGAGAGACTGCGTGGCGCCAACCTGAAGTTACAACCCGATAAGTGCGAGTATCTACGGCACGAAGTGGCATACATGGGGCATGTGATTTCGGAGGATGGGGTGCGACCCGATCCTCACAAGGTACATGCAGTATCTAATTTCCCTATACCTCGCAAAGAGAAAACCATTCGGCAATTCCTGGGCCTCGCCGGATACTATCTCCGCTTCATCGACCAATTTGCCAAAAAATCTCGCCCCCTAACAGAACTTTTGAAAAAGGGAGCCCCCTTTTTATGGGGGGAACGACAACAGAAAGCGTTCGAAACCCTGCGCGACGCCCTTTGTAATGCCCCCGTTCTTCAATATCCCGATTTTTTAAGGGAATTTATTATAACTACCGACGCGTCCGGTTACGGGTTAGGAGGTGTGTTGAGCCTAGGAGAAGTCGGGAAGGACCTCCCGATTAGCACGATTAATCGGAGTTTATATGACATCAGGGTCATAAAATTGTTAATGAATTCAATCATACGCGGATACACCTTGCATTCAATCTACGGTTGGAGCCTATTCCTGTTTGGAGCCCTATGGGACTCCGTGACAACTCTATGATGATGATTATTTTTCTTACTTGTCACCAATAAGGTATACAATTCATAAAACTAAACAGTTGGAAAATTCTCAAGTTACTCGGACGACGAGACCGCGCAACCACTGAGGTTGCGTCATACTTCGCTGCGCGCACATCTCCCTCCATGCGCCAGCACGCTGCGATCACGTGCACATAGCATTAGATACTATATTAAGCAGCACGCTGCGATCACGTGCACATAGCATTAGGTACTATATTAAGCAGCGCGCGCACCGCCTCCCTACTATCGAGGTAACGCCCCACTACGCGCCCCCACGAGGCGATGTAGTACAAGCCAGAAACTCAGTTGTCAGTCTTTTACGATCTCTCTACTGGTACGATTTAACTGTACTAAGGGACTCCGGCTTCCGATGAAGAACCCTGAATCCGCGAATGTCAGGCGCGATTTAATTATTTTCCGACTTTTAATTTTTTACGGTTCATTTAATTTTCTTACGACATAGAAACAATTCCGTCTTTAGCTTTTAACAGCCTCAGTTAGGCTGGCGAGTAGTAACGCGATCAGTGTAATTAGTATTGAATAATTATTACTCCTGAACCTCGCGACTATTCATTTTTAAATCCTTCCTTTCGTTCGTTTAAATATTGATTGTGTATCATCACGGCATCCCCCGAGGTCTCTACCCACAACGCCGCTGAGGAGAAGCCACGCAGAGCCAGCAGCTACTACCATATCAACAAAGGCAAGTGTAATCGATTAGATTCAATAATTTAAAACAAATAATTAATATTTTCATAGCTAATTATTTCGAGAGAGATCCTGAATATTAATTCTATCATTTTTAGTTTAACTTTAATTAAATAACGATATTTCATGACGTTGTTACTTGATTCAATTACGAACCGTTCCCTGACATTAAAGTATTCTTGAATAATAATTAATATTTTCATAACTAATTATTTCGAGAGAGATCCCGAATATCAATTCTATCACTTTTAGTTAAACTTTAATTAAATAACGATATTTCACGAAGTTGTTACTTGATTCAATTACGAACCATTCCCTGACATTAAAGTATTCTTGAATAATAATTAATATTTTCATTACTAATTATTATACATCCGGTTGTTCCTTTACTTATCTACTCCGCGACTCAATCTTTCAAACTAAATAGTTACGAAATGCACAGACCCCCTCTGGGTCATCACAAAGACGTCAGACCCGCACTCCATTGTCCAAACCGGGACCTGTGCCCACTTCATCTCGACGCCTATCATGACCTTCACAAACGTGAACAAACATTATATGTCCTCATGATTTATATTAAGCTACTACCATTCAAATTGTCATTCGCGCACAAAATTTGAATTGAAATCGATACCAAACCTTTCACGAAAAGGTCGAATTTCTTTTCTATTTGTAATTACAATCATATTTCCATTACATATACATCGTCCTACTTCGTTTTCATTTTGAAAACAAATCAAATTTCTTTAATTTACATGATAAAATCAACAATCAATCGCCGTAAAAAACTATTATTTTCTATCAAACTTCTGTTTGAGAAAATGCGGTGTTCTCTCGATTATCTTTTAAAGTACTGTTTTGTGCAAATGGGTGGAAAATAAAAGGCGTGATTCGGTCGTTGAATACAATTATCCTTTTTTATTACGACACTAAGGACGTAGGCGACAATTTCCACAGTAAATAAATCGGACCAACGCAGGTTTACAAATCGATAAAGATCAAAAGACTAATTATTTTCGAATTTGAACCAAAGACTACAGGACTCGAATTCCAATTCGATTCGTCCACGCTCAGATTCTCAAGACTTCTCATTCGCCAGAGGCCTGTATAAGACACTTAGTCGTACATATGTTCCTGTCAGTTTCCTATCCATCAGGAGATTGAGCATCATGTGGACCAAAATATGTCACTCTTAGAGCCTGCGGACTTCTTGTTTACCAGGAGGCCAGCACGGTCAAAATTGGAGTCTGACTCCAATCACCGAGCTCGTTACCACACAGGTTACTCTCCATCCTGAAGCGAGCCACGTGTGATATCAAAGTTCGATATCGAAAACAAAATCTGCTTTCAAAATTCCCCATAACGCAAACCAATCAAGTCAGACTTTCGCCAATTTGGAGCGAATTTCGTTTAAAGGAAATTCGACTCCGAATTTGCGGAATGTCTTTTACGATTCAAGCTCACTTTACATACCGGATATAATGAAAGGTTCAGAGGGCTATCCGTAAGGACGGCCCTGAGTGTCCATAAGGACAGTTATCAAATTCGGAATTAATCACACGAATTCAAACAATAATTCACAATTTAAGTGTCTCCTCGAGGCTTGCAAACTATAAATCGGTACAAACAATAGTACATAACTTTCAGGATCTTTACAAACATATATGTAACAGATCGCCGGCCACAGCCGATTTTCAACCAGGGCAACGGACCGTTACAAAGAGAGAGAGAAAGAGAGAGAGAGAGAGAGAAAGAATGGGGGCGACGCGTTCTGCGTAATGTGGCGCCACAATAATTAGTCAGTGTTGTGCGCGCGAACAAATCGATCTAGTTATAATATAGAGTTATAGTGCCCATTGGGAAATTTGGATAGGACAAGTTAATCTGTAAGTGAACCTCTGTCATTTAATAAATTCTTTTCAAAAATTACATGTTGTTTTTTTACTGCGGCCCTAGTCACGTTACAATGGCGCCAACCTGAAAAACTTACATAAATTAAACATAGTTAAAACGAAACTTGTGACACATACATAGATACACATTACACAACTAACCAAACATAAAACTCTCACATACAACAAACAATAATACATTACACAAAACGAATAGAGTACATTATATATAAAACATACAATACAGACAACATAAACACACAAAAAGAAATCAAACATACCACACAACACAATTACACAACTTACTATTACCCACCGAACTTAAAAACATTAAAGACAAAAACACTTATTACAAAAAAAAAGAAACCACCAAAAAAATTATTATTTTCAATTACAAATTAAGATATAATAAATAAAGCTAAAAACATGCTACGAACGCCGGCATTCACGCCAGCAAGAGCAGGCGCGACGATAAACATAAACATAGAGGAGACGCAAACAGATCAAAACAATTCAGACAATAACATCAACAAATCATTATTAGACACGACAATAGAAGAACTAAATAAAGTACTACATACAAACACAAACAGACAAGGCACACCAATAAATAATCAAAATCAACAATCACAACACATTATGCCAAATATAAGAGTACGGAACCTATTGGACGAATACTCAGAAGACGGTAGGAACACACATTTACAAAGAAACAACGCATACGCTTTACGACAAACACAAAACTATGACCAAATAGAGGAGGAAAATAATACACCACACAGACAAGAACAGAACTAAAACACAGAAACAGAAAACACATATACACAACATCAACATTTACACAGACAAAATCAAAACTGCATTCCATGGCAAATCTATACAAACAAAACACCTATGGAAGTGGTACAAAATTGGCAATTAAAATTTGAAGGAAAGGAAAATGAAAACATATACGACTTCCTAGAAAGACTAACAGAACTACAAAACGGATATAACTTATTATACAAAACGAATTATACAAAACAATACCAGTATTATTATCAGGAAATGAATACGACTGGTATAAATTAAATAAAAACGAATGGAATAACTGGGAACAATTTACAGAGACATTATTAGACACATTTCAAAATAAATCATATAGAACTAATATAAAAAAACAATTAGAAGAGAAATTTCAAAAACCAACAGAAAAAATAATAGATTTTATATTACACTACAGGACATTATTAAACCAGTTACACTCACCATACACACTGGAAAAACAATTAGATAAAGCATACGAACACTTAAGACAAGAATACCAATACCACATCATACGCTATGAAATACACACATTCAAAGAATTACAAACAATAGGGACAGAATTCGAAAGACTAACTCAAAAAAACAGAGAAAAACAAATCACACCAAAGTACACACCAAAAACACACACACCATTAAACATCTACGCAAAAGAATTCACACCTACACCACACAAAAAAACACAATATTACAAACCAAAAACATATACACCACAAACAAATAATACGCAACTTACAAAAATTACAGACAACAGACAGAAAAAGAAAAAACACAAAATACAATAGAACAATGCTTCAATTGCGGACAACGAGGACACTACAAACGAGAATGCCCAAAACAACAATCATACAAACAGTAAACAAACAACAAGGAACAGGGAAACCGACACTGAGGCTAAAAGAATGAGTCAATTTAGCTTTAGAGATAGAAAACGACCCTCGTTGGTACACACAAATTAAAATAGGTAACACTCAAATTACGCCATTAGTTGACCCAGGCGCAACAAACACATACATAGGACAAACAGACATACAAAAAGTAGGAAACAAAATACAAAAAAAAATTATTAAAATTACAAACAACGATATTAAAGTACAACTAGCAAACGACACAAACATAGAAATTATAGGAATACTACCAATTACATTAAAAAATAAAACACTCAACACAAACATAAGAATAGCATCGGACATAAAAATAGAATGCATTTTAGGAATAGACTACATAAAAAAAGCAAAAATAATACCAGACTATAAACAGGAAACATGGTTCTTTAAAGAAACACCGACAAACATTCAACCGATGAAAAACCAAGAACAAACACACCTTTATTACCAACACCAGACACACTACCAAACAGAACACTATATAGTATACAAGAAAAAACACTTACAAAAACACACACAGGACTGATAGAACTTACACTAACACAACAACACGAAATCCAAGCAATAGTACACAAATTAACAGAAAATAAAAAAATAGGGCTAACCAGACTGACAGAACACACAATTGACGTACAAAATCACAGACCAATAAAACAACGGGCGTACACAGTATCACCAATTAGTAACAAAAAAATACATGAACAAGTCGAGGAAATGCTAAAAGATGGAATCATTGAACCATCAAAAA
The DNA here is from genome assembly GCA_030407085.1 of Trichopria drosophilae. Classification (NCBI taxonomy): domain Eukaryota; kingdom Metazoa; phylum Arthropoda; class Insecta; order Hymenoptera; family Diapriidae; genus Trichopria; species Trichopria drosophilae. The sequence goes on from CM059586.1 coordinate 52,933,715, forward strand.
GCGATTAGTCAAGCCTAATAATAATGATAAAAAAACAAAATGGTACGTACAGATTTTGTCTAGATTTTAGAAAATTAAATTCAGTAACAGAAAAAGACGCTTACCCACTACCAAAAATGGACTCCATACTAAAACATTACCAGCTGCAAAAATAATATCGAAACTAGACCTAAGCCAAGCATACTACCAGATCCCACTAGAAAACAATAGCAAACACCTAACCGCTTTCATAGTACCAGGAAAAGGACTTTACCAATTCAAACGAATTCCATACGGATTAACAAACGCACCAGCCACATTCCAAAGATTAATAGACAAAATAATAGGACACGACGAAAATCCTCACATATTCGCATACTTAGACGACATTATAATTGTATCAGAAACATTTTAAGAACACAAACAACTACTAACAAAAACACTAAATACAATAAAAGATGCAGGTTTAATTTTAAACACGGAAAAATGTGAATTTGGCGTTAGCCAAGTAGAATATTTAGGTTACATAGTAAATAAACATGGATTACAGATTAATCCAGAAAAAACAGAGGCAATACATAACTACCCAATCCCCAAAACACTAAAACAAATACGCAGATTCTTAGGAATGGCATCATAGTACAGACAATTTATACCTAATTTTGCACAAATAACAGAACCAATAACACCACTATTAAAAAATAACACAAAACTACAATGGGGACAAGAACAACAAAACGCATTTAATTACATAAAACACAGACTCACATCTTCACCAACACTAATACGACCAGATTTTACAAAAACATTCCATATAAGTACAGATGCAAGTGACACAGGATTAGGAGCAGTATTACCACAAATAGTACAAAAAAAAGAACACGCCATAGCTTACATAAGTAGGGTACTCACACATCAAGAAAAAAAATACTCAGCATCCGAAAAGGAATGCTTAGGAGTAGTTTGGGCAATAAAGAAATTCAGGCAATATATAGAAGGATATCACTTCAAAATATATAGAAGGATATCAACATCCGAAAAGGAATGCTTAGGAGTAGTTTGGGCAATAAATAAATTCAGGCAATATATAGAAGGATATCACTTCAAAATATATAGAAGGATATCACTTCAAAATATAGGGAATGCGATGGTTAAGTGGTTAGCATGCTCGCCTCGTAAACTGGACGTTCCTTAGGTCGTGAGTTCGATCCCCGGCAGGGAAAACGGCGATTCGAAATTGTATTCAAGCAGCAGCTCGCAATATACGTAAGACGGGCCACGTTGTTTGTTTACATTTCGATGCGTTGTTTACAAGGCCGGAATCGATTCATGGCCGCTGCTGTACTTGATGTGGGTTTTCTGCAATTTCCAACATCCTCGACAAATGTGAGTATGGCGCCATCTAAAGTCGATCTGCAGCTCTCGCTATACCGACGTACAGAGACTCTGGCGGCCAGGATTTGATTCCGGCGTTCGTAGTTTTGACTACAAGGCTCGATCGTCGAATCAAAAATTCCGCCTGGTTGAATTTCGACTACGAGGTTCAGCCAGGGCCGCCGGGACCGGGGTTCTGACTACAGGGCCCTAGGTCGTCTGGTCCTTGCACAGTCGGTGTAAGGGCCAATTAGCCTCAGAGGGCAGAAAGGGCCGGAATATAAAAAAAAAACTTCAAAATATACACAGACCATGAATCATTAAAATGGCTACACAATTTAAAAAATCCAACGGGCAGACTAGCAAGATGGGGACTAGAATTACTCGAATATGATTACGAAATAAAGTACAGGAAAGGAACACTAAACTACATACCGGACGCACTCTCACGCAAATATGAAACACATAACATAAAACACACAGAACACCTATCACCGCTGTCAGAAAGACAAATAGACAATTGGTACAACAAACAAAAAACAACAGTACAAAATAATGAAGACTTATATCCAGAATGGAAATTCGAAAACGAACAACTCTACAGATACATACCAGACCCACTACACAGCAACATTAGACCAGACCCAAACCCATGGAAATTAGTAATACCGGACTCACAACACAAAAAAATACTACAAGAAAACCACGACGACACACAAGCCGGATACATGGGAATAGAAAAAACATACAAAAAAATAGCAAAATCATATTACTGGCCAGGACTCTACAAAGACGTAGTAAAATACATAAAACACTGCGACATATGCCAGAAAGTCAAAATAATACAACAACGACCAGCCAGACACATGACAAACAGACAAATAGGAGAACCATGGACAACAATAAAACGTAATCAATACTTACTGGTATTTCAGGATATAACAACGAAATGGGTAGAACTAATACCAATAAAAAAGCTATTGCACAAACAATAAAAGACACGCTATTAACACACATAATAATAGATGGGGCACACCCAAAACAATACTGTAGGGTATCGCCTTGCTGTTTGGATTTCGCGCCATAATGTAAGTGCGAATATAGCGTGCGAGAGTGTGAGTGGTATGTCGTGTGTTAAATAGCGCATCAAAATGTATAAAGGAAGATTAGTGTGGTTGTGCTGAATAGCGACCTGTGTATGTTTGTCCAATTGATGAGCCGACCAATCACAGGCTGGAATGAATCTACCCAGCGTGGTTGTTGCCAGGATTCACTTTCGGCTGTATGTTTGAATTTGTTGAATCGGTGGGGAGACGAAAAACAATAATATGTGGTGGTATGTGTATGAAAAAGAACACAATTAAAGTTTGTTGCGATATCGGTTCTCTTTAACGATTTGGTCGTCGACGAAGGCAGACCATAGAGAAAAGAAGCTCGGGAGAAATCGACAAGTCCCTGTCGGGGTAAGGCAACATTTTGTTATTTTAATTGGAAGTTAGATGTGAACTTCCATATATTTTACAGACTTACGAACTATCATGGCTCGTCCCTTTGCCATATATGGTGGATTTACATAATTTGATCGCCACATGGGTCGTTGTTCCAAAATTTCATGACCTGGTCGGTCGTTCGAGTTCAGACAAGATACCCATCCGAAGTGAATTATTCATCAACCAAATCTACCAACTTCTGAGTAGCTGCATTTCAAGAGTGACTAAGGGTGAAATTGACTTGGTCTCAGAGTTCACCCTTCGATATATCCGACAAAGCTACTGGTTGGTTCAAAAGAAATTTACTTCATCGGTGGCAAATTCAACGATCTGAAGACAGAAGGCATTCATCTCGGTGCTCTTCATTCAAAAGGTGATCGCCAAAAAAGAAATCTACAGTTTAACAGCGCAGTGGGTATGTTTGTCCAAGGACACAACAAATTAATAGATAATGTTCATGTTGAGTGAGAGTTGTGCGGGTAAAATCGTTAAAATTAAATGATTTAATTGTAAAAGTTATCTTTTTTATATATATTTCCGAGTGTGTTTGTGACGAGTGCGAGTGAAACATCGTGTGATACTACTAAAAGAAAATATTAGTTTCCAATTTCCGCATCGATGCTGTTGTATCAGCGAATCTTGTAAATGAGATGGTCTCAATAATAAAAGTTGTGTGAACGAATACACTGATTTAAAAATTTTAAAAAAGAGAATAAAACCACAATACTATCAGACAACGGAAAACCATACATTAACAAAATCATAAAAAATATAACACAACAACTAGGAATAAAACACGATACAACACCACTGTATCACCCACAAGCAAACCTAACAGAAAGAACAAACCGAACAATAAAAATAATGATACAAGCATATCTAGAACAAAACCACAGAGAATGGGACATAAACATACACGACTACCAATTCGCACTAAATACATCTTATCACACGTCAACACAATACACACCAGCATTCCTAAACTTAGGAAGAGAATTACAACCAATACACTCCAACAAGAAACCAAATAGAAAAAAACCACACGAATAATACCTAACGCACCACAAGACTGGATAGACAGATTAAAAATAATAAACTCATAGAGAGATGAAATACATAAAAACATACAACAGGCACAAAACAAACAACTACACAACTACAATTTACGACACAGAGAAATACAATTCAATATAGGAGACAAAGTATTAAAGAAAGACTATACACTATCATCAGCAGCAAACTACACATCAGCTAAATTAAACAAACCTTACTCAGAACCATACATAATAAAACAAAAACTATCACCAACAACATACATACTAAAAACAGAAACGGGGAAAAACATAGAGAAATGGGCAATAAAAGACTTCAAACCATACCTAACATAAATAACTTCATTACAGGAAAAATGGAAAAGCAAAGAAAAGGTCTGCTATCAACCCCGGCGATACCACCGAACGCGAACCACTACCCAAAGTTGGGAAGGCCAGGCCTCCTACCTACGCCAAGAGGCTCACCAAACGCCACACTGTATACAAACACACAAAAACAAAAATACGCACACGCACACGCACACGCACACGCACAGGCACACGCACGCACACACACACACACACACGCACACACTGTGTTTTTACTGCGGCCCTAGTCACGTTACAATTTATAAAGGCGTGATGTTCTTAGGGACATCTAGTGAAAGACGATGTTCGTCAGAACACCTGTCAAAGGCGCTGACTGGTATTTAATATTCAATAAACGCGAAAGGATCGATATTTCGACTTAAATTGCTGAACTGCAACGTTGAATAAAAAAATCTGACAAAAGTATCGTAGAGTGATTTTGACGTAATTGGGTGCCTATTATATCGTCATCCAACTTCGTACTATCCTCACTTTTAATCATTAAAATTTACAATTATCAACTTACTAATTTGTCGTTCTATTTCTCTTTATAGATGCACGTATTTATGTTTGATTCTCAATATATCGAATTTAGAATTTAATATATTTATCCCCATTTTAAAAATTTGTTCAAATTCTTATTCGTTACTGATGTAAATTATTTAACTCAATCTGTAATTTGAATAAATTAATCATCGTCAATATTGGTGAATTCAAACTGAGCTTGCAGAACTAATTACATTTACAATATTCGGTTACATTATTTTCAATACTTCATTAATAAACGTTCATTCTTAAAGGTAAAATTGTAGTAATAGATATTCGCGTTAAGAGGGTTCCAAAGTAAATCAATGATTTACAATATAAATCTCAAAGATTTCTTCCTTACCGCCGAAGGATAAGTCGATAATTTCACGTTAATGTATGATTGTGGATCCTGCATAAGATTTCAAGTAAAAAAGACCAATATTTATAATGGTAACATATTGTTTGCGAAAATCAGGAACATGTGATGTTTATGCAGAATCACATTTATCGTGCCGCACATATTATCAAAATAAAATAAACAAATTGATAAAACTTTATATTTATATTGGACATATCAACGCCATACTCGTGTCTCGGCAATGGGCAATTAACGGTATCGAACAAAAGAGTAATATTTCTTTTATTTATTTTGAATTTTCAAATCAAGTACAATTTATTTCAAAACTATTTTCAAAAAGACATTCGCAAAATTAATGGTAACTATTTAACTTTAGAATCCTCCGTTTTGAGAGGAAAGGAAAGCTGTTAAACAAAAGCTTCACGCATCACTATGACGCAAACCTATAGAAATTTATTTCCGTGTACATTAGAAGGCGAATCAGATGGCGTATAATATTTATACGCGCATACACAACAAAGCGCGTCCACTGTTTCCTGCAGGGAACTACCGACCAAGTACGATCATGAATTTTCAAACTGTGAATGAAGCGTCGCGTAGGACGACAAAATCCGATAGCGCATCACAAGCATGAAATGGAGTCGCGGAGCGAACGCGCAACCAAAAATTGACAAAATGCAAATTACTCCGTTACAGAACCGGAAAAACGTACAGCTCACCATGCCGATACTCCAACTTTCGGAGAAGATGCCTCCGTGACCTCCTCCCTGGAGTCCAGACATCGATTTCAGGCATTCATCAAGGCTCGATCTTCATAGACGAAATGACCCACAAGCTCTAGGCTCCTATCCGATCCAAAAGGATGCTCGACGTTCGCAGCCCTCACCATCAGCACTCCGAAACATTGCCTTCCAGTACAATCACAAAACATACACTTTTTATTTGTAATCAGATCTCAGTCCACGCGAATAGTCTATGCTTAGGTTTCAGCTGATTTTCTTTCAGGAACTCAAATGTCTTTTTTTTGTACACAAGCCGCTCCTCGATTTCGCGCCGTAACCAACAAATTACGGTTTCACGACATACGACATGCACCTTCCATCATTCCCGGCGATTATTCCCGGGTTTCGGCACCATTATGTAAACGACTGGTGGAAGGGCTCGAAATGAAACAGACGATTTGATCGGCCACAAACTACAAAATCAAATTACACAGATAAATCGGTGACGACCCGATCGCGAAACGAACTTCCTAACCCGATGACATCCGAAACGTACTGTAAAAACCGATTGTCAATTTTTTACATCTTAGTTCGACTTACTTACTTACTGTACTTACAATTTCTGGAACATTTAAATTGACTACAACATCATATTATATACCGATATTATACTATTCGAATTACAAATAATTGTATCGAGATGGCTACCATTTCGAAGGGCCTGTTAGATAATTTACGTAACAGGCCTGCTTCATTTTGAGAGGTACCCCCATTCGGGTACCGCAGTCGATAAAACATCGATTCTGTTCGTAACACCCCCCCCCCCCCCGCCCCGTACGAAGTCGATGGACTGGTACACCTCACTTGAATCGATGTTTTTATAACCCATTCAATTCATCATCGAAGTCTTCACATGTCATGCACATCACATTAATAAATTTTGGGACTCACAAGGCACTAGCACATGGTACCATGTTCATAACTTAATAACAAGTGCAATATGATAAATAAATCGAGATTTTCATAGTAATGATGTAAGTCATTCAAGTCAGTCGATAAAACATCGATTCCGTAACATATATATTTTTCTACACGGATATCATTGCATTTACGATCAGCTACCTGAAAATTTCCAGAATACCGGATATCATTCAAATAGAGTAATATTTGCAATGTGCACATGTTATATTAGATTTGAGTTTTTTAAAACTAATTCGGATACTTAATCAGCCTGAGTAAAAATCCCCGAGTAACAAATTTTGTCCAAATAGAATTACATATTAAATTTTTGTCTGTCATACTAAATCTGCCATCTTGAATTTCGAAAAAATAACTTCGGACTTGTATTCAGCGACTACGAAAACCACCGAGTAACAAATTTTGTCCAAATACAGTTATATTTAAAATTTATGTCCGCCATATTGGATCAAACATTTTGAATTTCGTAAAACTAACCTACGATTAGTAATCAGCGACCCCAACGAACCCCGAGTAACAATTTTCAGCTAAATTGGACAAAAGGAAAAATGCGTGACTCAATGGGTTGATTTATATCTGTAAAATATTTCTACTACATTCCATACTCAAAATGCCAGGAAATGGTTTAAAAATTTTAAACATGCACGAAGCTGGATAAACTTTAGAGCTGAAAATAATAACAACATATGACATTACGAGAAATGATTCAAATTCTTAATACGGTTGTTCACGTTTGTTTTTAATCATTTTCGATTTCTTTTCGCGCATAAATCTAGTATGCAGAATCTTTTGTAAATTAAAAAATGCATTTTCAAGATCGTTTCAACATCACATTTGAGAAAAGATTGCTTACGTTTTCGTAGAATTTCAGAAGCTACAAAATTTCCATTTTCAAGCTATGCTTCAAGCAGATCCTAGTTTTGTGTCATCTCATAGGCAGCAATGTTGGACTTTTTATTTCTATGAGGCTGTTGCCGAAATTGTGGGCCAGTTGAATGTTTACAATGTATGTTGTCATAATAAATAAATAAATAAATTTGTATGTTATTTGGTCTGGACGAAGTATTGAATTTGGTCACTTCGGGCATAAAAATTACCCTATAGTTTTTCATCAAATGTCGACGTTTCAGACCCTAAGGAGCCCAAATCAACAATAAAAAAATTTGTGTCCGTGATCTTGTACGTACGTACGTCCGTACATCCCGTTTTTTTTGTCTCGCCATAAGTCACGTACGGATAAGCGTAATGACATAAATTTATTTTAAAATACGTGTCTTGGCATAATTTCGATCTGCTTAGATTTTGGCGCAAATGCATTCGTCCATTACTAAAAAACATTAGCCCCAATTACGTTTCTTCGTAGCTTTTGCATTAATTTTGTAAAAATACAAATTATATTAAAAAATGTTTCAAACAAAAAAGATAGAGCATTAAATTCTCTATAAAAAAGGTTGTATGCATTTTCTTACTAAAGTCAGCGATAATGCCATAAAAACTGGTTTAAAATGCTTATGACTATTATCTGAAAAAGTATTGAATTTGGTCACCTCGGTAAAAAAATTACCCTATAGTTTTTCATCAAATTTCGACGTTTCGACCCCCTATCCCCAGAGGTAGTCTTCGCCAGCCTGTCGGCCGCGGTGATCACATACGGGCGCATAAGTTCTTTTATGCCCTTGATACGAAAATAACTATTTCGATATATCTAAAAGATGTCTTATAGATATCTAAAAGATATCCGTCAGAGATCTTTTCGACACTTTCAAGATATCTTTGACGAATTATATGTATATATAAGATCATAATAATAGACACAGTAATTAGTAAAAGATAGTAAACATGTAATGTGCATCGAATAGTCTATTACAATATAAGTGTATGAAGTAAGTGTTTTGCAACTTTTATTTATTAATACTTTAGCTGGCCTATCATCGGGATCGAAGTTTTGAAAATGCTCATTTTCAATTTGACGTCGACTCAGGCCATATGTCATAGTTGTAAATCATTTTCAATGTTCATACATATAAGAAACACTATATTGTTGTAACATATCTATCGAAGCCACTTGGACCTAAATATGATTGGACCCCCAAATATCGATATAATTTTATAATATAATTGAAAGCTGTTAGTAAACGAACGAGTATTAAGAAATAGTCGACTCTCCACTGGGTCGAAGTTTTTGAGCGAGCGAAGCGAGCTAGGCACCACGCCAACTCTAGTTTTATTTCAAATTTGTACACTCATTTAAAATATATGAAATGAATTATGTCTTCATTTATGATAAACATCTCCTTATCTTTTCTTAAGGGAGGACATCTGAGTAAAATTTGGAAAAATCGAAAATTTTTTTTTTCGCTTAAAAAATTCTTTAGGGTCTTAAAAATAACATACCATAAGATAGAGTCCGGCAAAAGTGTCTAAGTGTCGAAATTTTCCATTCTGCGGCGATGCCTCACAGGTATATCCCCGGCACCTTTTGTGTTATCGGCGCGCGCTGTGATTTATTGGTATGGGAGCAGGTATATCGGCAGTAGGTCGGATGCAGCACAAGAAGAAAAAAGAATTTCTGCTGAAAACGGAGAGCAAAACGGAATCACGGTATCGGTATCTCATAACAATGAAAGTTTCAACTGGACTGTGTGGGCGATGGCTCCAAAAACGATGAATTCCGGCAAAAAAATAATTGATATTGCTGCCAATATTGCTACATGTGTTTTTAACGATGGCTTCATATCAATTTTGACTACATGTAATATCATGAGCTTGACAATCGGCTTGAAAAGTTTCGAGTTTTGCCAGGAAGTGGACCAGAACTGCATCAAAAAAGCAGAACAATCATTGAGTGATGGAGCAAAACAGGCCCGCCTCGACTTAAAAGCTGCTCGGAAGGAGAAGCAACAGGAGGACATCGATGTAGTAGGCCAATTGTATGGTGCAGGCATCGCAGATTAAAGGTACATGAACATTTTATACGATTTTACAATACTTAAAACTTTAAACGCGTTTTTCTCGAAACCACTTTTTTTGAGACCGCCGGACACATAACTCGAACAAATCTTAACCGATCGATCTGAAATTTTGACAGTATATTCAAAATACCTTTATCTATCGACACACGTAGGATTTTTTTTATATTGCTTACTTTTTTTTTATCAACAATTTTGTGACGTTTTATTTCGTGAAAATTTTAACTTTTTTTCAATCACTCACCATTTTGCAAAAAAATCAATATATCGCAAAAATCCTACGTGTATCGATAGCTGTTAATGTATAGAAACTAACCAAACTTGATTTTTTGTTCTAGATCAAAAATTAAGGACGTTAGCTGTCCGGCCATGGACCCCTTTCAACAAAAAAGGGCCTACGAAGAAATGCTGCACAGTCGCCATTTTGTTTTCGATTTATTCGAAAAAAATTTATTTTCTACTTCGCATCTAATATTATAAAACCTACTTTACAAATTTTCGATTGGCTTTTTCATTTGGCCAAAAAAAATTCCAGAAAATCCGCTTTTTTTTCCAGTTACTCAGATGTCCTCCCTTAAACAGCTCTTTTTATTTAATTTAAAGCTATCCAAAACAATTAGTTTTTTCATCATCATTGCTAAGATTGAAAATTCTTTTCTTTATTATATGATCAGCTAAAATAGATTCACCGGTTATTAACGAACGCCAATTAGGGGATCTAGGTATCGCGCCCTGTAATGTTGCATTTTATCAGATAAAATATTTGTGCCGGGTCTTAAAAGGGTAGTCGCGAATACTATGTTCAGAGCACCTGGTGAAAAGGATCACTGATGTAGGTCCAGGTCTTCCACTCTGTAGTTTATCTCATTAGCCCAAATATCTCCACAAGGTATTTAAGTCCTTGCGGTTGTACTTGGAGGTAATTTTAATGTCAAATAATGTACTCGGATTTGTATATGTATTGGTGATAACTGTAAACAAGGGCACTACACGAGTATGTTGCGCAATGAAAAGTCTAGGATTCATGTAAACGGCAACATTATAACAAACAAGACAGGTCCAAGAAATTCTAAGGATTTAAACGTTCTTAATTTACATGACGATTACATTTTCGAAAATACGATATTACACATGCTATTTTTTTACCAACTATTGTATATTAGCAAAAATGAGTGAAATCCCCTTGTTGTAAAAAACTCGCCAAGTTCTTATTAATAAAACATAATTACCACAAAAAATTCTATCAGAATTATATTATGTAAAATTATAAACTATATTCTTAGTAGTGGGGCTAAGTGGGTTCTGCCGCCCTCACCCTACCTCCCATCGATGAGAGTGTGATGGAAGAATTGCATAAGTGGGCCGTAAGAAGATCAGGAGTGAAAGGAGGTTGTTATAAACAATTTCATGTATTGTTTTTATAAATTTCGAAAGCTGTCAAGGTCGAAAAACATGGGTAATTTATTGCGTTACATTGTCTAATGAAAAGAGAAGGTAAATGTCAACCAATATTTATTATTTCATTAGATATTGTTATTAATAAAATGTTTTTACATTACCGTTGAAAATAACGTCTTTCTAATGCTTGATCTTACAAAATTCAGTCGGAGAGATTGAAAAGTGTTGGCTGCTACACATTAGTATTGCCATGTGTCAAAAAACAAATTTCAAAAGTCGCCTTTATTAAAGGTCAGATATTGCTTACATTATAGTCGCTTCTCCGTGTTTATGTGGAAATACATCGTAAGCTAGGAACCTTATTGAATGCGAAAGTAAAATGATCATTTCCTCGTGCGTCCTACTATCATCTCTCTCGCTCTTGCATACTCTTTGTTAGATCCATTACCATTAGCAGTATACCGTTTTCACGGTCGTCGATTATCCGTCGATCACTTATTCACCGTACATTCATTTTTCCGAAACTCTCGAAATTCTATACAGGTCCAGACGTCGTTTCAAAGGAATGTCGCGTTCCTGTGTCTATGTTTGGCAGCACGTAAGCACCTCTATTTCAAATATTGTATTTCTACATCAATATGGTAGATAGTCAAGATGATTTTTCGTCCTGGGAAGAGGCTGTGAAGAGGGTTTACAACACTCTTGAAGAAGACGCTACTGAGGATCAATTTTGTAAATTCATTCGAGAATCCATCGAAAAGATTGAGAAAAACAATTCATTCTTAAGGACCAATCCTCACATTCCCAATGGGGTGAAGATATCGTCGGAGACAATTATTCATTGCTCACGGTACAGAGGGTTACAGCTGCTGACAGATTAATTAGCGTATCTCAATGATCTCCAATGGAGACAAAATCGTTGAGTCTCTTCACCCAAAACTGCAAACACCCAAGACCATTTTGAAATGAATGTAGAAAAGCCGCTAAGCAAATCTCAACGCGTTCAAATGACCTGGCGCTGACCCACTAATATTGTTATAAAAATGTCCTGCCTTTAGATGGTCATTGCAAACGGCCTCTTTCTAATACGTGATCTTAAGAAATTAGATCATAAATATTTAAAAGTACTGGCTGTTACACACTAGTATTGTTATGTGAGGAATGTCGAAAAAAAAAAATTGCAAAAGTAGCCTTCATTAAAGGTCAGCTATTGCTACATCATAGTCGCTTCTCGATGTCTATGTGGAAATACATCGTAGGCTAGTAACCGTATTGTGAAAGTGAACGTAAAATTCTAATAATGACCTTTTCCTCCCGTGTTCTACTACCATCCCTCTCGCCCTCGCGTACTTTTTGTTAGATCCATTAACTTTCGCATTATACCGTTTTCACGGTCATCGTCATAGCCGATTACTCACCGATCATTTTCACCATATATTTTTCCATGTATACAGGTTCAGACGCGTTTAAAGTCGTTGCGCAATTTTATCTAAACATATACTAAGTGACACATTTTCTCTTTCCCAAATTTAGGCAACCTCCGCCCTAATAGAAAGGAGATGACCTCAGTTCCGTATTTTATCTATATGAATGACCTGGCGGGTCACCCGTAGGCCAACACACCCCTTCATTAACAAAGGTAGCATTAATAAATAAATACATAATTTACAATAATAATATTTAAATAGTAATAAATCTCGCATAATCCGAATAGCGTGTATTAAAATGTATAATATAGAACTGATGGAAGAAATTAGCAGTAATTAGAAAGAGAGAAGATGACACGCTTATTCCCTATGCTTTTATCTATTCGTGGTATTTACGTGTTTTCATGACGTTCGAACCGAAGCTATACGAGTTTGGACACGTGGCTAATGTAATTAATCAGGTTCCTGACCGCTTTTTAATATGTGTACAAGTTACCACATCTTAAATATCGCCATGCAGGTTTCGACCAATCAATTATCCGTAGACTTTACTATACCTATAATATAACCTTTATTTAATATATAAGCGTGTAAAATTCAACAGTTTCTTTCTATCTTTACGCACGGTTTTGTGTCTTTTAAGGAACAAGTTAAAGGAAGTGACAATGCTGCTATTTTTTGGTATGTTTAAAGAGATTGCAGAATCTGTGCATCGCAGAATTAAATATGCGGATATATCTGAAATGCATGGATTCATCGTAGGCTGCGATGATACACCTGCTGATATCAATGGTTATGAAGCGATTGCAATTGAATATGAGGTTCTTGAAAATTACCTCCAGTTGACAATTAAACTTATTATCGCCATGCAAAAGAATATGAGAGTCAAATTGTTAAATATTACCGAGCATATACTGCAAAGCGAAAGCAATCTCGAAGACCCCAGATTTCTTATTTTTAAAAGAACTATGTTTATGTATGACTTATGTATATAATGTGAGTACATGGAACGATGCCCCCCCCCTCTCTCTCTCTCTCTCTCTCTCTCTCTCTCTCTCTCTCTCTCTCTCTCTCTCTCTCTCTCTCTCTCTCTCTCTCTCTCTCTCTCTCTCTCTCTCTCTCTCTCTCTCTCTCTCTCTCTCTCTCTCTCTCTCTCTCTCTCTCTCTCTCTCTCTCTCTCTCTCTCTCTCTCTCTCTCTCTCTCTCTCTCTCTCTCTCTCTCTCTCTCTCACTCTCTCTCTCTCTCTCTCTCTCTCTCTCTCTCTCTCTCTCTCTCTCTCTCTCTCTCTCTCTCTCTCTCTCTCTCTCTCTCTCTCTCTCTCTCTCTCTCTCTCTCTCTCTCTCTCTCTCTCTCTCTCTCTCTCTCTCTCTCTCTCTCTCTCTCTCTCTCTCTCTCCTCTCTCTCTCTCTCTCTCTCTCTCTCTCTCTCTCTCTCTCTCTCTCTCTCTCTCTCTCTCTCTCTCTCTCTCTCTCTCTCTCTCTCTCTCTCTCTCTCTCTCTCTCTCTCTCTCTCTCTCTCTCTCTCTCTCTCTCTCTCTCTCTCCTCTCTCTCTCTCTCTCTCTCTCTCTCTCTCCTCTCTCCCTCTCTCTCTCTCTCTCTCTCTCTCTCTCTCTCTCTCTCTCTCTCTCTCTCTCTCTCTCTCTCTCTCTCTCTCTCTCTCTCTCTCTCTCTCTCTCTCTCTCTCTCTCTCTCTCTCTCTCTTCTCTCTCTCTCTCTCTCTCTCTCTCTCTCTCTCAACGTACATCAGCGGCATTTCAACGTGGATACATTCTACGCAGACTCGGAAAATCACTCATTTTCATTTCTCCTCCCCCCTCTTCCTACCTCTAGTAGCACCGTCACCAATAGTACACCCCTTGCCTAGCTCATTGCTTCGCACCCAACTGTGAACTCTTCTGTCTCAGTCCTATCTACATCGACACCGTCCTGTAGTAATCCCCTCTTATCAGTCAGCACCTCGTCGTCCGTCTCGTCAACCTTCGTATCGTCTCGAGCGCTTACGCCAAGCCCTTCCACTCAACTTGGACAAATTGCTTCGCCTAGTACCTCGCCGGCTGCCGTTCCGTGCACTATGTCGAACGAAAATATTATCGTCATCGCAGCAATTCAGTAAGCTTTTGGAAGCTATCAATTCCACCAAGACCGAATTGAAAGAAGAAATAGCTTCTGTTAAAAATGATACCGAGAGCTTATACGGAAAGATCTAATGAATTTGACAGCAGCTGTGCAGCAAAATCCGGCTTCATGTAGGGCATTCGATTTTTCACTAGAGGATACTACCTATATGAAGCATGCTATGGCACTTTCTAGACCGACTGCCGAAATAATCATTAATGGCATCCCGGCTCAATGTGATCTAACGTATAATGACATTTGGATCCGTCATCTAACACCATTAAAGCTGGCCGGACTACACAATGATATTATAAATATAAAAAAAATCGAGTTTAAAAGTCCAGCCAATACTACCGCTTAATTGACCACTAGACCATATTTCGCGTTGAAAGTTCAATGCAAATCGGTCGAAATTCGTACCTGAATTTTTTCCGGAGCTTTCCATTGCTGGCCAAGATATTAAACCCATCTATGTCAACGAGTTTCTACCATCTCCTACATATGCCCTTCTTAAAAAAACTAAAGAAGCTGCCAAGAATGCTGGCTATAAACGAGTCTGGGCCCGTAACGGTAACATATTCGTCCGCAAAGATGCCAATATTAAAGAAGTTCTTATAGCTACAGAATTAGACTAGCTAAATATTAAGTGACTAGCGCAGTCAAACCCGTCGAATGTACCTAATGTCACGTCTACTAGAAGTATATCGTTTTTGTCTAAATCGCTTTTGTTTAAAATTTCATGTGTTAATATTAACTCTTTGCGAGCACATCTAGAGGATGTGGAACTCGAGCTATCAGATGGCTCAATTCATATTTTCGCGATAACCGAATCATGGCTCACTCCTAATATTGAGTCGTCGTGCGTATCAATCCGTAATTATAACCTTGTAAGAAATGATCGCGCACTTTGTGCAGATGGCCAATCGCGTTACATTCAAGGTGGAGGCGTAGCATGCTACCTGCATAACTCCCTTGTATACTCAGTCCTCGAATGCTCTAATAATACGTCCATTAATGACCCAGAGTACCTTTTTCTTGACGTTAAAGCAACACCGCACAATATCTTTATCGCTATCGTTTACCTCGTCCAGAGGGTCACCTACTGTCTGAATTTGTAACTAAATTTAATTCGTATATCTGTTTGTTTGAAAATGTTATTATCACAGACGATCTAAATTGCAATTTATCAGAAAACTCATTTGAATCAAAATATTCGCAAAATTTTATCTCCGAATATTCGCTTTTCTCGGTACCCTTCGGCCCTACTCACTACTCGGGGTCATCGTGTTCCCAATTAGATGTCATGATCGCTGATTCAAGTGAAAAAATCAAAGCCTTTTCAAAATCTCTGTCGCCTTTTGCTGCTGGTCACTGTCTCATTTCCGTTCAATATGAGTTTAATAATCTTAAGCGTATTCCGCAAACCGTTATCTACCGCAATTTTACAAACTGTGATTTTCATTCTTTTACAAATGATCTAGCTGTGAAACTTAACCTTAAACTGCCAAACCTATTGTCACTTGAATCTAGCGACCATGCATCTTCTTTAGATCCTAGTGAACCTACGGATGCCCTCGCTTTACTCTATGATTGTATAATGGATACGCTCGATACTCATGCGCCGTATGTTACTAAGAAAATTGCTCACCGTTCTATACCTTGGCTTACCGCCGATTTGCGAGCCAGATTTAAAGAACGCGATAAATTGTTCTCACGAGCCAAGCGATCGAGGAGTGTCTTAATTTTAGAGCAGTACAGCTCGTCGTGAACTCAAAAACGAATTTGAAATGGAGAAAGATCGCTACCTAGCAAATTTGGTACTTCAACAAACTAACCCGAATAAACTATGGTCGTGCCTTAGGAACTTGGGACTTGCTAACACAACATCACACTCGACCATATATCACTTCTCTCCAACAGCACTAAATTATCATTTTGCCACTGTTTCGTCAGCTCATCACCATGTCCGGTGATGGATCCGGTGTCTCTCGGTGTCATCTTACAGTAGCCTTTACCAAGCACTCACCCTTCTTTTACCTTTCCCCCCACTAATTGTCAGGAAGTTCTCAACTATCTCAATCTCATTTCTCATAAATCGCGTGGATTAAGCCCTGACCATCTGTATTTATCACACCTGAAACCGCTTTTCCCTGTGATTTCGCCATACCTGACTCACATCATTAACCTTTCATTCTCCACTGGCATCTTCCCATCACTTTGGAAAAAATCATGTATCATACCATTGAAGAAAACGGCCAATCCCCAAAACCTATCAGATACTCGCCCGAATGCGAACCCACCTCATTTATCCAAGATCATAGATTCATTAGCTACTCGACAAATCATTACATACCTGGAGAACAACCAACTGCTCCATCCTAAACAAAGCGGATTTCGTAGGTTTCATAGCACACAAACAGCGTTGCTACACCTTCTGGACGACGTCAGATCGGGCATCGAAAGAGGCTATATCACCATCTTAGTCCTCTTCGATTTCTCGAAGGCCTTTGATTGACTTAGCCATACAGTCACCTTGGCCTGCCTACGAGATCTGGGCTTTGAGGACTGCTCGCTCCACTAGGTGCATTCATTCCTGTCCGACCGATCGCAATCGATCATTGGGCTGCATGGACAAGCATCCCAGCAAGAGTGCACATCATCTGGAGTCCCTCGGGGCACCAGTCTTGGACCGATCATTTTCATCATTGTCATAAACACCCTTTTCTCAAGACTTCATTACTGTCATGATACTACCATCATTGCTTCGGAGTTACCGTTGCTGGCTTTAATTTCGTGTGGTATCAACAGCCTTCGGTAAGCCGAAACAAATTGTGAAGTTGTCGGATTGGGGCACCAACCCCCGCATCGTCGGATGGCACAGAAAAACAACTCTAAATGGTCCTGGCTCAATTTGTAGGTCAATAAATATTGCATTTGCGAAGACTCGCTTTTAATATATTTATCGAAAATACCCAGAACAGAGATTACTGCCGTTATAAGACCTACAAACGGAACCCGACGTTTTGTCGTTGTAATGGATTTGCCTGTAACATCCGTTATGCCCTTCAGATATTGTATGTCCTTTTCAATGGTCGTTCGCCAATAAACTTCATTACTCCTCCGTAATGGTGTTTTCATTCCTGTTCCGTATGGGCTTCTTGAATTCAGAAAGTCGAATACACGATCAATGCACCGCATGAACCTGATGGTGGGCTCGCTTCCTTGAAAGTCCGGAATTTTAATTCCTTTATCGCAAAAATGGATAGCATCAGCTACACTACTGCTCAGCGTTTGAGCGGCTAATGCTACCTTCATTTTCGATTTCCAATATTGTATGTGGCGTTTCCTAAGCCGATTGCCAGCCTGTAGGCCTTCATCATCTTGGACTTGCGCCAACATACATATATATCTCCATTCAATCAGGTTGCCATCAGGATCTTTCAGTGCTTTGTAATCGCCTAAACAATTTCGGACTAGCTTCAACATATGACATCCGTCAAAGATAACCCACACCTTTTCGTTCGTCATGGAATGAAGGAAATAAGGTTTTGGGTTATCAACGTCAAAAGAGGCGCCCAATAAAGACATACTAGAAAAATGTTCGCTAGTACCATCTAGCCTGACCGAGGTATATGTAACATTGACATCATGAAGTCGTATCAACCCTTCCTTTACCAGCTCTGATGTCTGTTTTGCATTGCAGCCGTTGGTGAAAAAATATCCCAAAGGGATTTTCCAATTTTCATCAATACTCACAGCCATCAAAACTAGCGCGTTTGTGGTTGCTTTTGTAGAGGAAGTCTCTTTCTCGGTGGTGTAGGCAATGTAACCTCTTAATGTGCCATCTGGAGTACGTTGATAGCCCTTTTTAAGACTTATTTCGTCAAGTTGGAAATTAACGAGGATTTTCCGTCCTACCTTCGCGGCTTCCGAAACTTTTAATTTTAGTGCATTGAAGGCATCATTTGTAGAACCTGGTTCACACTTTACAGCCGAATACCAAGCCCAAATCGTACGAGAATATGGAAGCGCATTACAGAATTTGGATCGTACATACTCGTAACACTTTGGCGAATAATAATGGAGGGTGATTGCGAATGAACGGATTGCGGCAGGGAACATTTCCCTATGTTACGTCCCACGTAACGGCAATACCATCCATTTATTTAACTCCATCTTTTAAGAAATCCACAAAACATAATCGGAGCTACGTTGCTTAGTTATACCGATAACAGTTTTTAGTAATAAAGAACACTACCCTACCGATCTCGAAGGGTACAAATAAGGAAACTCTAACCGCCCAAACTCGAGCTTCTCTCAAGATAATCCGATCCCACTAAAAAAATGTAAAAGTCGGAAAAGCAGGTTTTCCCCATTCCCAGTGAATAAGCAGGATTCCGCCATTACCAACAAACTTCAAACTATCAAGAAAATCTAAAAATTATACAATAAAATTATCTTTATTATTTTTATTATTTTTTATTCTTAATACATTTTTATTAAAATAATATTTTTCTGAACAATCTTCATAATATTTTTTTGAATAAAACTTTTCCTTTTTCTAAATTCTACAAGAAACTCTGAAAATGTGCACATGGCCCACGATAGTCCGACCCTAGTCATAAAAATATATAAAAAGATTAGATTGTGAAAAATAAACATCCGCTTATACACGGTGGTACTGGAAAAAACCCAACCGACTACCATATGCTTTTCATTATTTTACATTACAAATTCGATAAATAATATTAAGTTTTACCAAGTTGATAAATAAAGTTACAAACAATAATTTTCTCCTTCACCTTTCCCTTTACAACTACTAAAAAAAAACTGTCAAATATTGGTATAACAAAGCACAATGCTATTTTTATAAATTATTAAATTGTTTAAAAAGAATGACATTTCAATAAAATTAAAATACACTCAACTGTCTTCCTGTAAAATTAGTACAACACTTGAATGAATATTTATAGAAACAAATAATTAAAACTAATAATTGACATTAAAAAGAACAATTAAAAATGTTCATATAAATTAGAAATATATTTTAATAACTTAAAATATATTTCTAACGTCTATACCTAGTATTTTTCACTCGGATAAAACATTTAAGAAAAATTAATATAAATAGTTGATACAAAATTCCTTTTTTTATTAATAACTTTTGTTAAACTCATGCTACAACTTCCGTTCAAGTTTGTACTAATTATTGTCATCGTATTATAACACATTTTGCGTCAACATAAAAACGATACATGTCGTAACAATAGTTTATAAGTTTCTTACAAAAATTGTACAATTTTCACGCCATAAAAAAAATGTCACCCCACTTTTCCGACTCGACTGCACTTTTATGACCAAGGCATCGAGTATAAAAAGAGCTCCTTCCAGCACCGCGATCACTCCGCCTGAAACCTCTGAAACCAACCTTCAAAAAAACTCGTCTTAGCGATTGCAAGCGGTTCGTCCAGCTTCTCGCTTATACCGAACCATCCTCTGTCCTTGAAAAAAGCTATTCGGTCTGAACGTCCGAATAACTTTTCTTTTTTTCCAAATTTTCCACACTTCGTGACGAGAGCGACTTGTTCAGCTCCGCACGATTCCTTTTTTTTGATATTTCCGTCTGAACGTCGGAATATCTTCCTCCTCATCTCTTCTCCCCTTCGGTCTGAACGTCCGAAGTTTTCCTCAACCAAAAAAACCCAAATCAAAGGTAGCGGCGAGCAGTTTTCGATTCCCAATTCGTGTTGGGAACCTTGAGTTTAACGTCGGGTCGCCGCGTAAACCCTGAACCTTGAGTTTAACGTCGGGTCGCCGCGTAAACCCTGAACCTTGAGTTTAACGTCGGGTTGTCGCGTAAGTTCTTAACCCTAATTCTAACGTCGGGTCGCCGCGTACGCTGTTCTCATTGGGATCACGGTGCCGATTCGAGGAAACAATCAAAATATCCCTCACGAGGAGTCAATTATATCCACGGCCTACCTTGGAGGAGTTCCCCCAGCTGCCACAATCTACAGCTAAGGACATCCCATTCTAAGAACTGAGGATCACAACCCGACAACAAAAAGTGAGTTAATTTTATTAAATCCAAATTAACATATTCTTCCCTGTTTTTTTATTGCCCGAAAGGAGACGAGTTGCTACGGCAACAAATTAAAGAATTAATATTTTTTTATATTTTTTTTTCTTTTAAGGAGACGAACGTGTTAATCTCTTTTAATATTTTTTTTTACACCAAACAAGAGATTAACACCTTAGGGATAATTTTTTTTTATTAGGGATACTAGCGACTTGAATCGAGATCATTCTTTGGATGAAAAATCGATCAAGCCACGAGCATCAGTAGGGCTGTTAGGAATTAAAATCAACCCTCAATTATTATTTGTTTTTTTATATAAAATAGTCATTTTTGATTAGGTCGGTATTCATTAATATAAGTATAGTTTTTTTTATCCTTATCTTTTCCTCATCCTTACCCCCTACTAACAATAACATTTAGGGTCACTATTTTTATGTGGTGTTCTCGTTTTCAGTCACACAGTTTTCCGGTGTCGACTGACCAGGGATCACAACCAGCCGCCGTTGCCGCCCCTCTGATTTTCCTTCATGTACTTCCTTACTTCCTCAAAATAAATAAAATCAGTATGACAATATATTAAAAGTTGTTTGTTTCATTTCTCAGACCCTCTTTCCTTAGCGCAGCCACCTCCGTTCACCAGAACCCAGAGTCGACCCTTAAGGTCGACCGCCCTTTCGCGTAAGTATCCAGAGTACTCGTAAAAGTACCCCGGGTTCGAGCGTAACAAAATGGTGACAGCGATATCGAACGGAACCCTGCGCAATTGAAATTGTCTGAGAGAGAGTAACAAATAATTTTTTCCTAAAATAATTTTTCTCAAAACTGATAATACAAAAAAAAAATCTGTTCAAATTATATTTAATTTTTTTCAAAAATATTAAAATTTTTTTCAATAAGTTTCAAATTAACAAAATTTTATAGAAATTTTCTTTCAATTCAACAAAAAAATCTGTTTAAATTATATAACTTTCTATTTAATCTTTTCAAAAATATCAAAATTTTTTCTCTCAATAATTTAACAATATTTTATACAGCTTTTCTCAAAAATTATAATACAAAAAAATCTGATCAATTTTTCAAATTTTTTCCTTTTTAGTTACCGTTAGTACTCACTAACAAAAATATTGGCAACAATACCAAATCGAAACTTGTGCTCTTAAAGCAAAACAAAAAAAAGAGAAGGAAATTTTCCAAAGAAAAGTTTCACTTAAATAAATTTATTTGCATCATCAGTACTCTCTAAATTCCTATACATCCAACCCTCCTTTACCCTCTATAAACGGCAACGGCAACATTTTTATATTTCCATAAAATACTAATAAATAAATATATATATATATATATATATATATATATATATATATATATATATATATATATATATATATATATATAATATAATAAAAATGCACAAAAAACTTCTAAAAAAATAAAAAATAAAAATATATAAAAAAATTGCGTATTAAAAAAACGAACCTATTTTTTTTTTTCTTTCGCAGTGGAAAAACACACGCCATTAAAGCATCAGTTAATAACATATTTAATTGAACGACGGCGCATTCAATTGTGTTATATTCGCTTAATCGAGCAAGGGAACATAAAACATTTCGCAGAAGAAAAATTACGGAATGCAAAAAATAGAGTAAAAAAAATAGAAAACGTTATCAAGGAAAAATTAGAAAAACTACCCCAAGAAAAAATAAAAATAAAACCGCGAAAGAAAAACATAATCTGCATCCAAATAGATTAACAACAATCATTATAAATAAATTTTTCTTTAATCTTCTAACCTGCAGTGGACAGCTCAGGCAATTATGTCGGTACCTCTGAAGATGAATTAAATCATCTTCGATATATATGGGCGGACGCGGATCTAAATGCAAAAGATTTTCCGGAATACATCGAGAATCCCTTACCAGAAAAATTTAATGAAAAACTACCCGCTCTCAACCAGGATGCCCTAAATAAAAAGGGAAAAGTCGACAGACGGAAACGATATAGATCACATAAGAAAACAAACAAGGAACTTAATAGAAATAAAAAAAATACATAATTTTGTAGAAAAGAAAAAAATATATATGTATATACTATAAAACATATTGTACATTTTTCTCAATAACCATTTTTTTTTGTTTTCCTCTCCTCCATTTTACTGGCCTTTTATGAAAGCTAATGTATATTTTAAAAAAACTATTGCTAAGTTGTGACAAAAAAATAACTCTCTTTTATGTGATCACTGACTAAAGTTCTATACTTTTTCGGTATCACTTAGAAAAGATACAGTCCTCACAAATTATTAATATTATTTATTAGTTTTTACTATTATCACATGGAAATAATAAGTATTCCTCTATTTTTCTTATTATTTTAAATGTCAGAAGAAAGAACAACCCGAAGCTCAACGAAACATTTGAGCGAAGCAGACAAAAATGAAAACAACACCACGAAGAAAAGCAAAACAATCGATGAAAATGAAATAATAAACAAAAATGAATATGAAAATGAAATTATAAATGAAAATGAATATGGAAATGAAAATGAATATGGAAATGAATATAAAAACGAAATAATAAACACAAACGAATATGAAAACGAAATAATAAACAAAAATGAATATGAAAACGAAATAATAAACAAAAATGAATATGAAAACGAAATAATAAACAAAAATGAATATAAAAATGAAATAATACACGAAATAATGAACAAAAATGAATATGAAAATGAAATTATAAATGAAAATGAATATGGAAATGAATATAAAAACGAAATAATAAACAAAAAAGAATATGAAAATGAAATTATAAATGAAAATGAATACGGAAATGAATATAAAAACGAAATAATAAACAAAAATGAATTTGAAAATGAAATTATAAATGAAAATGAATATGGAAATGAATATAAAAACGAAATAATAAACAAAAAAGAATATGAAAATGAAATTATAAATGACAATGAATATGAAAATGAATATGAAAATGAAATTATAAATGAAAATGAATATGGAAATGAATATAAAAATGAAATAATAAACAAAAATGAATATGAAATTAAAGTAATAAAAGAAAATAAACACGAAATCAAACACGAAATAATGAATAAAAATGAATGTGAAAACGAAAACGAGCCTTACAAAAGAGACAAATACAATGAAAATGAAAAAGAAATTAAGAACATAATAAAACAACACTTACCCAAGTCTCTCAATTCTTCAATACAAGAAGATCAAGACTTTTATAACCAAAATATAAAATCATTACTCTTACGCAAAAGAGAAAAACCGGATCAAGATTTAATAAACAAATCTTCCGAAATTATGGAAAATAAATCCGATATAGATTTAGTAAACAACCCTTCTAAAAACATAATGAATAAAACATTGAGGAATGAAATACGTGATAGAAAAATAACGAATACGAATTTGAGAGAAATACATGATTTAGAAGAACTAAGTAATAAACATCCCGGTAGACATAAAAACTTCTATACGTATACAGAATTCTTACGGGAAAGAGACAAACCATTTTCAAGATTAATACTAACCAAAATGTACCACATTGTGAAAGAAACAAAACGTGCAAAACAAGTAAAAGAATTGCTTCGAATGAGTCACTTAAACGCCATAGAAAAAGAAAGCATAGACAGAATAATAAACAAAAATGCAGATACATTTCACTTACCAGATGAAACTTTGGGATTCACGTCACTCATAAAACATAAAATAATAACAACCGACGAAATACCCATAAATACCAAACAGTATAGATTCCCCCCTATACATAAAGAAGAAATAAATAAGCAAATATCCGAACAATTAAAAAACGGTATCATAAAACCATCAGAATCACCATACAACACGCCTATATGGATAGTCCCCAAAAAAGCAGATACTCATGGTAACAAGAGATGGAGAATGGTATTAGATTTCAGGAAATTGAACGAAAAATCAATAGGCGATTCTTATCCCATACCAAATATTGTTGATATATTGGACCAACTAGGAAGCGCTAAATACTTATCAACATTCGATCTTGCCTCTGGATTCCTACAAATAAAAATGCACGAAGCCGACTCGCACAAAACAGCATTTTCTACCCCACACGGACATTACGAATTTGACAGAATGCCGTTCGGATTAAAAAACGCACCAGCGACCTTTCAAAGATTAATGGATATAATTCTATCAGGCCTACAAGGCAACGAACTTTTTGTATATTTGGATGACATTGTAATATACGCATCATCTCTAGAGGAACACGAAATAAAATGCGAGAAATTAATGAAACGATTAAGAGACGCAAACCTTAAACTACAACCAGATAAATGCGAATTCTTGAGAAAAGAAGTATGTTACTTAGGTCATATAATCAGTGAAGAAGGCCTCAAACCGGATCCAAACAAAATTAACTGTGTACAAAAATTCCCAATACCCAAAACCAAAAAAATATTAGGCAATTTCTCGGTCTTGCAGGATATTATCGTAGATTCATCGAAAATTTTTCGTATATAGCAAAACCACTATCAAATCTTTTAAAAAACGACGTACCTTTTAAATGGGGAAAAGAAGAAAATGACGCTTTTAACACACTAAAAGAAAAATTATGCATTTCACCTGTCTTACAATATCCCAACTTTAATGAACCCTTCATAATCACTACAGATGCGTCAGGATTTGCGATTGGCGCAATATTGTCACAAGGCGAAATAGGAAAAGATAGACCTATTGCTTATACTTCCCGAGTACTGAATGATAATGAAAAAAAATATGAAACCTACGATAAGGAGGCCCTTGCAATATATTACGCTATATTACACTTTAGACCTTACGTATATGGAAAGCACTTTACTGTAGTTACAGACCACAAACCCCTCACATCATTTAGAACAAAAAAGGATCCAAATTCTAGAGTTGCCAAATGGATGTACAATTTATTGGAATACAAATTTAATGTAATACATAAAGCAGGAAAATCAAATGTCAATGCAGACGCACTATCCAGAAATCCAGTAGAAATACTAAAAATTGAAGACCAGAAACGAAAACAATATACGAGTAATATCATATCAAGAATGATGGATAAGATGGGATGGAAAGGAGCAGGAATTGGAAAATACAATCAAGGAATTAAAAACCCAATCAAATTAAAAACACAAACAGATAGAAAAGGTTTAGGATACATAGGAAATGGCGACAAATGGCATTATTTTTACCAAGAAACACAACAACTAAGCCCTATAAAATTTGTAAAAAGTAAACAAATATTAAACGAACGAAATAATTGCAAACAAGTTGTTTTAAACAACCCAATATACAATATCAAACCACCTAAAGACTCGACTATTAAAGTTAACTATAATGGCCCTCGATATACCTTACCTGCTAACATTTCATTTTGTAGCAATTGCAATAAACTCAACCACACATACGACGAATGCCAAAATCAAAACCACGAAAATAAAAATGAAAGAACTATTAACTATGATTCTGCACTACCAGAAAACACGAAACAAACTTACCAAACGCACAAAAACGAAATATTAGCATTACGGAAGAGTACACGCAATACGCGGCAACCAGAAAGATTACAAGTAAACAATAAAAACCAAAGAAAAAGGAAGGAATTTGAAAAACAAATGAAATACCAACCTACTAAAAATCTACAAAACTCACAAACCAACAATAAGACAAATAAAGACAAAAATTACGAAAATGAAGCATATTCTGAACTAGACGAAGACGAAGTAACAATGAATTACACAAAACAAGCTTTCGAAGATACCGATGGAGACTCTGATGATGATGAAGAAAACCACACCGGAAAAAGTAAATATCACAAAAATATAATAGAAATAAAAAATCATTTATACATGCAAAAAGACAATATAGCATACTTTATAACCTTAACAGGATTACCTTGCGATAAAGGCTCAATAGAATTGAAAACAAAAAACGAGTTACCAAAATTTGATAACATAAAACTAAACAAAGTCGCAATCACCAAGAAAAACAACAAATATCACATAGCACTTCCAGTAATCGCAACTGCAGGAGAAAGTCAATTAACGGTACAAAATAATATAAAAACCCTTATCAAGGCACTAAAAAAAGAAGCAAACAAACTAGAATTGCAAACCCTTAGTATCTCAAAATCAGACAATATAGCAGGTGTAGAATGGTTTAGCGTATTAGGAATTATACAACAACAGTTTAAAAACTCAAATACAAAAATAATAATCTGCAATGGGAAAATAAAATATGTAAATAAAACAGATAGAGATGAGATAATGAGAGAATTACACTCAACACCAATAGGCGGACATAAAGGAATAAACAAAACTTTAAAAAGAATTAAACAAACTTATTACTGGGAAAATATGAAATCCGACATCGAAAAATTCATACAAACTTGCAAATCCTGTCAATTAAAAAAACTAACTAGGATTAAAACCAAACAACCAATGATCATATCAGACACACCCAAACAAGCGCTAGAAAAAATAGCAATGGATATTGTAATTCCAAATAATAAAACGGAAGAAGGCTACGAAAATATACTCACAATACAAGATAACCTAACGAAATATTTAATAGCAATTCCTCTAAAAAAAGCAACCGCTTCAGATATCGCAGAAGCTCTAGTAAAAAGATTAATATGTGTATTTGGAACTCCGAAAACAATACTAACAGACCAGGGTAAAAACTTTTTAAGCAAAATAATGAAAAAAATGGCAAAATTATTCAACATTAAACAAATGAAAACAACAGCATTCCATCCCCAATCAAATGGATCTCTAGAAAGATCGCATCACGTAATAAAAGAGTACATAAAACACTTCTCAGAAAAACACGCGGACTGGGATAAATGGTTAGAGTTAGCTACATTTTCATACAATACCAGCGTTCACGAAGGTACAAAATACACCCCATTTGAATTAATGTTCGGAAGAACAGCAAAATTACCATCAGCCAAACCAATGGACGACGAAACTCGACTAACTTACACTGATTACGTACACGATCTAGCCTCAAAACTTTACGATATCCAAGAATATGCTCAACAAAATCTAAGAACTGCCAAACTAAAATCTAAATACTATTATGATAAAAAAATTAATCCATTAACACTGAAAATCGGAGACGCAGTATTTTTACAAAAAAACCACAAAATAAATAAATTCGATGATGAATACCAAGGTCCTTTTGAAGTCCTACAAATATTTGAAAATGGAAATATAAAAATTAGGATCAAAAATGAAGAGAAAATAGTTCATTCTAATAGATTGAAATACTCAAAAATACCAATATGAATGGTGACCGTTCTATCTTATTCCAATAGTTTATAAAATACATGACTTTAGTATTTAAGAATCACACACACTTACACACACACACGATTACGCTGTACAAATAATAAAAGATGGAAAAATAAGATACATATT
This sequence comes from Trichopria drosophilae, assembly GCA_030407085.1. Classification (NCBI taxonomy): domain Eukaryota; kingdom Metazoa; phylum Arthropoda; class Insecta; order Hymenoptera; family Diapriidae; genus Trichopria; species Trichopria drosophilae. The sequence goes on from CM059586.1 coordinate 52,961,976, forward strand.
TCAGAAATACCCAGTAGAAGAATTATGAAGCAAAGAAGAACAAAAATTGCACCTATACAAGTACTTCTGCTAATAGCATCAACAATATTAAAAGCAACAGCATTCATAGCCTTCGATTGTGGATCAAAAAACTCAAATATATCTACAATATCTCTAATAAATATACAAGAATGCGACATCGAAAGAAAACACATACATATATATAAAATCAGAGCTCAATTACTACAAATTAAAGAATATGAAGAAATAGAAGTAACACAATGCAAGATAGATATATTCAGACAAATCAGTCGTTGTGGCATGCACTCACACACATCATCCGTTTCCGGTGGTATAGCAAATTACGTTCTAGAAATTTCCAGAGAAGAATGCGAACAGATGCACCGTACAGGAACCACAACAATCAATATGAATATATTGAGCGGAATAAAAACCAACTACATACAAACATTTAGTTTAACAATAGCAGGATCTATTCAAGTAGATGGTACTTGTAAAGGTGTAGAATATGCAGATACATATGGATCATGGAGTAATGTAATAGTACAAGGAACAGCAAGAATTTTAATACAAAAGTATAAAGCTAGAGTAAACTTAAATGAAAATAGAATTCACTTAAGATCAGGAGTTTCTTACCCAATAACAGACCATAGCTGTTTAGATTTAGAAGGAGGTAGCACATACTGGAATCTGATCCCGCAAGATTTCTGTGGATCTAATAAATATGACATACTATACGACGGTACAATAGATAAAATACACAACGAAGACAAAACAATAATTTATTCCCTAACAAACGAAGAAATAACATTTGCTTTAGCTGTCAGAGGAAAGAAACATATCTGTGGGTACGAAATAGCTCTTACAGAACACCCAAAATTAATGATACTAGAAAATAACAAAGGCGAAGTTTTGAAAAAACGACCTATTAATACCCTAAACCTCGACATCTTCACATATGTAAACTCGAAATTTGTCTACGTTGAAAAACATTTAAAAAATCAAATAAAGCAACTATACTACGATGTAGTATCACAACGATGCGCACTAGAGAAACAAGTCTTACACAATTCTCTTTCATTAATCAGTCACTCCCCTGACGAATTTGCTTACAACGTAATGAAAGGACCAGGATATATGGCAATAGCAGCCGGTGAAGTCGCTTATATAATGAAATGTATACCAGTAGAAGTCAGCATCAGGAAAACAGAAGAATGTTATTCTCACTTACCAGTTAAATATCAAGAACATAGCATGTTTATGACTCCTAAAACAAGAATATTAATAAATAAAGGCGTGCAAATCACGTGCAATAGCTTAGTTCCCCCTATGTATTCGGTAAACAGCGTCTGGTATAAACTACTTCCAAACCCAGTAGAATCAAAAAAGCCCAACGAACTGAAACCTCAAACCAAACAAACTTGGCAATACATAAATTTAGAAAACTTAGCCACAAACGGAATATACAGTCAAGAAGACCTCAAAAAACTAAAAGAACATATAATGTTTCCAGCCGAAAAACCAGCAGTACTAAATACAATCGCCAGAGGTATCACTGGACAGATAACAAATTACCAGGGACCCTCAATAGCAAATATGATCAGTGAAAACACAATAGCAAAAATGTTCAAATCAGCCACCGAGAAACTATGGAACAACTTTATGGTATTCGGAACTACAACAGCAGGAATCATGGGTATAATGTTGATAATAAAATTAATTAAAGGAGTTATCGATACAGTAATTCACGGATACGCACTACACACCGTTTACGGTTGGTCTCTCATTCTAATAGGCGCAATTTGGGATTCAGTAACTAACCTCCTACTCCACCTAGCAAAAAGGAATCACAAAAATAATGATAAAAATGACAACAAAAACGATAACAACACAAATTACCAATCACTTCCTCAGATAGAACTACAAGAAATACAAATTATCAAAGATAACGAAAATAAAAAACCTACAGCACCTATAAAACAAGATATTCTTCCATCAAATACAGAAACGTTATATCCTAGACTAGAAGTTAACAATTTAGAACATCAGACAGAAGTAAAGAAACCTCAACAAGAAAAAATAACTAAAGACCACACAGATAAAGAAAATAGAGCATTCTCATTAAAGAAATAACAAACAACAAGTTTAATTATATGATAAACAAAAAAAAATAGTAAATATACATAAACAATACAAAATGATTTTTCTTTCAACAGGCATAACAGAAAAGAAACAAGAAATCAAGTTAAAACAGAAATATTTCATGATGAACAACGCACTTATACAGTATTTACTACCCATATACTTAAGTTCAATAACCGTCGGTAAACACATCGAACCAATACTGATAAACGAATGTGAGGAAACGTACAAAATAAATCAAACTTACTGCGAAGAAAACAAGATTGAATGGTTAATCGAAGAAAAACCGCCATACATACTCACTCCAGAAATATGTAGACAATTAAAATCAACAAGACAAAGATTCGAACAAATTTACAGAAAATTAGCAAACTATAAAACGCAAAATTCTTGCAAATATAGCAAATTCGAAATGATAGACGGAGAAGTGGGATTTAACAAATACAAGACACCAATTATATCAGGAAAAATAAAATTACAACAACATGGAAACATGCCAGAAATCATAATAGACGTCAATATAGGAGAATACAAACACGGAGACTGCATAGTATCGATTTGGTCACCACCACAAATCACCACAAAAGAATCTTTACAAACAACAACAACTCTACCAACTACATATATCAATCCACCAATTAATCAAAACATACGATCACCAACCTTCTCAAACATACCATCAACTGCAACAAAAATGTTTAATGAAACTCTGTATAGTAATCACACCACAACCACGACATTGGTGGATCTGTCGGAAGAAAGCACACACCATACTTATATAATAGGATGTCTAATGATCGGCACTTACATAGTAATAACAATCATAATATTAGTAATAATATTACTAATAACCAAGAAGAAAATACGTGCAAGAACAAGACAACCAAGAAAACATACTCTCAGAAATTTCGACGAAAAAGAGGAAATAAAACAAAGCCAAGAAGAACACACATTACAGAAAATATAAATAATTAATGAACAATCATTAAAAGACTACCAGATTTCAACAGTACAATACGAACCAATACAAGACATACCAATAGATACTCAAACAGTTAGACAGAAAGTAAAAAAACTTATTTTTTATTCTTTTCTTACGACCCTTTAAGTTGCCTCTCGAGCCTAATCCATAAGATAGGTAAAAAAGTTACCCTACAACAATAGTAGAGGTAGTGCGTACAAAGAGACAGAACGTTTATTTATTAATTTTTCATCAATCATTTAACCCTTTTACGACAGACAATTTGAAACTCAGCAACTTAAAGAAAGAAATTATATTTTTTTCATGTGCATACCTATTACTAATAAACACTAACTCCATTTACAAAGTTTGCAATCTTGAAATTAATTTTGAATAAACAAAAAATAATAATAAATTATCTACAGTGGAATATACGCAGATAAGAGATACACAAGAACACAACGAAATAATAGAAAGAGAATCAGCAATACCAAGTCACCATTACCCGGAATACCATACCACGGTTGACCTCAAATGCGTAAAAACACCACTACATTACGTCAAGGAAAACTACGCAATATGCAAAAGATGTTATAACAACCAAAAGACAAAAACAGAATTCGGCCAAAAGAAACCTCGACACAGACGTACTGAAATAAACAACTGCAGCAATAACAATTGCGAAATATGCCAAGAAACTTCACATTTCCCGCGATCATGCAAATTATGCGAAAATAAAATAGCAATAATAAACAATATAAGAGATTGCAATGAATGTCAAAGCTATATGGACTTAGAAACAAAACTAAAGAGAATACTTATCATCAACACAGAAGAAGAAAAGAAAATAGAAGACACACAAGAAGAATCATGGGACTGAAAATAAAATACATACAATTTTGTTTTACCTACAAATCATAATATTTACTATTGTAACTCTTAGTGTAAATAAAATCTCTTCATAATTTTTTTTATATATACATAACATCATAGACGATAAGCGTTGCGATCGAGCCAAAAAAAAGGCAGGTAAAATTTTGCCCTATGTTTAACACAGACGGCAGTGCGTAGATTTACCAATAAAGAAAACTAAAATTTTCTTCACATAAAAGGAAAATCTAAAAACTCCGCAACATTTTTTTTATATATATGTATTTATTATATCCATTAAACACTACAAGATTGCAAACTTAAAGTAAAAGGAAAAAACCTGCATGTTACTAATCTCCGTCATCACCCAACAATCAAATGCATACTCTACCAATAGAAACATAATTGTAAAATGCGATACTAGTTGTACAATAAATATTGTAAAGGGTCTGGTGAATAAAAATAAATAAGAAAAGAAACAACAACAATAAATTCTGTTTCTGGTACTCACAGGAAAAAATGGACTACCCGTTAGATATACTCTCAAGTGCAATCCAAATAAGAGGAAAAGATTTTTGGGCACACTTCATAATATACACAGAAGATTGCCATACAACAGAAGAAATGCTAGCGACAAACGAAGAATTATTGACATGCAGAAACTGCTACAACCTGCTCCCATTAGATGAAAAAGAACAGTTTTCGAAAATTACGAATGTACACATCACCACGAAACGAGGAAAAACAATAGACTGTTTTTTTTTGCAACAACACGATACCACAAATCAAACCAGCTACACAATGCGTCACATGCCATAACAAACATATCAGAAGAATCAACGATCTTATAGCAGCAAAAGTCATCAATCCACCAAGACTTCCTGGAAAAACAATATTCGAATTCCGAACGAAAAACATATTGCAAGAAAATTTTATCCCAGACCCTAGCAGCGAAGACGAAGGATTCACAGAGCGAAACTAATCCTGATCAATTGTACTATAGAAATAATAGTTATACATAAATATATATACATATATAACAAAATGAAATTTGCACATTACTTGCATGAACTAAAAACATAACCCACATTTCCAACGAACAACGTTAACAACTGAACTAACGAACAAACATCTTTTGACTACCCGCTTGTCATTGAAAACTGCACTTTATCCGCATATCGTACAAAAAGACATTTTTTATAGATAGAATCAAAAAAACGTACAACTTCTGCGTAAAATCAAAAAAAAAAAAGAAAAGAAGTAACCAAATCTGTACTACAAATGCACAAACTCGAAATATACAATAGTAATATACACTCATGTCTAGAATAAGAAAGCGAAATTAATATTCGTAATATTTGCGACTGATTCTTGATTTTTCAAAAGCTGGAGGTCCAACTTTTAACTAAGAGGGGGGGTGTTACGTCCCACGTAACGGCAATACCATCCGTTTATTTAACTCCATCTTTTAAGAAATCCACAAAACATAATCGGAGCTACGTTGCTTAGTTATACCGATAACAGTTTTTAGTAATAAAGAACACTACCCTACCGATCTCGAAGGGTGCAAATAAGGAAACTCTAACCGCCCAAACTCGAGCTTCTCTCAAGATAATCCGATCCCACTAAAAAAATGTAAAAGTCGGAAAAGCAGGTTTTCCCCATTCCCAGTGAATAAGCAGGATTCCGCCATTACCAACAAACTTCAAACTATCAAGAAAATCTAAAAATTATACAATAAAATTATTTTTATTATTTTTTATTCTTAATACATTTTTATTAAAATAATATTTTTCTGAACAATCTTCATAATATTTTTTTGAATAAAACTTTTCCTTTTTCTAAATTCTACAAGAAACTCTGAAAATGTGCACATGGCCCACGATAGTCCGACCCTAGTCATAAAAATATATAAAAAGATTAGATTGTGAAAAATAAACATCCGCTTATACACGGTGGTACTGGAAAAAACCCAACCGACTATCATATGCTTTTCATTATTTTACATTACAAATTCGATAAATAATATTAAGTTTTACCAAGTTGATAAATAAAGTTACAAACAATAATTTTCTCCTTCACCTTTCCCTTTACAACTACTAAAAAAAACTGTCAAATATTGGTATAACAAAGCACAATGCTATTTTTATAAATTATTAAATTGTTTAAAAAGAATGACATTTCAATAAAATTAAAATACACTCAACTGTCTTCCTGTAAAATTAGTACAACACTTGAATGAATATTTATAGAAACAAATAATTAAAACTAATAATTGACATTAAAAAGAACAATTAAAAATGTTCATATAAATTAGAAATATATTTTAATAACTTAAAATATATTTCTAACGTCTATACCTAGTATTTTTCACTCGGATAAAACATTTAAGAAAAATTAATATAAATAGTTGATACAAAATTCCTTTTTTTATTAATAACTTTTGTTAAACTCATGCTACAACTTCCGTTCAAGTTTGTACTAATTATTGTCATCGTATTATAACACATTTTGCGTCAACATAAAAACCATACATGTCGTAACAATAGTTTATAAGTTTCTTACAAAAATTGTACAATTTTCACGCCATAAAAAAAATGTCACCCCGATTTTCTTACTCGACTGCACTTTTATGACCAAGGCATCGAGTATAAAAAGAGCTCCTTCCAGCACCGCGATCACTCCGCCTGAAACCTCTGAAACCAACCTTCAAAAAAACTCGTCTTAGCGATTGCAAGCGGTTCGTCCAGCTTCTCGCTTATACCGAACCATCCTCTGTCCTTAAAAAAAGCTATTCCGTCTGAACGTCCGAATAACTTTTCTTTTTTTCCAAATTTTCCACACTTCGTGACGAGAGGGACTTGTTCAGCTCCGCACGATTCCTTTTTTTTGATATTTCCGTCTGAACGTCGGAATATCTTCCTCCTCATCTCTTCTCCCCTTCGGTCTGAACGTCCGAAGTTTTCCTCAACCAAAAAAATCCAAATCAAAGGTAGCGGCGAGCAGTTTTCGATTCCCAATTCGTGTTGGGAACCTTGAGTTTAACGTCGGGTCGCCGCGTAAACCCTGAACCTTGAGTTTAACGTCGGGTCGCCGCGTAAACCCTGAACCTTGAGTTTAACGTCGGGTTGTCGCGTAAGTTCTTAACCCTAATTCTAACGTCGGGTCGCCGCGTACGCTGTTCTCATTGGGATCACGGTGCCGATTCGAGGAAACAATCAAAATATCCCTCACGAGGAGTCAATTATATCCACGGCCTACCTTGGAGGAGTTCCCCCAGCTGCCACAATCTACAGCTAAGGACATCCCATTCTAAGAACTGAGGATCACAACCCGACAACAAAAAGTGAGTTAATTTTATTAAATCAAATTAACATATCCTTCCCTGTTTTTTTATTGCCCGAAAGGAGACGAGTTGCTACGGCAACAAATTAAAGAATTAATATTTTTTTATATTTTTTTTCTTTTAAGGAGACGAACGTGTTAATCGCTTTTAATATTTTTTTTTTACACCAAACAAGAGATTAACACCTTAGGGATAATTTTTTTTTATTAGGGATACTAGCGACTTGAATCGAGATCATTCTTTGGATGAAAACTCGATCAAGCCACGAGCATCAGTAGGGCTGTTAGGAATTAAAATCAACCCTCAATTATTATTTGTTTTTTTATATAAAATAGTCATTTTTGATTAGGTCGGTATTCATTAATATAAGTATAGTTTTTTTTATCCTTATCTTTTCCTCATCCTTACCCCCTACTAACAATAACATTTAGGGTCACTATTTTTATGTGGTGTTCTCGTTTTCAGTCACACAGTTTTCCGGTGTCGACTGACCAGGGATCACAACCAGCCGCCGTTGCCGCCCCTCTGATTTTCCTTCATGTACTTCCTTACTTCCTCAAAATAAATAAAATCAGTATGACAATATATTAAAAGTTGTTTGTTTCATTTCTCAGACCCTCTTTCCTTAGCGCAGCCACCTCCGTTCACCAGAACCCAGAGTCGACCCTTAAGGTCGACCGCCCTTTCGCGTAAGTATCCAGAGTACTCGTAAAAGTACCCCGGGTTCGAGCGTAACACCTAGAAACATTAGAACGCATGTTACCTTCGCTTGTCTGATTACAAGTTTGCCTTTACTTTGTGAACGAATCTGTTTCAAACGATTTCTTTTAAATCGAAGCAAGAACTGAGAAACATCTTCCTCCGCTATATCAGTCAATTCATTCAAAACTGATTTCGACATTTTCGTCTTCTTCCGCAATTCTGTAACGATTCTTGATAGAGAAGAGATACGTGTTTTTTGTCTTCCCGTTTTTTGCCTCTCCAATCTCAATTTTTGATACACCTGATTATATGCTCCTTTCAGTCGACTGTATTTTGCTTTACAATCATTTTGCGAAAAATCGTAAGAATGGTCGTTATGCCTCCGATCATCTATAGGATTTAACTGTGTATTTGGAGGTGTTAATTGGGCGCCAGAAGTACCTAGAGTACATTGATAAATTAAACAGGATCACAAATAACTACATCGCTGAAAATATGTCCATTAAAAACGTAGGGATAAGCGTTAACCCTCCTTGCACGGGTTTTCGACCAACAAATAGTTAACAAATGCACGAATGTTCCCCGTAAATGGATTTTTATGACAATGTGTATCTATGTTTTCGGAGCTGATTACGAATCTGATGTCAGAGTGCAACAATTCAAAATGGCGGTTCTAATGTGGTAGACACAAGTGACAAAAATCCAAAAAGATTTATAACAGTTGTCGGCCATATTAGATCCGCCATTTTGAATTTTTAAAATTTGACTTCAGATTCGTAATCAACGGCCCCGGAAATATATAGTCATTGTAATACACATTGTCATAAAAATCCAAGGATACGTTCCCCTATGTCTATTGTAATAAAAACTTCTATTTATAAAGTTAATTAAACATATAAATTATAGCAAATATCTAATATTTGTCGACATTACCAAATCCTAGAAAGAACTACGAACCAAAAACTTTAATTTTAGACGTTACATAGAAGTCTGTTCATTAGATGCAAAGTTATTATCAAAAACGTTTGGACGAGTATACTTATCCGCGTGGAAATGGAAACTATTCCATTTAGGCGAGTATACTCGGCGCTATGCACAGGAGAGTTAATAAAGGCTAAAATATAAAATATAATGCTAATAGGAAGAATTTAAAAATACATTTTTTATATAAGGAACATACTAACAAGAAATGCAAATTGTACAATAAGTAGATGCTATGCAAGTGCGCTTATAAGCTCTCAAAGTTTGGAAACAATTGGCCTTTTTGTTGTTTTCATATTTTTAACTTTATGTATAAAAAGTGAGTACAAAGAATACAGAAAACGAAAAAGCAACTGGAAGTAAACCAAAAACTTGAAAAATGCAAGATTTGTTACCAAAGAAACTTCAAAAATTCTTAATTTTTAAAAATTAGTACAAAAAGTGAAAAGTAAAGAATATCAAAATTGAAATTTGGACATTTTAAATATAATAGACTTTGTATACGACAACACAATATATCAGTTCAATTGAAAATTTTACAAACAAAAATACGGCACACCCATGGGCTCACCAGTTTCCCCTATATTTGCAAATTTAGTGATGGACGACTTGGAGAAAGAATGTTTAAGGAAGTTATCATTTCAACCGACATTTTACCATCCATACGTAGATGATATTATTACCTGCATACCGAAAGAAAAATTAGAAAAAATGATGGAAACCTTTAATAACTACCACCCCAAACTCCAGTTCACTTACGAAATAGAACAAGATAATAAATTGCCTTTTTAGACATTTTAATAAGAAGACGTGACCATAACATTTTACAGTTTGCCTGGTTTTGTAAACAGACATATTCCGGAAGATTTTTAAATTTTAATTCATACCATCCCCTCTCTCAAAAAATAGCAATAGTTGATAATCTGGTAGATAGAGCAATTAAAAATTCGGACTCACAATTTCATCATGACAACATTAACAAAATTTCACACTATTTGAAAGATAACGGATATCCAACTAAGATTATAAAAAGACTTAATAATAAATAAGATTAATAAACAAGCGCATTCGATCTTACACATTGACAGAATCCCAAAATACAGATGATAATAATAATAACTTTTTTATAAGAATGTGATAACTTTTCGTGCATGTGCCATCGATCGTGCGGAAAATCATGCCACTAGTGAGAAAAATGACCACTTTTCGCACTCAATCAGGCACTATAAATTGCGTTTTGTGTGCATTTGTTTCAAAAACTTTCGTTCGATACACGTGCAAAAATGTCTGACTTGATGTGTGCCATGATACCGTCCTAGAGCTAATCGAGAAAGACATACTTTTCGCACTTGTATTGAAATGTACTATTACATTGAATCTGCCATTCCATATTTTTAATGCAATCACACGTAACAAGGATTGTCTGCAAACATTTATAATTGTACGTTATTTACGGAAAATTATAAGAAAATTGGAAATATTATATACCAGGTTCATCAATAGAAGTCGCAACTTCGCCAAGAACTGCTTCATCCACGTGCATTGGTGTATGTACTGTGGTATGTAATGTGGTACATTTACTGAATCTTCACAGACACTAACAAACTCTGAAATACAGATAAAAATGCAACGAATATTTTAATAACATAATAATTACAAATAATTGAGATGAACGATCAAAAAGGAAATAAAATAAGTAGTTAAATAAACTACAGCCTTTAAATCACAGCGAATATAATATAAAAATGTACTACTCTTACTATTTACCACCCATAAATTGTAATAAATCTACAAGCATTTATAACTATACTTAAATTAACTATGTATATTACATACCAGGCTCTGATATGGAACAAAAAACAGCATCTTATTATTTCATTGAATTTCACAAAGATTTTTCTTAATTCGTGAAATAAGCACATAATGAAATTTTTAGGATAATTAAAAAAAATAACGGCTGTAGTACACAAAAATGTAATATTCTTTTTTTTTTAAACCCAATCTCCGATTTTTTTAAAATTTTGTTTGTAAGTTAGTATTCACATGCGGAATACACATGAATTTTGTTAATGCGCTTAAACTTCTCCTTTTAGTGTAATTTTATGTAACATTTAAAAGGATACATTACACATGTAGGTAGTTCAACAAACGAAGGATGGATATTTTTTCAGCGTTAAAATTTTGTTAAATTGGTTGTGTTCAAGTTAATGATATATCCTATATATGTATTACAGTTTAAGCGACAAACAGAAAATTAATATATAATAATCCGTCTTTAACTTGTATGTAAAATATTAATTCTCCGACATTTTCGCAACACTTTCGAATCTGAAGTGATTTTATAAAATTCGATTGCCATATTGGATCCACCATTTTAGTTTTTACAAAACTGACATTGGATTCGTAATCAGCGACTTTGAAAACCCCTCTGTGTTCCAAACTTCATTAAAATTATTCAGTTTTTGTTCTTCGCTTAAACTGTAAGTCCTATATACAGCTCTAAAATTTGTAAGTTTTAATTTTTTGTCCAGATATTTTCAGAAAGCTTTAGATATATCATTAACTTGAACTCAACCAATTTAACAGAATTTTAACGCTGAAAAAATATCCATCTAACAAACGATTGTTGAACTACCTACATGCGTTATGTATCCTTTTAAATGTTACATAATATTACACGAGAAGGAGAAGTTTCAGCACGTTGACAAAATTTAGATATACTGCGCATGTGAATAGTAACTTACAAACAAAATTTTAAAAAAATTGGAGATTGGGTTTTTGAAAAAAAAGTATTAAATTTTTTTTTGTAATCTAGACGTTATTTTTTTAATTATCCTAAAAAATTTCTTTCCCTTGTTTTGCAACTTTACTGATTGCCCAATAGCACACAATAGAGAAAATTCAATTTTATTAATTTTACAGGGAAATAAAGGGTTTTTAAAAAATAACACAGGTCTGCAAAATTCACTTTTTTTCTTATTTTTTTGGATATCAGAGTGACTTCCGACGTATTTTTGTACGCAGAACACGAATCTGAAGACAAAAAATGTCTATCACGTCATGATTTTGAGAAAAGTGGAGGCAAAAACACCAAAAAACGTATTTAAAAAAAAATATTCGTAGTTTAAAAAAAAAAAGGTTTTAACCTTGCTATTCCTAGTGATTACGATGAAAATGCATATTATTTAACTACATTGAGCAGAGCTTATACAAACCACTACTTGACTGTTTTCGGGGTTGGTGTTTAAGAATCCAGTGTCGCCTTTCTAAATTCAAAATGGCGGATCCAAGATGGTGGACGTAAAAAAATTTTCGGCCGGTGTACTGATTTTCTTGAGGTTAATTCAAAATATTGATTTTACGTCCGCCATCTTGGATCCGCCATTTTAAATTTCATAAAGGCGACACTGGATTCTTAAACACCAACCCCGAAAACAGTCAAGCAACAATAGTGCTTTGTATGAGCTCTGCTCAATTTAATTAAATAATTTGCATTTTCATCATAATCACCAGAAATAGCAAGGTTAAAACCATTTTTTTTTCAAAACTATGGCATTTTTTTAAAACTATTTTTTAGGGGAAGAACCAAGCTTTAATTTAAGCACAAATTCAAGTCTGTAGCACGTCAAGTTTCAGAGAAAATTAGGGATAAAAACACCCAAAAACGCGTTTTTTGGTGTATTTACCCCCACTTTTCTCAAAATCATGACGTGATAGGCATTTTCGACTTCAGATTCGTGTTCAGCGGACAAAAATACGTCGGAAATCACTCTTATATTTAAAAAAAAAATAATCCGTGCAGACCTGTGTAATAAGTCGAGTTTTACGTTTAACGCACCAATATTGAAGGCGTTATATATACAGGGTCATCGAAAAGTATCGGACCCCCCTAATATCTTCACTTAGAATGCACTTAGGAGAAAATGTCCAATAGCAAAGTTGTATGGTTTCAAGCGGGGAGTAAGATGATGACCTTGACTTTGACCTTGACCATGTCCTTCAAGGTTATTTCAAGGTCAATCTTATTTTTTTAAATAGAACCCCCTACATTTTATTGCATATTCTTATAGCTTATCTCGAGAGCTTTCCAAAACATTATAATAAAATATTTTTTTATTAAGTACTTTTTGAGTTATAATGGTTTGAAGTTAACAATTTTTTGACACAAAATGTAGAATATCTTGTAAAATATTATTTAGTTTTCAGTAATCATAACCTTAATACTTTTGTGCGCGGAATAATGAGACCAATTAATTGGTTTAAAGAAAATACTCGCACACCACTCTTGCCTTAACTGGTCGGACTCGCACGCCACTTAACAAATTGTTAACTTCAAACCTTTATAACTCAAAAAGTACTTAATAAAAAAATATTTTATTATAGTGTTTTGGAAAGCTCTCGAGATAAGCTATAAGAATATGCAATAAAATGTAGGGGGTTCTATTTAAAAAAATAAGATTGACCTTGAAATAACCTTGAAGGACATGGTCAAGGTCAAAGTCAAGGTCATCATCTTACTCCCCGCTTGAAACCATACAACTTTGCTATTGGACATTTTCTCCTAAGTGCATTCTAAGTGAAGATATTAGGGGGGTCCGATACTTTTCGATGACCCTGTATATAACTCGCCAAAAACACTTAAATGGCCAAACAAAATAATAGGAGTCGGATTATTTTTATCCAAGAACAACGTATTTAAGTTTCAGGAAATTGTGAGAGGTCGATTTTTCAGCCTGTCTGATTTCGCATGCTCTCTAAATTTCCTGGAGTGAAATATTCACTCTAATTCTGGAGTGAGGCTTATGTTCACTCTAACTGGAGTGATAATTCACTTTTTAGGAGTGAGGTCCGTCACTATAAATGAAAGAGTGAACAAATTCACTTCAAAAATTAAAGTGAATATTCACTCCAAGTTTAGGGTGAGATATCACTATAAAAAGAGTGATATTTCCCTCTATTTTCAGCGAAGTAATGTTCAAGAAATTGACATTTTCTTCTCTAGAATTTTTTTCACGTGATAACGACTTTTAGAATTTGATTCTGTATCGTTAAAAAAAGAAGCTTTTCGTTGATCGTTTCAAAATATTGGTTAACCTAGCCCAATTTGGAGAGTAAATAATAAATACATATATGTAATTGTTACTATACTGCGTGTAATATTTAAAAGATTTACACATAACCTTACTGACAAACATAATGGACAACGTATTGCTTGAGATATCCAGACAAAAATTACCACCGGTAAGTATAGTAAATAATCTGTGACTAAGAGTCAACATTTATAATTCATGTTTTCTTTTTACAAAAAAATTTTTAATTCTTAATCTTATATTGCATTACTTTAAAATGATTATTTATATATTGCTATATATAATATATTAACGTGTTTTTCAGGTCTATTATTATTAGTATGTTGGAAACGATTTCTATTGTTCAAAACGGAATAGGCAGAAATAGTAACGATTTGCTCTCTGACTATATATACCTATATAAGTCGGCGTGATGGTCGTGCGGGCTAAGGCGTCAGTCTTAGAACTGAACGTCGCGAAGGTCCCGAGTTCGAATCCCCGTCCGTGCAATTTTCTCTGCTTATGTCCAGTGTGGAATAACCGGGGAACTTTGCTGGGCGAAGGTTCAAATTTGGGACCGCTGCTGACCCCCGTCGGCAGTTATCGGTACCGTCAGCGTCTTATCCGCGGACGGTACGTCGTGGGTCTTATCTCGGATAAAGATGGGATAAGCCCCGCGTCGTACTCGCTAAGGCACAGACCGCCGAATCTGCTGGTGGTACCGATATTGGGGAGGGGGGGACTGGCTCTGGGTGGGTGTTGTGATGTCCTGTTCCGTCATGTATAATGTATATGTGTTGTCCATCCTATACCTCTCCACACGAGAGCCGACCCGCGAATAGACATCTAAGTCATTAAAGCGGGGGACAATTCCAAATCCTTTATCCTTTATATATATATATATATTCATAGTACTTAGGATCTAACAATTTTACAGAGTGACTTTTTACTCCAATTAAAGTGAATTTTATTTTTAATGGCAATGACCTCGCACTCCAATTTAATGTTTTTTCACTTCAATTGAAGTGACATTTTACTCCTAGTATATAACAGTGACTTCCCTCTCCAATTAAACTGACTCTTCGCTCCAACTATAGTGACATTTCACACCAAATTGAAGTCTTCATTCGCACTAAGTGAAGTGAACTTCCACTCCAATGGAAGTGAGCTTTCACTCCAATTCGAGTAATAACTTCACTTTAATGTGAGTGAATAATTCACTTTATCATTGGAGTGCAAAATTCGCTCTTACGGAGAGTGAGAATTCACTCCAAGGGTAGTGGCTCGTTTTTCACTCTTCTTTAGAGTGAAATTTCACTCTTCTGGAGTGAAATTTCACTCCAAGAAATTTAGAGAGTGGATTCGGTCATTTTTTAAATTGGTACGCAGCAGAACTTAAACAGTTTTCATCCGATTAACTTGAAACTTTAACGGTAATTTATTAATTACATTATCTAATGAAGTACACACGCTTTTAACAATTAATGACAATTTTTTTTTTCTTTTAGAAATATTTGAATGGCGATTTATTGGTCGACACTCAAACTTTTTTCAAAGTCTCGCCATTTTTCGAAAAAATATAAATAATATACAAATTACTTCTTATTTTCCGAAAGCTATTTTAATTTTAGGTCCGATGTAATAGTCACTACTCAAGCCGAAGCTCAAGTGATCCTAGATAAAAAGTCGGAAGTAAATGTATAAGAAAGAGGGCCTACAAGCGTATCTACACAAAAATGAACCATGTATATTTACCATCTTCAACAGGTTAAGTGAGGAATATATACAATTCACTATTAATTCCATATTTATATTCAAGTAAGTTTTTAATGAATTATTAATGAAGATTTTATATTTATAATTAACTGTGGCTTAAAATATTTTTTGGACTTCAATTATAAATGTAGTGTAAAACTTCTACCGAATAAAGAATTAATTAAATGTATTTAACGATACAAAAGGTGACATTGAAATTGTTGTTTTGTAAATACTTGCAGTATTAATTGTGAATTTATAAATGAATAAAAAGCTATTTTTATCGAATATCCTTCAGCTATACTTCAAAATCATAATGTACTTACCGAAGAATACAAGAAATTAACCTGTGGCTAAATAACTTTTTGGACTTTAATAATACAAATAGATAAAAATGTTATCTATAAAAAATTCATGAAATTTATTATTACTCTATTTTGTAATTAATTATATATTCAAATAAAAAGCTAATATCATTGAATGCTTCAACGATATTTCAAAGTATGACATTTGATTAGCAGTTTTATTTTTGTATAATTAAGTAAATTTTGTATAATTGTCCAAAAAGCTCTTAATTCGCAGGTTGACTGCTTCTATTCGTTAGAAACTTATTTTAACATAAATATGAATTCAATACTGAATTGTATATATATATATATATATGTGTGAATAATCATATACCTGATATTTTATACTATACCTGAATCCATTGTAAATATAGTTGGAACTGCTGTGCTTCCCAGTCGCCACCATTTGTTGTTTTTTCCATTCCGATAGAAGCATTTTTTTTCAAAATGTGCAGAGCATAACATGCTTGTACTATTCACAACCAAGTCTGGAATCCATTCTCGTATTGAGCACAACCACTTTTGAAACAAAATGTCATTTTCAATGGGAAACCTGAAAGGAGAAGTAATAAAATAATAGTGATATTATTTTAATCCAAACATAAAACATTATTTATGATCAAATACAAAGGCTAGTTATAAAAGTATACATGTATTTCTTGTATTATAGATTCGCAGCTGTAAGTTCGAAATAAAATTTCTTTTCATGTTCATGCAGTTGACAATATTGAAGTTTTAATGATGCAACATGGGCATCACATGGATTTAAAATTTAAAAAAGTAATAAAATGACACATTTGTGCCGTTCGGTCAATGCAAAACTGTGCAAAAGTTTCTGAACAATAACCTATCATGTCTATGAATGCAGATGTAAGTATTAAATGTATACTGTATGGATGGAAATATTGGCAACTTAAATAAATCATTTTGCTTTGTTAACAATACTAATGTATGCATAATCGCCAAAAGAATTTATCTGTCTGTTATGCACAAATTAGCAGCATTAACAGGGTGAATAAATAGACATTGACACTGTCGAATTGAAAGATCCGAATTGATAATGCGTCACAACTTACATGGATATAAATGATTAATATCGATATAAGAAGCAAAAAGTATATATAAAAGTATCGTGTTGAATTAGAAAAAACTTACAGGTCACTGCTCAATTCCAATCATGATTGTGCTCTGCACTATAAATGACATTTCAATTAAATCGATTACTTACTTATGAAATGTACGACTATCCGAAGGCATCTTTTTGGCACCACAGCATATACATTTCATTCTCTTGAAGACTTGTGGAATACTTCCTGGAACGAGTTTCCGACGCAGTTTAGTTCCAACGAAACATTCCTCTAGGAAGTGATCGGAGCAAACCCTTACGTTTGCAGTTGGCTGAAATGTCTCACCCATATTTAAATTTGTGAGCCAGCTTTCCAATAAGTCTGGGTCATTAATAGGAAGTCTACAAAAATTAAAATTATATATATATATATATATATATATATATATATATATATATATATAAGTAATCTAATTTGATATAACCTATATTCATGGAAATACTCAATATTTATACATCACCTATGAAATGTTCTTCTTTGTTGTGTGGAGACATTTCTTGCTGTTATTTTGCACACACAGCAGAGTGTAGGCATTTTTTATTTTAAATAAAACTTTACAAAAAGCACAAAAAATAACAAATTGTCTGCATATATACATATATACAATCGGCGGCAATCGTAGGCTTTCGTGGACTTTCGGAGACTCTATCCCCTCCACTTGTACTATTTTACTTCCTATCCGAGCTTTCTAAATGTTTCACATTTTTTCCGCCTATGCTCCATCCATATCATATATATCAGTTGTATAACCCCGTGGTTAACTGAGTGCAAGCGGTTATTAAAAATTTGCAAAGTTTTGAATGTTCAAAATTCTAAAATATCTCGAGAACGGTAGAAGATGCGCGAAATCTGACAAAATTCAGGGGTGTATCGATAAGGGGGACGACCTCGAGCAAATCAATACAGATCCCCAAACGAAATTTGCAAATATGTTTAAAAAAAATTTTCAAAATGATTAATTATTGTCAACGATCTTAATATACAAGTTCTGAAATTTTATTTCGTAACATAGGGCGTAGCGTAGTGGTTAGCGTGCACGCTTTGCGATGTTAGGGTCGCTGGTTCAAATCCCCCGAAGCGAAAGGTTTTTTTAATTTATTTGCGAGCGTTAATAATTGTAAGAAAATAGGTTAAATTTAAATAGACAATGCGAGACTTTAATATAAAATATTTATAAATTTAAAAAATGTTCAAATTTATTTTTTTTTACATCAAAATAAAGTCTTGAAAGAGTCTGGCACCCGTTTGGAAGTAGTCTAGCAAATAGTATGGGAAACGCTCATACGCCCGAATTATCCCATATACCTTGACCCAAATAAGGGGCATACAACACCTATACACGGAGAGAAGTAGGCACCTCTCGGATTGGTGCGTCACGCACGAACTTTATAGATGAGGCCATTGCACTTAACCGGAGTGTGTTGGCCAGAACTAGAGCGGTGCCGGCACTCTGATTCTGAGTGCCATGAATGGCATCTATCGGGCGGATGCCGCGCACCTAGACAGTGAGTTCTGCGCCACTTTATCTTACGATCATATATACATAAAAGAAATATTGAGCCAACTTTGGCAAACGTAACTGCGTATTTCACATTGTCAATCATATATGAGTGTAACGTATATCAATGTATAAACAAAGTGCATAACATGAACGCCTAAATTTAAAAGACGGATTTTAAAATGACATTCACTTTTAAAAGTTGTTAAACTTATAAGTAATAGTAACATCAAGAAGAAATATACATATTTTTAAGAAATGTAGGGACAAAAATAATACTTACAGGACCTACTTTTAACGAAGATTATAAACGTAAATAAACTGTAGAGTTAGGTTGGGATTTGGTTCGTTTCTTAAATTTATGCGTTCAGGTTACTCACCTTAATAATTATTCATTTATGTGTGATTGTTTTAACATTTAGAACTGAAACTCCTACTCTTATGGGTTGACATTTGACCGATTAACCCCAAATCTTAGTTTGAGCCTTTGGAGTAATCAGCAAAACAGAATAAAAACACACACGTCACAGGTCACAGTTTTAAGTTTAATTTTATTTTTATCAGTTATATTAATTTTATTTTCATCATTTCGAGCATGCTCTTCGTATACGGGGAAACCAACCGTCTTCACATTTGAGGTTATGAATATATAAACATCATGCAGCAAAAGAGATATATGTGGCCTCGGTCCTCGAACTGCCCCGAACACAAATGATAATAGATTCGGCACTCATTGCGCAGATTCCGCTGTTGTAACGCATTAAACGCCTGCGCAGAACTCACTGTCTAGGTGCGCGGCATCCGCCCGATAGATGCCATTCATGGCACTCAGAATTAGAGTGCCGGCACCGCTCTAGTTCTGGCCAACACACTCCGGTTAAGTGCAATGGCCTCATCTATAAAGTTCGTGCGCGACGCACCAATCCGAGAGGTGCCTACTTCTCTCCGTGTATCATAGCCATACTCTTCCCAATACTTAGCCGTACTCTATCCAATACTCAAGCCATACTGATGCCGTACCGAAAATTTCTACGCAGGATGACTATTTAATTCCGTTTACAATAATGATTTCGAGAATCACACTGCACGAAACGTTCTTATATTTGGCAGAGTTTTGTTACTTCCACATTGTAATCGTAATTTGTTAACTAAGTTATTCACGTATGAATACTATTGTTATATGTAGGTATTTTGTTAAATATATTGGCATAAGGAGAATGTCCTCCTATCCATCCCACCTAGTGTAATAGAAAAAGACACAAGTCATTATATCTATAAATAATTTTCATAGTAATAAATTTAATAACATACACAGATAGTTTTCAGGATCACTAGATCCCTCTCGGTACCATCCGATGTTCCTCTCGAGATTAGGATAGATGGTCCCATATGTGTTCATTGTCGATAGTTTGCGAGTTACGATACTCAGATGATGAAGAAGTTAAAGGCAATATTAAAACATTTCAAGTACTAGCCCCAGTATGATGGTCACCGCACTTTAACAATTGAATAAATCTTTTCTACGATATTCGATCTAATTGAAATGTGCATAGACGTATGAGTACAAATTTGGATCCATTTATAATACAATTGAACGTGCCAGATATCTCTAAATTTTACATAAAAAATGTTCAATAATTAACTTGACATCGTTTAAACAATTTATTTTTGTATGTATATTAAATCGCGATGTACTGCACTCTTAAATAAAATACTTAAAATCATTACATCTTCAAGTCAGTCCATGCATAAATCTTACATGGTCTAAGTCATCTTATCTACACTACATCTTTCTTTCTGTCAATGTAAAAACAAAACGAAAGGCGACAAAATATTTACATAATGATAATAACAAATTTCTTCATATTAGAGCCGTGTACAATAGCCCACATAAGGTCGCATTATTTATAGCGAATTTGACTTTTGAACTGTCTTCTTTAATTGTCAACCATTCTCTCTCTCCCTCTCTATCTCTATCTCTCTTATTAGCTACCGATTTGTTACATCTATACAAATACTCTTATATCAAATCGAGTCGCGTGCACATCCTTGTGATGTAACATTCACACTCTGGACTATGGAATGAAATTCATTCTGAAAACCCAACAAGTACAAGCGTAAATGGATTTTAATACAAACTAAAGTTATACCTCTTCACATGACTATTTAATTCCGTTTAGAATAATGATTTCGAGAATCACACTGCACGAAACGTTCTTATATTTGGTAGAGTTTTGTTACTTCCACATTGTAATCGTAATTAGTTAACTAATTTATTCACGTACGAATACTATTGTTATATGTAGGTATTTTGTTAAATATATTGGCATAAGGAGAATGTCCTCCTATCCACCACACCTAGTGTAATAGAAAAAGACACAAGTCATTATGTCTATAAATAATTTTCATAGTAACAAATTAACCTTTAAAAACTTCTTATGTTTTCGCACCATGCACTAAAATTTCATATTATTATTATTAATATTGTATCGTTTATAGAACTGATGGTTTCATAAATTATCAATTACCTGTATGTAAAGCTTCTATCTTACTTCGTGTTTTTTTTCGACAGTCCAAACACATCGGTACACAAATACACTTTCAATAATTATTAAATATTTTCTTATATAAGGGAAAATATTCAACGATTTTTTCGTATATAATGAAACAATTTAATATATGCGATCATTATACAATTTTACTAAAACAAGCTTAATTGTGGTGTTTTGGAAATGTTGGTGACAAAAGTATGAATATGCAATTAAAAGATTAATTTAATACACGTTTCTCTATCATTGCGTTTAATTATATAATTTTTTAATATTATAACACGTACATATTTACAATATATGCAGACTGTACATCAGTTTTTTCATTATCACGTTTAGACTAAAAATGTGCGTCAAAATTGACTCTTGCTCATCATTAATTATAGGCACAATAGTAGCTACAATTTATCTTTACAATATGACTGCAATATAGAGAGTGCGAGCAGATATATTGCAAAATGTAATAAACAAAAATAAAACACTATATTTTGAAGGGTACATATTTAATATCGTGAGGAATTAAATGTAAGATAAGGAATTAGATACCGATCTATATTAAACAATATGTTTATTATGAATTTAGTCGACAGCAAACTTATGACTTAGAAAGAATCATACTAATAACTGTGAATGCTTTTGCCTATAATTTACGAAACTGCTTGATAGGTGTGGTAAGAAATTTCAGACACTGGCAATTAATGGTACTGATCTCAATTTGTTGCGTTTGCATCTTTGGTTACGATGAAACTAAAGAAGCATTATTGTCGTCAGTAATGTGAATGCATTCAGATTTAAGAAAATATACAACGTATTGTAAAGGTGTTGCAAGCTCCGATCTGCGATGTAGTAGATCCCTATAATTAATGACGAGCAAGAATAAATTTTGCCGCACATTTTAGTCTAAATGTGTTAATGAAAAGACTGACGTACAGTCTGCAAATATAAGAGCACCTGGATGCTAAAACCGGGCGCGCTCTGAAGGGGAAAAGTCCGGGCGCGTGAGACAAATCGGCCGAATTTATTCAATGAATTCCGTTGACTTCAACTCGCGATGTTTCGGAGAAAAATGCATTAAAAAATCTGAAATTTTCAGGGTATATTCACAATGCATTACCGAAACTGGTAGACAAATATAAAGTAATAAAATGTTAACCAAATTGTTAATAATAATTTATAAAGTTTACGTTAATATTTAATGCGAAAAAGTGTGTTAATGGACAAAAAGTGTCTAGGGAAGTTTAGAGTTGAATAAACTTCCAGTGAGACATTTGTTCCTTAGTGTTTCAAGAAGTTCTGTAGAAAATTTCAGACCAATCGGTTGTAAATTGGTTAAAATACAGATTATTTAATAAAGCGCACGGCGCCGTCAACGTCTGGTTTCCGTCAACTAAATTACATAGCGGCTCCTCCTTACCCCCCCCCCCCTTCTACTTCCTCAGAGATAATTTTGTGAATATTTTTATTTTATTTCATTACCACTTTAATGATAAATCATATTAATGATATCTAACAAAATTTAACTTGTAAAATGTGTTTATATAAAAAGTAAAATAATAAATTTTTTCATTTTATGTAACTTTTTTATTTTAGTAGTTAAATGTTTTAAACACTATTAATATGATTTATTTTTAGTGTGGTAATGGAATAAAACAAAAGAACAAATATAGCGTAAACGTCTATAAAATAAACCCGAAATCCTTCTGTTTGATATAAATAACGACAACTTCTTACGATATTTATTATTATAATAATTTTTATATATTATATACAACGTTAAATGACAGGATACAATTCTTATTCATGATACATTTTCTAAAGTAACGATATTTCGATAAATTACAAATAATTAATAATTACTTTTTGCGTTTATCTATTCTTTTCTTTTTGTTCTCTTTGGTATTACACGTGACTGTGTTCGCTGCGGTTTTTGATTTTTTAGATTTCAGGATTTTTTCATTCTCAGGACTTTTTTTGGACAGTTGCTTTTTTGACTGTTTTTTACATTGTTTAAGCGTACTTTTCTCTATAAACGCGTCAAAAAATGTCTTGCCTTTAGGGCTCAAGAAACGAAGAAGGATTTTTACATGATTTAATTTTTCAACGCTAACTCCTATCGCTTTAGCTGGAGGTGTTTGCAATAAACTTTCAAAATCAATTTTAATTTCAAGAATACTCTCAGTATATTTATCATCATAATTATGGTAGAACCTAACTTGACCGTTTCCGAAGTAAACTATCTTTACAGCAGTACTAATGCGAATATCTTTTTGAAGTACGGTTTGTTTCGGAATAAGTACTTCGTAGTCTAGAACAGTACAGTCTGTTTCTTTAATAATAACGAAAGGAGGATTTTTCGAAGTTCTAATCATTTCATAATATTCTTCATCCGTTTTAATTGTTTCCGTGATTTTCTTTCTTTTGCCGTACATTCCAAAGTTTCGATCACAGGAACAGTAAGAGTGACCTCGAACGGGATACACGTGGTGTATTTCGATTTGCAAATATCGAGATAGAAGCGATACAAACGATAGTATTAAATAATTTTTATTCTGACCTCCACATCCGTCAGAAAATAAATAAATTCGATTTGGAACATTGAGTTTTAGTTCTCGCTTGATAGCATCGAAAAGAAAATTGCAAACTACGTTTGCACCTTTCTTATATGTACCCTCCATGAAAAAGTACATGTAGCTGTTGTCGCTGCCCAAAACATTAACGTTAAAAACATGCAACCAAATTAATCTGCGATAAAACTGTTCAGAAACTGGGAGTATCGGCAATGGTAAATTTTGACCGAAATCAAATTCGAGGCACAGCGCTTCTTTATCAGCTAGCATGCTCTCTTTCAAAGATTTATAATCAGATACATTTTGTTTGTGCTCTATATATTCCGTACTACATGTATTTTCCCTATTTTCAAAGCAGAAGTTACAAACATCGGTTCGTGGTTTTGAAAAAGCGAAATTAAGATTATGCTCGAAATATTTTATATACGTAGACTCGCTAAGAGGTGGTTTCGGATTTCCAGTTTTTTCGGTGTAATAAGCAATGAATAATTTGTACAATAACGTAACATGCAAATTAGGATTGTCAAAATAATGCAACAAAGATTTTTCTCGACTGTAATGAGAGTCACTATGCGGTATATTCAAACAATGTTCAAGAATCATGTTTTTAATATCATCTGTTAGGCGCATTAAATGGTTCTGGTGAACACCGCGCATATCACTCAAGTTCTCATCCGCCTTCAGTTTATTTTGAACAGTTTCGAATCTACTTTTTTCAATTTGCAATAAATTAAATAAAAAAGCTCTGCAAACTGATTCACGTTTTACATGATTGTGAAAAACATATTCCCAATAAGTAATGTGTTTACTTTTAGTGGTTGATTCAGTAGATTGTTGTGGTTTCATTAACATGAGTCCGCTTAGCATTACATTTTGTGAGTCGTAATTGCCGGACTTCCAGAATTTTTGAAACAAATTCTTCTGATTCCCAACGTCGATTTTTTTGAAGCAAGATTTGGGACAACAGGAAGTTACTGCTTTGAATTCTTTTGCTTGCACCGTCTTCTCTGAGTGAGAAACGTATTGATTTCCCTACAGATTAAATAATTAAATATATATAGCAATGAATAATGATATAATGCAATATAATCATGCATTATGCATTATACTATGTGCCTCGCGTTCTCGAGATTACAAAGAAAACAACGCGGGCAGCAATGTGAGGTTATGATATACTTATCCATACATAACGCAGTTGTTAATGATTAAAGTAATGAATAGATAATAATAGTACATTATGCTACTAGTATGAAAGTGTTTTATCTGAGGATGTGAGGTTTGCCGCGACGAGCCGCAGTCGAGTTCGGCAATCACATCCGAAGAGAATACACTTTCCGACGTGTGGCATACGATATTTTACATAACGAAGGAGAAAAAACCGCACGAAAGTGCGGTTTATTGTACGGAGTTACATAAACAAACTAAATAAATTGGTAAAATAGATGACAGTAAATATTTAGTGAGAATGTGTACGTTCTCTTTTAATTTCGTTGACAGATTAACCTCAAATCGCATTCACACGGTGATGTACTGGAGTTTTATGATAGCAGTTATCCACGCGTTTGTTTAAAGTAATTTTTGACTTTTTTAAGATGAAAATTTGCAACTACTATTAAGAGATGAAACACAGGGAAAACAGGCAGGAATACTGCTTATAAGTTACATAAAACATATGACATATGAACTTACCGCATTTTTTGACTTTTTAATTTTGTTTCTTTTCCAAGTGCTTTCATTCCTCACTTTCTTTTTCCCGGCTTTTGTATATTCTTCTTTATTCCTCATTATTAACAGATAAAAAGTACTATTACGCAGTTAAACAACTTTTCACAGCAACTATTTAAAACTTTTCGGTTAACTTAACCAAAACCCTTCTGTAATCTCGAACGATCACGCGCGGTGTACTTTTTTTTTAACAAATGAAGGTCGACAGATTCTTAACCCCCTGACTGCCAATGACGAAGATCCTTGTCATTTTGGACTTTTCCCAGACTGCCAGAAAAAGGCAAATCTTTGTCGTGATATAAAGTAGACTAAAAACTTCTGGAATTTATGTAAAATAAAACCAAATCTACTGAATATGATGGAGTTGACCATTTTCATAATCGCTGTGTCAAAAAAAAAATATAAATCCACAAAGATGGTAGTTTTCACAATTTTTGCATAATCTTAGTCATGAAGTATGACATTGTGTTAGCTAAATTACATAGGGGTTCCATCTTCTATTTTCTCAGAGTTAATTTTATGAATATATTTGTTTTATTTCATCACCACATCAATAATAAATCATATTAATAGTATTTAAAAAATGGAAGTACTAAAAACGTTACATAAAATGAAAAAATTCATTATTTTACTTTTTATATAAACACATTTTACAAGTTAAATTTTGTTAGATATTATTAATATGATTTATCATTAAAGTGGTAATGAAATAAAATAAAAATATTCACAAAATTATCTCTGAGGAAGTAGAAGGGGGGGGGGGGTAAGGAGGAGCCGCTATGTAATTTAGTTGACGGAAACCAGACGTTGACGGCGCCGTGCGCTTTATTAAATAATCTGTATTTTAACCAATTTACAACCGATTGGTCTGAAATTTTCTACAGAACTTCTTGAAACACTAAGGAACAAATGTCTCACTGGAAGTTTATTCAACTCTAAACTTCCCTAGACACTTTTTGTCCATTAACACACTTTTTCGCATTAAATATTAACGTAAACTTTATAAATTATTATTAACAATTTGGTTAACATTTTATTACTTTATATTTGTCTACCAGTTTCGGTAATGCATTGTGAATATACCCTGAAAATTTCAGATTTTTTAATGCATTTTTCTCCGAAACATCGCGAGTTGAAGTCAACGGAATTCATTGAATAAATTCGGCCGATTTGTCTCACGCGCCCGGACTTTTCTCCTTCAGAGCGCGCCCGGTTTTAGCATCATTGTAAATATGTACTAGTTATAATATTAAAAAATTGTATAATTGAACGTAATGATAGAGATACGTGTATTAAATTGTTCATTTAATTGCACATTCATACTTTTGCCACCAACATTTCCAAAACACCACAATTAAGCTTGTTTTATTACAATCGTATAATGATCGCATATATTAAATTGTTTCATTATTTTCGAAAAAATCGTTGAATATTTTCCCTTATATAAGAAAATATTTAATAATTATTGAATGTGTGTTTGTGTACCAATGTGTTTGGACTGTCGTAAAGAAACAAGAAGTAAGATAGAAGCTTTACATACAGGTAATTGATAATTTTTCACCTTTCTTTTCATAATGACTAATGTTTTACGGAATCACATGCACACATTTAAATAAAATTAATCTATGCATGTCTTCATGTCGAATTGTTGTTTGGTCTTTTATTTCATATACGGTTGCAGTATTTTTCAGTGATAATGTATGAAAACATCAGTTCTATAAACGATACAATAATAATAATAATAATAATAATAATAATAATAATAATATGAAATTTTAGTGCATGATGCGAAAACATAAGAAGTTTTTAAAGGTTAATTTATTACTGTGAAAATCCCGTATGGAAAAAATCAACGGTAATCTAACGCAACTCACCGTACGATTTTGACAAATTTCGGTACGTCTGTATAGAATTATGTACGGTGAGGTACGTTTACGTACGTTCGCGTACGATTTGGTTACGATTCGAACATTTTGTACACCATTGTACAGAAACGTACGCGAACGTACGCAAACGTACGCGAACGTACCCAAACGTACGCAAACGTACACAAAATTGCTAGAACATACTGAAGCATGCGGAGATGTACAGCATTGTACACTGTAGATGTCAAACAACCATCCGTAATAAAATATTTTCGTGCAAAAACGTCCGGAATCATATGAATATGTACTGAAACGTACGCAGACGTACGCAAACGTACGCAAACGTACGCAATTTGTACGGATATATGCAGCCATGTATAGAAACGTACGAGATTTTGGAACTATTTACAGGAACGTGCCCGACTGCACTATATTGAATATCCCAGATAGGTGCCCGTTTTTCTTCCGTTATTTTTTTTCGATTTTTTGTCCAAAATTTTTCACGTAATTTTGGAGAAAAATGACCCAAACCAATTCTTCTACATTGGACAAATATTCAAAAAATTTATCGCGTTTTGTAGGGATATTTATACATTTTTTCATATTATTCGGGCAATATTTTCCTCTTTGTATACAAACAATTTTTTTTTTATTTTTAATTTTATTATTATTTTTTAACTTTTTTTAGTTGATTTAATTTTCTTAAGAAAGTTGTTCTCAAGCGGTCACCTATCCAAGTAGTGTTCCCCACCAAGAATACTTGACTAGAAAAACAACGATCGCGCGCGACACCGACCACTGGTCTACCACTGTCGATCACTATCAGTAACGTAATATGATATTTCTGTTACACATTAAAATTTTAAAAAATTCATAATTATCTCAAAAACGGCCAGAGATAAGCAAAATATGACAAAATTTTGGAGGCTATCAAAAGGGGGGATCCCATTGAGTCGGTTAATGCGTACATACGGCATGGCGATCTTCAATATATTTAGAAGTAAAACCCCTCCGTATCTATATAACCAATATGTATTGCGTAAAAATATAAACGATCGGCAACCCAGAGCGTGCTCCGAAGACCTCAGGATTCCAACCTACAGGACCGAGACTTACGCGAACTCCTTTTGTGTAATATCCATTCGATTGTGGATACATTATGTGCCAAAAATAGGATTCAAAAGCATACAAATCACGCAGAATTTCTATACTTTTCTATGCTTTTCTATCCTCCTTTTCGAGTAGGGGTACGTTTACGTATACGTTTAGGAATATTCTTTGATCCATTTTTTCTCGTAAGTGACGTTTCTGCAGCATTCTACAGGATACTGTACTAGGGTGATTCAAAATAAAAAGGAATGGAATATGGACATGGCTGTTAATTTATTCAAAAGTACATAAAAGAACAAGAATTTTGACCCCTTACAAAACGCGATTGGTTAAATTTTAGAGGTGGCTCAAAGCGCCGGAAGTTTCAAAATTTTATTTAAAAATAACTTCTGCGACAAACATTTGTCTATTAACCCGATTATTTAAATCAATATATCTTAAAAGGTTTTCAAGGTCAACAATCACGAATCTGTAGTCAGATTTCCAAATTCAAAATGGCGGACTCAAAATCGCGGAAGAATTTTTGAAAAGCAATCCTATTTTTATAAAATTTAGTATACAATGGTTTTTGGGGTCGCAGATTATGAATCTGAAGTCAGATTTTAAAAATTCAAAATGGCGGACTCAAAATGGCAGAAGAATTTTTGAAAAGCTATCCTATTTTTATAAAATTTAGTATACAATGGTTTTTGGGGCCGCAGATTATGAATCTGAAGTCAGATTTTAAAAATTCAAAATGGCGGACTCAAAATGGCGGAAGAATTTTTAAAAAGCAATCCTATTTTTATAATATTTGGTATCCAATGGTTTTTGGGGTTGCAGATTATGAATCTGAAGTCAGATTTTAAAAATTCAAAATGGCGGAAGAATTTTTAAAAAGCAATCCTATTTTTATAATATTTGGTATCCAATGGTTTTTGGGGTCGCAGATTATGAAGAGGCCGGAGCATAATAAGAACATTACATTTTTTTCTATTCTCTCATTCGTTATAATTAACTCGAATAATTTAAAATCGAGTTTTAATTAACACTATAATTGGGACTTCAAGTTGAAGGTTCAAAAAAGCTGCATGAATTTTTTCAGATTTTTTACATCACTTTTGCATATTTAAGAACATTCAGGACGAAAACTACCCTGGTCATGGCTCTAAAGGTGCCGAAAAAACGTCGTGACTCTAGAGGTTAAATAAAAGCAGATATCAACATTTCATTAATATTTCTTGTTGAATAATGTAAACGATAGAGTCATTAATTTATATTATTACTGATAGTTCTATTTTTATTTGTTTAAGAACACGCAACCAAGAGATGATTATAAAGAGTTTCTCGAACTTTTTTTTATTTTTTATCAGCTAAACCCCTTCGTGTGGGATAAAATTTCGTACACCTGGTGCAGTACACCACGCTAGATGGATGGCTAAAGCTTTGTACAGTTTAAAAATATATATGTTTCGATCACAATTTCACTTAACAAGTAGTGAACTTTCGGGCCTAAGTGAAGTGTGCATTTTTGTGGTCAAAGTATACACTAAAGCTTGGTTTAGGGCACCACTTGCGATTTCTGCGCCGAGAAATGATCTCCGACTTTTAAGGTCACTCCAAGAGTATGACCAAGTAAACAAACAGGTGTCACAGGCTGCAATAAACAAATTTTCTGGGCATCTATGGTATTTGAGCTATGAACTTGCTCCACTGGCATTTTTCGACGATGATGTATCAGTCGAGATCAAATTAAAAATGGTAAAAGCATTTCAAAATAAGGAACGAGCACAACCGTTCATGAAAGAGCTGTTATCGAAGACTTGGGCAGCTACCCCATTAATGACATGTCCGATTTCATTTCCCAGAGATCATTGCAATTTGTCTCTCATTTCCACCCAAGCCCATAGAACTTAAACTCGAAACTTTAACCTTGACGTCGTTCTACCCGTTTCTAACTGCATGAGAGATTAAAGGATAGAACGTCGTTAACGTTAAAGTTTCGTGTTAAATAAAACTCGACTTTAAAATTTTCGAGTTAATTATAACGAATGAGTGAATAAAAAAAAGGTAAAGTTCTTATTATGCTTCGGCCTCTTCATAATCTGCGACCTCAAAAACCATTGTATACTAAATTTTATAAAAATAGGATAGCTTTTCAAAAATTCTTCTGCCATTTTGAGTCCGCCATTTTGAATTTTTAAAATCTGACTTCAGATTCATAATCTGCGACCCCAAAAACCATTGTATACTAAATTTTATAAAAATAGGATTGCTTTTCAAAAATTTTTCCGCCATTTTGAGTCAGCCATTTTGAATTTGGAAATCTGACTACAGATTTGTGATTGTTGACCTTGAAAACCCTTTAAGATATATTGATTTAAATAATCGGGTTAATTTAGGGTCAGACTGTAAAACAGCTTAGTGGTGCTGTGTCTCGCCTTTTGCTTATATATATTTAGTAAGTAAGTGAACTCTCCCATGTATATAGTGTATTCCTGATATAAGCAATAAAGTCGATTATTATTATTATTATTATAGACAAATGTTTGTCGCAGAAGTTATTTTTAATTAAAAGTTTGAAACTTCCGGCGCTTTGAGCCACCTCTAAAATTTAACCAATCGCGTTTTGTAAGGGGTCAAAATTCTTGTTCTTTTATGTACTTTTGAATAAATCAACAGCCGTGTCCATATTCCGTTCCTTTTTATTTTGAATCACCCTAATACTGTACCTTTGCACACTTTCGCGTACGTTCGCGCACGTTCGCGTACGTTCTCGTACGTTTACGTACGTTTACGTACGTTTATATCTGTTTAGAAATATTCTGTTATGCATTTTATCTCGTATGTGTACATTTTTGTAGGATTCTGGACGATACTGCATCTTTGCATACTTTTGCGTACGTTAACGTACCTTCGCGTACGTTCGCGTACGTTTCTGTATAATGCTGTAAAAATGTTCGAGTCGTAACCAAAACGTACCTAAACGTACCAAATCGTACTTAATCGTACGGAATCATGCTTAAATGTAACGAAAACATACCATTTTTATTTCCATAGGGGATTATTTATAGATATAATGACTTGTGTCTTTTTCTATTACACTAGGTGTGATGGATAGGAGGACATTCTCCTTATGCCAATATATTTAACAAAATACCTACATATAACAATAGTATTAGTATGTGAATAACTTAGTTAACTAATTATGATTACAATGTGGAAGTAACAAAACTCTGCCTAACATAAGAACGATTCGTGCAGTGTGATTCTCGAAATCATTATTCTAACCGGAATTAAATAGTCATGTGAAGAGGTATAACTTTAGTTTGTATTAAAATCCATTTACGCTTGTACTTGTTGGGTTTTCAGAATGAATTTCATTCCATAGTCCATAGTGTGAATGTTACATCACAAGGATGTGCACGCGACTCGATTTGATATAAGAGTATTTGTATAGATGTAACAAATCGGTAGCTAATAAGAGAGATAGAGATAGAGAGGGAGAGAGAATGGTCGACAATTAAAGAAGACAGTTCAAAAGTCAAATTCGCTATAAATAATGCGATCTTATGTGGGCTATTGTACACGGCTCTAATATGAAGAAATTTGTTATTATCATTATGATAAATATTTTGTAGCCTTTCGTTTTGTTTTTACATTGACAGAAAGAAAGATGTAGTGTAGATAAGATGACTTAGACCATGTAAGATTTATGCATGGACTGACTTGAAGATGTAATGATTTTAAGTATTTTATTTAAGAGTGCAGTACATCGCGATTTAATATACATACAAAAATAAATTGTTTAAACGATGTCAAGTTAATTATTGAACATTTTTTATGTAAAATTTAGAGGTATCTGGCACGTTCAATTGTATTATAAATGGATCCAAATTTGTACTCATACGTCTATGCACATTTCAATTAGATCGAATATCGTAGAAAAGATTTATTCAATTGTAAAAGTGCGGTGACCATCATACTAGGGCTAGTACTTGAAATGTTTTAATATTGCGTTTAACTTCTTCATCATCTGAGTATCGTAACTCGCAAACTATCGACAATGAACACGTATGGGACCATCTATCCTAATCTCGAGAGGAACATCGGATGGTACTGAGAGGGATCTAGTGATCCTGAAAACCATCTGTTTTTGTTACACTCTGATTTGATTTCCGATTCCTAGGATTTGACGAAGAGATACTACGATCTAGAGAGAGAGGTACGACGTATATCCATGCATTAGAGGTACAACGCCATATGTGGAAGTGGCAAAGAGTGTGTGTGTGTGTGTGAGAGAGAGAGAGAGAGAGAGAGAGAATGATGCGTCAATTAATGAAGGGGACAAGCAAATCAGTATTATGTAAGAGAAATGTAGAATATTACTGACGTGCAAGGATTCCCCGAAACTGGTAATCGGTTTATACCGAAGGAAGTGTGCATTATGGATATTTCCGACAGTGATTTTGTAACGTACGTTTTGAACGTAAAACAATTGGTTAAGGCACAATTATCATGGTCTACGATGGGAATCGGGCGATATACCCTTTGATGCATTCAACGAAACGTTGGAGGACATCGTACATGTACTCACAAGATATACATAAAAGGCGCAGACAAATAAAAGACATAGGTTGTAGGAAATTTTAGATACTGACAATATTGTCGACATAGACATATTGGCCTGTCCATCTTTACCGAAACTCATAGGACGACAACTGGAAAATCTTCAAGACTCTTTTTCAAAAATCTTCAATCTGCATCTCTTCAAAAGTCAATGCGATTTTACTATGAAGTGAAACGTCTTGCATTCATGGAAACAAAAGGCATCGAGTGTCTACCTATTGATTTCATCTTAACGTTTGCAGAACGTGAAATTGAAGAAGTATGGTCATGCTTAAGTACCACTCACAATGCAAATGCATCCAGATTTACGTGAATGTCGTCGATAAACATTTTGAAACGAGTGATGATACCGCAGATAGACAACCGCCGATGATTTAAGACTGTGCAAAGTGTCAATTTCAGAGGGATATATAGTAATGGCAACATAGGTATCTTAAAAATAAGAAATCTCGGGTTCTCGAAATTGCTTTCGCTTTGCAGTAGATGCTCGGTAATATTTAACAATTTCACTTTCATATTCTTTTACGTGGCGATAATAAGGTTATTTTTCAACTAGAGCCAACTTTCAAGAACCTCATATTCAATTGTAATCGCTTCATAACCATTGATATCAGCAAGTGCATCATCGCAGTCTACGATGAATCCATGCATTTCAGATGCATCCGCATATTTAATTCTGCGATGCACAGATTCTGCAATCTCTTTAAACATACCAAAAAATAGCAGCATGTCACTTCCTTTAACTTTCTCCTTAAAAGACACAAAACTGTGCGTAAAGATAGAAAGAAACTGTCGAATTTTACAGGCTTATAATATTTAATAAAGGTTAATTAATTATATTAAAAGCAAGTCGACACTTGTATGTATTCGTCACTAATGGGAAGATCCATTGTTACGGTATAGTAAAGTCTACGGATAATTGACAGGTCGAAACCTGCATGGCGATTTTTAAGATGTGGTAAATTGTACACACATTAAAAAGCGGCCAGGAACCTGATTAATTACATTAGCCACGTTTCCAATCTCGTATAGCTACGGTTCGAACGTTATAAAAACACGTATATACCACGAATAGATAAATGCGTAGGGAATAAGCGTGTCATCCTCTCTCTTTCTAATTACTGCTAATTTCTTCCATTAGTTCTATATTATACATTTTAATACACGCTATTCGGATTATGCGAGATTTATTACTATTTAAATATTATTATTGTAAATTATTTATTTATTTATTAATGCTACCTTTGTTAACGAAGGAGTGTGTTGATACTATAGATAAAATACGGAACTGAGGTCGTCTCCTTTCTATAATGGCGGAGGTTGCCAAAATGTGTCACTCAGTATATGTTTTGATGAAATTGCGCATTGACTTTAAACGCGTCTGAACCTGTATACATGGAAAAATATATGGTGAAAATGATCGGCGGGTAATCGGTGATGACGACGACCGTGAAAACGGTGTAATGCTAAAGTTAATGGATCTAACAAATAGTATACGAGAGGGAGAGAGATGGTGGTAGAACGCAGGAGGAAAAGATCATTTTACTTTGGCTTTCAATAAGGTTCCTAGCTTACGATGTATTTCCACATAAACACGGAGAAGCGATTATAATGATGCAATATCTGACCTTTAATGAAGGTGACTTTTAAAATTTGTTTTCGACAGTCCACACCTGGCAATACTGCATTAGAATTATTGAATTAGGCTGCATGCCTCCTTTCTATTACGTCACGGATTGCCGAAATTTGGGAAAGAGGAAATGTTTTGAAGAAATTGTGCAATGACCTTCTTACAATGACTAATGATTTTAAATGCGTCTGGACCTGTATACAAATTCGAAAGTTGAGGGAAAACAAATCGATGTATTTCCACATAATCACGCAGACGCCAATATAATGTAGCAATACCTGACCTTTAATGAAGGCGAATTTCGACATTTGTTTTTCGACACATGGTAATACTAATGTGTAACGCAGAACACTTTTCAATCTCTCTGATTGAATTTCGTAAGATCAAGCATTAGAAAGTCATCGTTTTCAATGATAATGTAAAAACAGAAGATTTTTACCTTCTCTTTTTATTAGACAATGTAACGCAATTAATTACCTATGTTTTTCCACTTTCACAGCATTCGAAATTCATAATAAGAATACATGAAATTGTTTATAATAACCTCTTTTCACTCCTGACCTTCTTTCCACTCACTTGCGCAATTCTTCCAGCACACTATCATTGATGGGATGCAGGGGTGGGGGCGGCAGAACCCGCTTAGCCCCTCTATTATTCTTATTCTATAAAAATCATTGAATTCATGTAATTAGACCAAGTTCTTTCTAATGAATGAAACTATCCATTAATGCAATATACAATAATTGTCTTGATGAGTTTCTTTTATTTTATGTCAGATTTACTTGGTCTAATAACTAGACAATTTTTCGTATGATGTAGGGAATAAGAATCTACATTCTGCAGATCAGCAGAAACAAAAACATTTTTACTACTTTCCAAATAAAATCCGAATAGAAGGTCATGAAAAGTTGTTCAGAAATATTTATTTTTTATTTTGTAATTGTTATTATTTTGTATTTTGTATTTCTTTATAATTTTTTAGAATTATAATTTTCTGAAGAGGGTCAAAATAAATGACTGAAACGTTAAAAATTGTCTAGTTATTACACCAAGTAAATCTGACATAAAATAAAAGAAACTCATCGAGAAAATTTTCACTTACGAAAAGGTCAGAGAAGAAAAAAATTTTATTTATATGCAATAATTTGGAAAGAAAATTTTGCGTACATTCAGAACACAAAATTTTTCAAGAAACTTGCTTGAAATCAAAGTAATTTTAATAATTTGTTGAATAAAATTACCATTTAATACAAAAATGTTATTAATAAATTTAATGTACTTTAAAAATCGATGCAATTTTAATTAATAATATACATATATTGGCCCTTATTCCAAGCATTCCACAACTGGCTTGTCAAAAACTCGGCTGCCCTTTTCGTTAAGATTTTCGGAGAATCTTGGTCCCTGAAGAATGGTCCCCATTTCGAAGTGTCATGCAATTTTCAGAATGCATGCAGTTTAGTTTGTCATTCAATACATTATTGTACTATTAGCAATTTCTTACATTTCGTTACGCACATATTCCAGTTAATTTATCATCACAGCATTTACATTCATTTGCACAACAAAATATTCATATTTACAACATTTGATACGAAAAAAAAATCTGGTATTATATAACTCTGTTAGCAAACAAAACTAATATAAAAAATGGGGTACTTATTATTGCATAATGAGATGAGGGAAAAAGAATAATAATAGGGCGGTGGGGAAGGGGGGTTCGAGGGGCAATGCCCCCCTCCCCCCGACCCAAAACAGTATTTGTAAATGCTTTTGTAATAAATAGACTAAGTTTAGAAATATATATATATAATACATTATGTGTTATCGTTATTACTGTTAATTCTTATTAATATTAATTGTCACAATGCAATTAATAATTTGAACAAGTTTTAATGAATTCAAATTATCATTCGCATGTACGCGTTTACGGGTACATTTTCAATTACATTACTATTTTAGATAGTATTAACCTATAACTATCGTTTTCCGTACTGAAGAACAACGGTTGAAAAGTAAAACAAATTAAAGTTTTGACAGGTCTACTCTACATGTCTGTATACCTATAGAGCTACTTTACCGCACGCAAAACTTCTTGACCGCACGCAAAAATTACTTAATGACGGCGTTTTTTTTCTTAACTCCCAAAACTTGACTAAAACGGCAGCCAAGTTTTTGACAAGCCAGTTGTAGAATCCTTGGAATAAGGGCCAATGTGCATATTATTGATGATATTGCATCGATTTTTAAAGTTCATAAAATTCATTAATAACACTTTTTTATGAAATGGTACTTTCATTAAACAAATGATTAGAATTACTTTGATTTCAAAGAAGTTTCTCGAAAAATTTTGTGGTGTTCTGAATGTACGCAAAATTGTATATTGCATTAATTGATAGTTTCATTCATTAGAAAGAATTTGGTCTAATTACATGATTTCAATGTTTTTTGTAGAATAAGAATATAGCCTTCTAAATGAACATAATTTAATTCTGATAGCATTTTTTGTGGTAATTATGTTTTATTAATAAGAAGTTGGCGAATTTTTTTACAAGAAGTGTTTTTAGGGATTATATTTTACTTTGCGAAAAATCCTTTCGTCAAAGTACATCCGAGGAATTTTATGTGTTATTTTTTACAGAAAAGATGTAAATGCGTATAATTGCTGCTGCGTCTATGAATGATTTAGAGCTATCAGTAGAAACAATAAACACTTGTATTGGTATTTTATTGTTAACATCGTACAATATTCGAAAAAATCACACTGAATATTGGTCCACAGACCCACTTCTGAAACGCAACGTCGCAGCTTCAGCTTACGTATAACTTTCATAAAAGCGAAAGATGAAAATAAGTCCGATAGTTATTAAAACGTCAGTGCTATGATCAAAATATTTCAAAGAAATACCTTATTTAACACCTCTTTCTGGGGATGAGATGATTATACGCTTTTTAGGTACAACTACTCTGCACCAATACTGACTATCGAGACCCCATAAATTTTATTTAAAATTTTGTGCTCTTTGTGAAAAAGAATTCATAGTCACGACGCACGGGGCAAATAGCTGTGTATTAATTTTTACGTAAATATATATTCCTATTAGTTTTTGGTCGCCATGTTAAATCGGCTATTTTGAATTTCGGAAATCGGACAACGAATTCGTAATCAGCGACCCCGAAAACCTTTGTACAGCAATTTTCATGAAAATAAAAAAATTGGTACCATAAATACACATGGTCCGGTAGATATATTTACTTTGAATCTTCTCACCCAATTAATTATAAAATTACCGTAATTTATGGGCTAATAGATCGAGCCACGAAATTAGCGGATATAAGATTCACAATTAGTAATACTATAACGGCTCTTTTACGTTTTATAACTGTGATTTTTATTACAACGATGACTACATCCAACCGAACTGAATTCGGTTGCAACCACACCCGTTATAACTTCCGAGCTGAAACCCGGGAACCGAACTTTTTAGCTGACTGGCTCAATATTTTAACAATTCGAACAATCGTTCGAATTGACCGCGGAGAGGGACTGGGTTCTTAAAAAAAGGTTATACGATATTTATATGAAATGACAAAGGTTTATTAAAAAGAAAAACATAGATAGATAGATAAGTTTATTTCCCATAAATAAGAATACATAAATTCTATTGGGACACGGATTCGTTTCCGAATTACATATATAACGCGAGACAAAATAAACTGACAGATAAATAAAAGAGAAATACAAAGCGAGAACGGAAGGTTTGAGTCGCGGAAAAAACAATACATGTTAAAGTAAGACGGAACGAAAATGTAAGTACAAACACGATCTTACGGGTTAAGTAAGAAATCTCTTCTGCGGAAACAACTTTTAACAAAGTAATACAGCAGCTTAGCTGCCTCCAGATCATCGGCTGCCAACAGATAGGGCAGTGGATTTGTCGCTGAGCACTCTGCCATTCGCGCACTTTTGAACAACAGTTCCCGGCAGGGTTCCGCTTGCGGACAATTACCTAAAAAGTGATAAAGGGTATCGTATGCGACGTGATTGCACAGCGGGCAATTCGCGGTCGGATCAAACTTAAAGGAGTTGTGATCGAGAACAAAAGTACGCGATTGGTACGTGGCGGTACGCAGTTGCATCCTCACTCGGGCATACGCTATGGGACAGCGGCCGGGATATAAATTTTCGAAACCGTCGGAGAACAGTCTGTAAAGAGGGAACAGAGGGGAGTTCGAGGATGTGTAGCGTACTAAGTCGTTTACTCGCTGTTGGTGCGCAAATTTCTGGCAGACGTGGCATATATTTGCTTCCCAAAAGTCCGAGGACAAGTTGGTCCACAAATCCTCAAACTGCGGAGAGCACAAGACAAGCTTCAACTGCGATACCCAGTTATAAGCTGGTAGGTTATTTCTCCTATGGTCAAGTTCAAGGAGACGCAGGAACCCCATACGGGGGAGACTATCGTAGAGTTGTTTCAGTATACGTATAACAAATAGCATCGCTCGCCTTGTGATCTCAACAGAAATAGGATAGAGCCCAAGTTCGAGACGAACCAGATAAGCCGGAGCCGCTCGAGGCAAACGAAACACACGCTTGAAGAATTCAATCTGAATGGCTTCAAGGTGATCAAAATACTGAAGAACCCAACAAGGGGCAGCATAGAGCAGCACTGAGACTATCATCGCCTGGTATAATTTAAGGATACCGGGCCATGCATCCGCTTTCACCGAGGCCATCAGAGCGAGGACAGAGGCTGATGCCTGCTGAGTCCTCGATATGGCATCTCCGACCGCTTTGAGACCCCTCGCCGACGACGAGACGATTATGCCAAGATATCTATAGACAGGGACTATGTCAACCAAGTTTCCGGCATACATAAAGTTACTGGAGGCCGAGTCAAGTCTTCCACCTTTTCTGAAGATTACTATTTTAGTTTTATCGGTATTAACTGTAAGTGCGTTTTGGAGGCAGTACTCCTCAAGAATGCGGAGCTTTACCTTTAGATCAACCGGCGAGTAGGCAAAAATCGTCAGGTCGTCGGCGTAGAGTAACATCAGAAGGTCATAGGTCCGCGTATAATCAATACCTCTCACCCCTCGTGTACGAAAATAATCAGGTAAGTCTGCCAGAAAAAGAATGAAGAGTAAAGGGCTGATGATTTCACCCTGCAGAACACCGGTTGTAGCCCTGAAGGAGTCCGAGACTGTCCCGGCGCTCGTGGTTGAAACCATTGCGTTGGTATACATTGCCTTTAGAAAACGAATTATTTTGGCACTTAGACCAAGGCTGTAAAGTTTTTGCCACAGGAGATCATGGGGGACGGAATCAAAGGCGCGGCGAAAATCGACAAAAAGGGCATAGCATTTCGCAGCCTTATGCCTTAAGTGAATCTGGCAGGCAGCCAGGAGGGTGAAGATATTATCTTCCGTTGACCGACCTCTCCTGAAGCCAGATTGCTCCATAGGAAGAACGTTAGATCGAGCTGCCCATGATTCCATCCTCGCCACGATAATCTGGGAAAGCAGTTTCGAATACGCATTTGTGATCGCTATCGCACGGTAATTTTCCGGGTTGTACCTATCACCCTTCTTGAAGAGCATGAACAAGCTGGCACTCATCCACCCTTCCGGGAATCTTTCATGTAAAAATATGTAGTTTAAAAGGTCGAGGGTGTACCCTCGCCATTGACCGTCTAGCAGTTTGAGCAGCTCCGCAGGAATACCGTCGGGGCCGATTGCCTTGCCGGATTTCAGCTTGCCCATGCTCCTCAGGAGTTCCTGTTCTGTAATGGGGAAGTCTAGTTCGCTGTCGTACGTGTATCGCTTCTCGGCCTCATGGCTAAGATCAAAGTGTAAAAAGAAAAACATAAAATATAATTTGATGGACGATTCATATCTTCGCGAAACGATCGGAATCTAAATCTAATTTCTGCGATTCCGCGTGGACCGTTATTTACCGGCCACTTTAAAAAGAACATATTTCGGAATCGGAATAACTTCCCTATCGTGAAGGCATCTTGGCGAACGTCGCGCTTCGAAAAATGGCGCGATCTCTTTCGGTACGGTTTTCCAAAAATTCGGAAAACCCTTTCGAAACGGATCTCGCAGAGTAAATAATTGCTTACTTACAATAATCAGGCTGCAGCCTCCTACCCGGTTTCGATAATGATCAGGCGTCAGCCTCCGGTCTTTCTCGTACTTATCGGGATGTTTCTCCCAACCACACTTTGACTTGGCGATCTTGGGACGCGCGCACACACTTCGACCGACCTTGTTATTTCATTTTTCTATTAGACACCACGACGGCTCGGACACGTCTGCTAGACTCAGACAGACTTTTCGGCGGGTCGAGTGCCGTGCCGCGGATCAAACAATGACAGGACATGATGCCCCATCAATCAAAATTCGATATGTACAAGCCTACCTGTCTTTTCTTAACATTCGGCACTTATGCGTGCTCTCTTTCTCTCTTTCGCGCTTCGCGCGATCGCTACCATTTCGTCGCAACGTTCGCCAATTTCATCCTTGTCTCTCCCACCTGAAACATATAAGTCGCTTTCGCGCATTAGAATTAAATATCGGTCCCTTCTTCGGAATTGCCCGGGGAGCACACGTGCGCTTCTCGCGATTTCCGCGGACTCTCATACTTGCGTGCACTCACGCACACTAACACGCTATTTGCCGTGTTACAAATCCCCCCCCCCCCCCCTCTAAGCTTGCACCTCCGGGTAAGCAATCACCACTTCACGTGTCGAATTCCGAAGAGCGACGTTCACCTTGAATTTTTCGGGAGGAATGGTTGCACTCCCGATTTAAATAATTATGTTTCTTAATACTATGGGATTGAAAGGAGATGTAAAGGTAGAATGAAAAGATGGGAACAGAAATGATTATGAAATGTAAGCGACATTATATCTTAACGATTAGGCAAACCGGATTTTTCGATTCGAAGTTCGACGGCTTGGTCCACTATCGGGAAGTTTTAAGATAGACTTCGGTGTAGATTCTATTGGAGGGCCCAAACGTGGTCTTCCTCGTGGTCTAGGAACTACCGTTACTTCTCGCGTCTGGGTTTCTCCCCTCGGTACGTTTCCACGAACTTCGATCGGTGGATTCTTTCTCGGTCGACCGCGTTTCCGTTTTTCCACGACCGGTTTCATTTCTGCACCTACGTGTACCTGAACTCGCGTTACCTCGGTATTCTCGCTTACCTTTTCTTTTGGGGTGTGTTCCCTACGCACCGACCTAACCGGAGCTTTTCTAAGGACATCCTCGTCAGTCATCTCGTGAATCTCATCGGGATCCGGCATTAGCATAGCGTTGGTCTGTTTGTCGTATCAACGTCTTCATGATACGCTTTAAGATCCTTCGCATGCCATGGTCCGACGGATTTCCCTGAGAACGTCTCGAGCTCATACATATTCGATCCGCTTATCGCTTTCACGACATATGGTTCTACATATTTCGGTGCTAACATCGCGGCTATATGTGTACTGGCGGACGATAGAACCTTGTTCTTTTCGAGAACCCTATCCCTGATCCTATACCGAACATCACGATGACGTTTGTCATACTAACGAGCTTGTCGATCGCTTGCCTCTTCTGCCTATTTCTGCGTCGAATCATATAGTTCTCGCAATTTTTCC
The DNA here is from genome assembly GCA_030407085.1 of Trichopria drosophilae. NCBI lineage: Eukaryota > Metazoa > Arthropoda > Insecta > Hymenoptera > Diapriidae > Trichopria > Trichopria drosophilae. Next base: position 53,004,474 of record CM059586.1, read on the forward strand.
ATCCGAGCTTTCCAACTCTCTACTTCGGCGTTTTCCCAACGTGCATCTCCTTCCACTGCTCTGCGAACGGTTCTAGGCGGGCACGGCTCCTTACCAAAATTTAGAAATGCCGTATTCACCTTTGTCGAACTATGCACGGCCGTATTAATCGCGAACTGAAATTCTCCGAGGTGTTGGTCTCACTCGCGATGATCTTTCTCTATAAACGGAACTACCATCGTTTTTACGACTCTATTAATCCTTTCGACCGGGTTTGCTTGCGCATGATACGGAGGAATCTTTGACGGTTCTATTCCATGCGACAACAAATACTCAATATATATGTCGCTTCGAAACGCAGGTTCATTATCCGACAATAAAACATCCGGAGTTCCCCAGCGCCAAATAACGAACTTGTCGAGCGCTGCGACGATTGCTTTACCTGTTGCCCTACGGAATGGTATGATCTCAACCCATCGCGTAAACAGATCTTCGATTACTAATACGAATTCGTATTATATATCGTACCCCTGTTTACTTTTTGGGAACGGTCCCATGCAATCCGCCGCTATCATCGACCATGGCTCACTTAGAATACGACGTCGCATCAAACCTGCCGGCAGTACTTGATCAACTTTACACTGCTGACAAACTCGACACGTCTTTACCCATTGCGCGATGTCACGATACATCCCGGGCGAATAATATTCCCTAGCAACCCGAGCGTAGGTTTTCTCACCTCCCTGATGTCCTGCACGCGGTACGGCATGATTTTCTTCAAATGCCACCTTCCGTAATTCTATCGGAAGAACTAACTTCCATGCGTCCCGATCTTCCATAATCCCATCGATTTGCGGATTCACTCGATAGTAATACAACCGACCATCGGATATTTTCCACCCAACGTATCTGCGCGGATAATCATTCACGTCTTTCAGTTGGTTCCTGTACCACGAATCTGTAATATCTTCCGGTATCTCAAATTCTTCTCCATCAAAAGGTAAACAACAGTCTTCGTACATTCGAGACAGAGCATCTGGGACATGATGTAGCGCTCCCTTCCTATGTTCGATCGTGAAGTCATACTCAATCATTTCTAGAGCCCACCTGGCTAACCGACCAGTATGATTCGCAGTGTTTGCAACCACCGCAAGCTTCTGTGGTCAGTTATCACGGTAAAATGATAACCTTCCAGATACGCTCGTATGTGTAATGTATGCAAAGCCCACAGGACAGCTAAACATTTCTGCTCTGTCACTGAATACTTGCGTTCAGCATCAGTCAAAGTTCGACTCGCGTACACGATAACCCTTTCTTTCCCATCGAGTTTTTGCGTCAATACCGCTCCTATTCCAAAACTACTCGCATCAGTCTGCACGACAAATGGTTGACTAAAATCTGGACATGCCAAGATAGGAGGAGACATCAGAGCTTTTTTAATGTCTTCAAAAGCTCTAACTTGATCCTCGTCCCACTTCCAGCGGACGTCTTTCTTCAGCAATTTGGTCATCGGTTCAACGCGTTTCGCGAAGCTTTCCACAAATCGCCTGTACCACGACGCCATTCCTAAAAATCGTCGCAACTGCTTCAACGTACGCGGCGTCGAATACTTTATGATCGGTGTGACTTTATTCAAATCTGCTGATAACCCGTCACGACCTATTCTATATCCGAGGTACTGAACCTCATCGCAACAAAAGTCGCACTTTTCTGGATTAATCGTCAATCCGGCTCCCAAGACCTTTTCGATTATCTTTCGGAGCCATTCCAGATGCGATTCAAAAGTTTCATTCACAACAATTATGTCGTCCAGATAGGCGAACGCATGTGGCTCCATTTCCGGACCAATCACGCTATCGAGTAATCTCTGAAACGTTGCGGGCGCACCTGTTAATCCGAACGGCATACGCGTGAATTGAAAAAGTCCGCAACCCGGTGCCGTAAATGCCGTAATTTCCTTGCTTTCCTCGGCCATCGGTATCTGATGATACGCATGGCGGAGATCAATCTTGGAAATATACTTTGCTTGACGGAATTTCGTCAATATCGCATTCATATACGGAAGCGGATACGCATCTTTCCTTGATAACGCGTTCACTTTCCGATAGTCTACACAAAATCGGTATTCGCCGCTCGATTTCTTTACCATCACAATTGGACTGGACCAGGCGCTCTTCGACGGCTCAATTATTCCGTCTTTCAGCATCTGATCGATCTCAGTATTTATATGCTCTCCGACCTTCGGTGATACCATATAATACCGCTGATTGACTGGTACAGCGCCTTGCACATCTTAATCCGCATCCTTTCATTTCCGGATAATTCCGCAAGTCCACAACACGATTCCTCAGTGTTCCTGCAAACAATTCTTCCTATTCCTTGTGCGAATTTATATTTTATTTCATTCGCACCTATCTGCCACATTCTCGATTTACCATCGATCTGTACGTCGTGTTCTCGGATAAAATCCATCCCTAGGATACAATCGATTCTGAGCGAACCTTCACAACTTTATCATTAACTAGTCTAACTGATTGACTTCCAGTATTTACTCTCGTTACGACGTTCTCTTTTTCTATTCTGTCCCCTAACGGTCCAATGAATGACAACGAAGATCCTGTATCAATCAGTGCTTTATATCTTCGCATACCTATCTCGACCATCATAAACGGACGATTATCCATCTCAAATTCATTCATTTTGGTCGCCGCTAGATCTAGCATTCTTTCTATCGTGTCTCCCAATAGTTTCCACTTTCCATTGCTTCCATCGATTTGTATTCCGAACAAAATGATCGCGTCGATGCCTAAAATGCAATCCACAGATACGTCTGGCAACTCATTTAACTCTACCAGTTGCTTTTCCAAGCCTACTCTGATCGGTACAATTACACAGGTCGACAAAAATTGACTTGCTTTCTGATTCAAGCATCGGACCAGACTTATCTTATAGATTTTTCATCGCTGAACACGAATCTGACTTCAAAAATTGCCCATCACGTCGAGATTTTGAGAAAAACGAATTCAAAAACTCCAAAAATCCTGTTTTTTCCAGTTTTTGATCACGTGTAGAAAGTGAAGCTGATGTGCTACAAGTCTCTAACTAGACTTAAATTCAAGCTTGAACCCTCAGCTAAAGGAATCAAATCGAGTAGTCACTGAATCAGTCACAAATTTTCATGTATCATAACTTTTTCCCGCACGCACGCACTGTACTGGCACTGACACTGCCGTGCATATATGCAATAGTGGCGTGCACATTTATAAATTATATTTATGCCATTTACTGTTTTTGTGATAAGGTCAATAACTCGTTATGAATTTCTGGGCAAAGTTTAAAAATTCAAAATGGCGGATTCAAAATGGCGGACATACAATTTTGAAACTCAATGTGTTTCATTGAAATCCTGCTCTCGGCATTACCCAGGATCAACGACATGGACGTAGCAGGAAACTGATCCCTTCGGGGTGTTGGTTTACTGTGAGTAATCCCCTTGCCTCTCACGTATGTGCGTGTGTGTGTGCGTGCGAGCGTGCGCGCGTGACAGTAGAGATTAGGACCCCATGGTACGTCACTTCCACGGTATTTTTCGACTCCAAACCCTCTCTGTGTGAGGTGTGTGCATGCCCGCGTCCTTCCAATCCGGAGTGGAAGGTGTTTCATTCGAAAATTTTGTATACCGCTGGCGTTAGCGTAATCCAACATGCACCCCGTGGAGGTCGCACAGTCGGATTTGCATGTCTTCGGGGTGCTTTGATCAGGTGGTTCCCCTTGCCGTCAGCTGTTTGTGTGTGTGTGTGTGTGTGTGTGTGTGTGTGTGTGTGTGTGTGTGTGTGTGTGTGTGTGTGTATGTGTGTAAAAAACAGAAAAGAACACGAATTTTACTTCAGATACTATCGTGTTCCAGAACTTGCGTCGTATTTGCTGGACTGTCAAAGCTTCTTCTTTGTGACTTTCTAGAGTAATTGTCATCACTTTCTTTCAGTAAACCCCAGCAGTAGTCGGCAAGCATGGAGGGATTCCATTTTCCCTGGTATCGTTTTTCCATACTTTTTATATCTTGATGGAATCTCTCACCATGCTCATCGCTAACATCACCGCAATTTTCGGGGAAGAAATCTAAATGGGAGTCGAGAAAGTGGATCTTTAACGACATGTTGCAACCCATGCGTTCATAATTTTTTATCATTTTCTCAACTAACGTCTTATAATTTGTAGCTCGTTTGTTACCTAGAAAATATGCATTGACCTCTTTAAATGAAATCCACGCTGCTCTCTCCTTAGCAGTGAGCTTTTTCTCAAACTCTTCATCTTTTATCACTTGTCGAATTTCCGGTCCAACAAAAATTCCCTCTTTTAATTTAGCATCACTAATGTATGGAAATTTTGTCTTTTAAATACAGGAAACCATTACCTGTTTTATCCATTGCTTTAACATAATTTTTCATTAGACCAAGTTTAATATGAAGTGGTGGTATGATTATGTCATTTGGATCAACAAGTGGTTTATTGGAGACATTTTTAGCTCCGGGAGTTAAAGTTTTTCTCATAGGCCATGCTTTTACTTTGTAGTGCTTATCTCTCGCTCTACTGTCCCATTCACAGAGAAAACAGCAATACTTTGTATAGCCTGTTTGCAGGCCAAGTATAAGGGCTACAACTTTTAAATGTGCACAAATTTTCCATTTGTACTTTGTGTAGCTATTGCAATCTAGAAGCAGTTTTATATTTTCGTATGTTTCTTTCATTGTAGCTGCGTGAGCAATAGGGATAGATGGGTATACATTTCCGTTGAAAAGAAGAACAGCTTTTAAACTGGTTTTCGATGCATCTATGAATAAGCGCCATTCACTTGAGTCATGATCTCTTCCTAATTCTGCCATAAGACCCTCAACGTCACTACAATAAACAAGTTCACCACTCATTGCGAAATATGATTCGAAATTTCTCTGACGCTTTCTAACGGAAGTTATCAAAGTTCCGTGTTCAAGTAACTTCCATCCTTTCAGCCGTGAAGCAAGTAATTCACTCTGAAGTTTCGATAATTTCAAGTCTCTAAATAGATCATTCAGTTCTTTCTGATTTATAAGATGTGGTTTATTAGATGTCGCTTCAGAATTGTGAAAATCGAGCATGTGATCTGACTCTTCACAGTCATTGATGACACCAGAATTCGTTGATTGTGGATCGTTAAGTTCATCAGTAAATAAATTGTCTTCTTCAGCAAATTTCGGTGGCTCTGGAACTGGTAACAAATTGGTATGATTTTGAGGGTAAGTCACAGAAGATACATTTGGATATTCGATATTACATTTATTTTTTCCAGAAAATCCATAAGTATTTATTGCGCAAAAGTAACAATTGGTAAAATGATCAGTTGGTTCTTTCCATATCATTGGACTACCAAAAGTCATGGAAGGACGTTCTCTCCGGCTCCATAAAAATAAAGCTGATGTGCAATGATTACAGGAGAAGTTTGGAGTCCAACTTTTATCTAAATTCGTTACTTTGAAACCAAAATAAAATTCATATATTTGTTTTACATTAGGCGTCAATGTCCGTCTCTGCTTTTTTGTCATAAACTGTCCACAAATGTAACAAAACGAATTTGGATCTGTTTTGCGAATTCTAGGCATCTTAAATTAGAAGAATCAATATTAAAGTTTAAATAGTGGAAAACTTGTAATTTTGAATATTATTTAAACTAGGTAAAGTTAATAAGTTTCTGAAAAGAACAGATTGGGATTGTAGTCCGCAAAACGGCTTGAAAAGGATTGATCCAGAAATTTATATTAAAATGTCAGAAATAATATCAGAAACTTTTTCAGCATAATACGACTATGCTTAGCGCTCCTCGGTCAGCTCCTTATGTACCAAACGAAAATGCATTTCTACTACGGGAGAGAACTAGAGCCTCGGCAGTCTACGCGCGCATCTGGCGACGGTGATGCTAACTATGTCGCGTGTACGGAACACTAGAAAATTTTAACCAGAAAATATATTACCAGGAAAATGCACACAGATCATACTGGTTAATATTTTCTGTTATTTTAACTAGGACAAATCATATAATAAGAACTTTCTTAATGAAACCTATCTAGTTTTGACCAAAAGTATTTTTCTGACTGCAGACCCCAAATTTCAATCAAATCTTATGATTTATATTTTTAATTCTTTAATTTTTACTTGAGATTCGTAATCAGTGACTATAAAAACTTCCATATACCAAATTTCAATAAAACACATTGAGTTTCAAAATTGTATGTCCGCCATTTTGAATCCGCCATTTTGAATTTTTAAACTTTGCCCAGAAATTCATAACGAGTTATTGACCTTATCACAAAAACAGTAAATGGCATAAATATAATTTGTAAATGTGCACGCCACTATTGCATATATGCACGGCAGTGTCAGTGCCAGTACAGTGCGTGCGTGCGGGAAAAAGTTATGATACATGAAAATTTGTGACTGATTCAGTGACTACTCGATTTGATTCCTTTAGCTGAGGGTTCAAGCTTGAATTTAAGTCTAGTTAGAGACTTGTAGCACATCAGCTTCACTTTCTACACGTGATCAAAAACTGGAAAAAACAGGATTTTTGGAGTTTTTGAATTCGTTTTTCTCAAAATCTCGACGTGATGGGCAATTTTTGAAGTCAGATTCATGTTCAGCGATGAAAAATCTATAAGATAAGTCTGGTCCGATGCTTGAATCAGAAAGCAAGTCAATTTTTGTCGACCTGTGTTATCGAACCTGTCAGCTGGGTCACTTGGCCATCAGCAAGTGCAATTGTCCGCGAATCTTGGTTGTGAGACAACACTCCCAATCGCTCAAAAGCTTCTTTGCATCGGGACCCAATAAATGATCGCGATGACCCAGTATCGATTAACGCTCGCACGATAATTCCGTGCATATCTGTCTTGATGAAGGGTCTAGTTTGATCTACCCTATCCGACATCGAATCGCATCGAATCATCGATTCATTCGATTGAGGCTCATTCTTATCCGCGGGGTAAACGTATGCCTCTTCTGATGCTCCCCTATTTAGTTGTCCAACCTCTCCGTATCATTCCGATCCCGTCGGCTACGCGACGTATCTATTCTATTCAAGGCGTTATTATTGTCGATCCTATTTTCCTGAATCGACCGATTTCTTGGCGGCGTTACTTCATTAGTTGATTGTTGCAGACGCCAACATACAGATTTCCGATGTCCGACTTTATTGCAAAAATAACAACGACCCTTAAATCGCGTCACACCCTGTCTGTACGGACTACTACTTTCCGACTGTGTTCGATTCTGCGATCGATTTCGCTCCGAATTATTATTCGAGCGATTCCATCCGCGTCGTTCGGTACTCCGTCCGCGCCGATTTATGGTCATTTAAAATTCCAGTTATCTCTTTCCCCAGTAACGAGACGAGCTGTTCAACCGTCGCGCCATCTATCGCTGCGCAATTGTCTGGCGATCTACCTCGACGCTGTCCACTATAATCGGTGTCTCGCAAAATCGTGTCTTGGGGGGAAGGTGGTTGTACATACCGATTAATGGCATATGCACTCTCTCGACTCTTCGCCAATTCGATAAAATAATCGTAAGATATTATCTCTTCTCGTCGGATGTGCTCTTTCATATCCGGTCTCAAATTACGATACGCGAGATCAATCCGTTCACTTTCGGGCATTTCAGGTCGCATTTTCTTAAAAATGCCTCGCAAACAAATCAAATATACATTTACGCGTTCGTCTGGTCCTTGCGTTGTACCTCGCTATCCGTCGCGTTAAAAATCCACGTGGCCAATTCAACGCGTTCCTGATCGCACGCTTCCGTAATTTCGGTCATTATAAATTTAGTTTGTGTATTAAATTATTGAATTTGAAAAATTTTCACACTGAAATAAATTTGCTTACTACGATAAATAAATAAAAATAAAAAAAATAAAAACATTTAAATTCTCAATAAAAAAAATAAACATATGTCAAGTAATCTTCAAAAATATTTCACTAAATTGTGTTTAAATGGTTCTATCATGTCCCAAATAAACCAACCGACGAATCCGCGTCAGAATTTGTCTATATTTTAATCTAAGAATCCGAGCTGCTACCCACGCATCCAAATTGTTTATTTCTTTGCGCACCCAGACTATATATTTCCCCGAGCCTAACTGTCGTGCGCCTCGACCGTACCTCACTCTCTCGTGGTCTCGTTCCGTCTGTGCTTCCGAGTACCCCTTCTCTCGAGCGATTCCCTACTCCGCGCGTACCCCTTTCTCTGTCGCGCGCGATCTCTCACTCTCCGACTCTCGCGCACTTTCGGTCACATCCGAATCTACCCGACGTTCAAAATGCAGCGTACCCGTGCACTGACATTCTTTCTCACTTCGAAACGCGTGTTCTCTCTTGCACACGTAAACACTCTCGATTACTTTGTTTATGTTACGCCCTTTGAATCGAAAAACCAATCTGCCTGAAAGAAAGAATATTAGACATACATATATGAAATTTTAAATATGAAAACGAGACTTTTGAAACGAATGACAGTTATGGAGTTGAACTGAACTTTTTCAAATTTTTCCAAACCGAACCCACTCTACACGTTTTTCGACCATTTACGTTGTGGCGCCAATTTTATAACGACACTTTTACGTTTTTTAACTGTGATTTTTATTACAACGATGACTACATCCAACCGAACTGAATTCGGTTGCAACCACACCCGTTATAACTTCCGAGCTGAAACCCGGGAACCGAACTTTTTAGTTGACTGGCTCAATATTTGAACAATTCGAACAATCGTTCGGGAATGTTTCTCCCAAACACACTTTGACTTGGCGATCCTGGGACGCGCGCACACACTTCGACCGACCTTGTTATTTCAATTTTCTATGAGACACCACGACGGCTCGAACACGTCTGCTGCTAGATTCAGACAGACTTTTCGGCGGGTCGAGTACCGTGCCGCGGATCAACCAATGACAGGACATGATGCCCCATCAATCAAAATTCGATATGTACAAGGCTACCTGTCTTTTCATAACATTCGGCACCGTGCTCTCTTTCTCTCTTTCGCGCGATCGCTACCTTTTCGTCGCAACGTTCGCCAGTTTCATTCTTGTCTCTCGCATCTGAACCATATAAGTCGGTTTCGCGCATTAGAATTAAATACCGGTCCCTTCTTTGGAATTTCCCGTGGAGCAGACGTGCGCTTCTCGCGATTTCCGCGGACTCTCATACTTGCGTACACTCACGCACACTAACACGCTATTTGCCGTTATTATTTAAAATTGATATCCTAAGGAACTAATTGAAGAATGCATAAAAAAACAAGTCCCTGCTTTATACAATACACACGAAACTCTTCGGCAGTCAGAACAAAATGAATATAAAAAAAAAGACTAGCATGCCTTTTAATCGTGGATTAAGTGAAATTTTATCTAAAAGACAACATTAGATCCATAAACCATTCAACTCTCACAGTTGCCATATTAAGCCTTTGAAAGATACTTTGGATAAAATGAAAATGAGTTGTGTTGTATACTTAATTCCTTGTAAATTTTGAGAAAAAGTATACAGAGGCAAACTGGAAGACTCTTAAAAGACCGTGTTCGAGAACATAAAAATAATGTTTTGAAAATCTCGAAAAATACACAGGATTAACGAAATATCGGATAGACACCGATCATAATTTGGATTACGACAATCAAAATTTTAGCTTCCGAATCGAATAGTTTAAAAAGAAAACATTTAGAAAATTTTGTTATTAAGGCTAGGTTACCATGGATTTCGTGTTTTGTGAAATAAATTTTATTCACACTAAAAAACGTTTTTGGAAATGGAACTTTTTATATCTTAAAATACATGTCATCAGCAATTACAATATATTTTATCGTATTTTTTTTTGTCAAAATGGCGGCTTTCAAAATAGCGGCTCAAAATCGCTCCTCCTCCGGACCGATGACATGATTTCTCATCCAAAAATTATCTGCAAGCAAACATGAAAATGGTTTCTTATTCTGTATGACATTGACATATCGTGTGAACTAGAATAAAAATTGTAGAAAAAAAAATGGCGGCCTTTTCAATTTTTTAAATAACAATGAATATTTTAGATCCTAGTCCAGACCACAGAGAGGCCTGTGAAGAGTAAAGTCCCGTTTGGTTCATGTTGATAGGTGCATTGGTTTTTAAATAAGAGTGTCATTAAATTGAAAAAGTTTTTTTTGTTTTATTCAAGAAAAATCGTTGTAAAAAGTGATTTTTACTTACCTATCCAAACCGGCTTCGTACACTACTCCTTCCTGGTTTTTATATGCGTCATTTTCAAGGGTTTTTGCGTTTCTTCTTGCAGTCCGGTGCTCTTTAAATGCATCCGTCGCTTCAAGCGCGGCTGGACAATACGCCTGTTGACTTTATCAGTGTACTGTCTTGCTTGCGGGCCGATTGTAGCACCCATAACTTCCATAACTTTCAAAATCGGTAAAAATCCCTTCATTAAAAATTCAAGCAGCACTAAAAGCAGCAATTTGAAGTGTTTGTTTACTAACAAACTTATGCTTAGGAGCTATGTTCCAAACACACGAATTATAACTTTCGTTATTGTTTTGAGTATTAGCGCCTAAGCATCTCCCGAGCACTTTTTCGTCGGTTTATTCCTCATAAATTGGTTTTAATAGATCTTTCATTTCTTCATCGAAAGCCGAAGGATGTTTGAAGTCATGTAATTTACCTGTAGCTTCTGCCTTTTGATAACCACATCATAAATCTGCTCCGGCTGGACAGTACTCGTGTTGCGGCTTTGCGACCGTAGAACACTTGTGATAAAAAGAGGCCCGAATCGCCTTCTTCATATTTGCTACAGAATCGGGCAAGCACAGAATACAGAATTGTGAGCAAGCACAGCTTTTTAAAGTAGCCAGATAATTTTGCCAGTTGCGTTCAGTGAATTGTAAAGATTTTACTGCAGGTCACTTTTTTTGGCCCTCTTCTTTGTTAGTACTTATTCACCTCTTTCTAATGCCTCTCTTTTTCCTTTTGCTTTCAGAACTCTCTTTATTTTCGCAAAGTTTTTTTTTGCTTCTTTTCCACGTCTATATATACTCTTGCCTACGTGTAAAACACATACTCTTTTCTTCACTTTGAGAGCCTTACCATACGGTTCAATTTTTTTCGAGCTGCTTGAAAGTTTTACTGCCCCCGTCACCGATATAATATTCGTACACAACACGTACGTCTCCACAGATCTCATAAACATGTCTTGCACTCCTTCAACTTCTATAAGACCGGCACTACCATCATGATCTCTTGTATAATGTCCTGCTTCACAGTGCTCCGTAAGCCAAGCATCAAACTCTGGTGTATTTTCGGGAAATTTTTGTGAATAATTACTGCATGTTTCACAAATTTTTGATTTCACGGGTACATCTATGAGTTTGTTCGTGTACTTGCCGATTAAACTAACAATTCTAAGTAAAGCTGTGAATCCTCTTTTTGGTCACGAACCGTCGTCCGAAACAGTAAGCCTATCTTCGGGTAATCCTTTTTCTTTATTCATTTCTTGTTCTTCTCTTACAGCTTTTTTTAAAATTATTTCAGTAACAGCCTTCACTGCACAATAAATATGCCGTAAGCTATTATAATAGGCATTTGCACTTAATGCATTCGATGAAATATCCATCAGTCCACAAAAATTTAATAAACCATAAAAACCAACTCCTATCAAGCGCATTGCAAAAATTATCCTTCTGTTGATTTCGTAACCACAACTTATTTTTGGAGATGAAGGGATTGGTTCACTCTTCTCACAATTACGGATGATTTCTAGTAGAAAACCCAATCCTTTTAAATCACATTTTCTGACTCGCACTTTCTGACCACAGTTTACACGAGCAACTCTTTGCTGCAATAATACAAACACAGACCAGTGAACGATCACGTAAGCCAGAGGCGGATCGATGGTTACTTCCAATTCCGACTGGCTGTTTTTCATTTTTTTAACAGCAGCACTGGTTTTTTCAATGTTACTATCTGAAGTATGTAGATTACTACTAAATCTCCTCTTTTTCGATCTATGCGGTATTCCCGATGATGTTTTACTATCCATGATGAATAATTAGTTCACACGAACGAAAAATTTATGATGCGTGCAAAGATTGAAGCGAACTATTACCAACGAAAATGCCACGTATAATAAACTAGAAACTCTGCTGAAACTACAGAGAAGCACATACTTTTCAAAACCAAAAGGAAACAAAACAATCAAGCGGTCCGTTGGCATGTAACAGCTGCCACCACACCGGGTTCTCAAGCGGCCGGATTTGCTGCTTACCGTGCTCCCCTCTCCCTCTTTTATACCTGTTTTTCGGTCGTTCGGACCTTCGGGACTAATTCTACGTTATTTCTGAGAGTATTTCCTATCTATTAGCGAAAAAAAAATATTTCGATTTTTTAAACATTTTCTATGGTAACCTGGCCTTCAGCAAAATAAAAAAAAACAGTTAATATTAGACATGATAGCTAGTTTTTACCAGATTCTTATATTTCTTTAATAAATTTAAATAAACAAAAACGTTAATTTCAAAATTCTATTTTATTCGAAAGCTATAGTTATAAAGGAAGTCTCTTATCCTAGTTATTGTATATTTCCGAAAATTATTTCTTAAATACTATACTACCTTGTGTATTAGTTACTTTAAATAATACGATTTAGAACGTCGATCTCTTCAAATTAAGTCTGTTGAGTATTGTAAAGTATAAATTTTGGGAAAAATGTGTTTAATAATTTTATATTTTGACATTCAGCTTGTTTTTAACTAATATATGACATAGTGTACAATAGGAGTGAACCACTTAGTAAGTTTTTACAAAAATAATTATATTTTTTTAATAAAAATAAGTATATATGCCAGTTATCCAAGCCGTATATAATTGTACATAAGCATTTACTTTAGTACTTATACATATACAGTTATTTAACAAAAATATTTATGTTTTTAATTTTTACATTTTAGATAATTTTTAGGAACTAGTCAAAGCATAGCATGTATTTCGGTTTTAAAAACGGTACAATGCTTATGTGTTTGACATATTTCCAATAAAATTGTGTTTAAAATCTTCAAGACTATAAAAGTATGTCATGGTTGGTTGGGCGGGTACGTTTCAATTTTTTCATTTTAACAAAATTTTTGAGTTTATAATAATTTTTAGTTTTTTTTTATCTACAGGTTTCACTCCTTGATATTACAATTTTTAAAAATTGATTTTTAAACTTTACGCTTTCCAAAATTCTTTACTATGTTGTTCTTAATATTTTATGGTATGTTTGTAAAAATATAATTCGTACGTATATTTTTTTTACTTAAATTGTACATTGATCAAGTTATGTGTTATTTAGAAATAAATTTCTGAAGAAGGCCTATATAAAATGGCCCAAACGTAAACGTCGTTTTTTCACCTGTTTCGGTTGAAAAATTTACTTCATGTTCGAGGACCGTGAACACCCAAGAAAATATTGCTTCAAATTTTAAAATTAAAAATTGTTAAACAATTTTAGTCACCATATTGGATCCGCCATTTTGAATTTTGGAAATTGGATAACGAATTCGTGGTCAGCGACCCCGAAAACACCTTTATAGTAATTTTTATGAAAATTTTGATCGACATATTGCATTCGCTATTTTGGATTTTCGAAATCTTGCTGCAGATTCGAATTCTGCGACCTCACAAAACATGCATTTAAGGATTTACATAACGTTCAACACAAATGTCCTAGGTTATTTTCTTAACCGCTTATTTTCAAATTGCAAATTAAATTTCTTGGTCAAATGGTTCTTTAACAAATTAATGTATATTTCTTCATTTTGTGTGAAGAAATAAATTAAACGTCTTATAAGATTCTAAAAAACACATAATAACTTTACATAGAAAATATTAACAAAAAACTTGTTTAAAATGGTGAAATAAACTTTAAAACGCAATTTACCTAAAATCGGCTTAGCAGCTTAGGCGCGAGCGTACTGGACTACGAAATCGTAGGTCGTGAGTTAGGTCCTAGTCTGAGAAAACAAATTTTCGATACCGTTTTCAGGCAGCAGCTCTCTGTTAGTAAGACGAGCCACGTTGTTTGTCTACATGTATCGGACGTAGTTTTTCAATGCATCGCACGCAATTTTAGATTGCAACAATTACGAAAAACTAAAAGTGCAATTTAAATGCTTAATCTATTAATATACGATCTTTAACACATACGCGTTGTTAATATGCTTTGTTTTGAAACGGGCATTTAAATTTAATTCGTGACGTCAAATTCTGAGAATCCGAATATTATATTTAATTTGAAATAATTGAATTTACCCGTCAACCGAGAATTAAAGAATTATCGTTTTTTTAGGGAAATTACACGAGAAGTTGTGTTCTGAAACAATTTTCTTTACGGATTACTTACATACACCATGACAATATCATGGGAACACATATCTCGTTCGAATCTTATGAACGAGACAATGCTTATTTTTTTTAAAGTAGATTTGTTTCGTTCCGGCGTTAAGGTAGCTGATCATACGATGATTGAAATGTTAGCTATGGAACACCATAAGTCGATAGCGAACTTATAGTTAGTACCCCGTAAGTACAGGTAACCGTTACGAGTTAAGCTGATTGCGACATTTCATTTCGCATTTCGTTACTTTTAGTTTATTTTCACGTCCCGGCACGTAGAGTCCCAAAAAACAGCAGGCATCCGGCCCCATAAGCAAGGTTAGGGTCGGTTTCCGTGTATCTGCAGACCTTGCACATCGCCTCGTGCCTCGTCCAATATTGTCTTCACTGCCGCCCTCTGGGCCTATCAGGGATAAAGGACATGTAATTACGGCAACGACCCCTAAAACTTCTATTCTGTTTTGGAATATGCACGGACCGCAGAATCTCGCCTTAATTGATGCAGCTGCCGCGAACATTCTGTGTTTAAACGAGACCTGGAGGCACGACGTCGTTACCTTGCCGCAATTCCAGGACCATACCTTCTTCAATTCGCCAGCATCTCGGGAGGGCACCAGGGGCAGGTACACCGGTGGTCTACTCACAATTATACCGTCTCAGGGCTCACCTGGGATTCTTGAGGTCACCGCCAATTGGATTTTTTCACAAGTTAAAACTGTTCCGTTTCATGTAATTATTGGCTCTTTTTATGTCGCTCCTAACACCAACCTCTCGCTCCTTCTTGACTCTTTGCAAATCACTCTAGACAACCTCTCTGCCTCGTTTCCATCAGATATATTTGTACTTGGCGGTGACTTTAACTCCCGGGTGGGTTCTCTCGACCTCGAACGTGACTTTTCTGATCTTTTTGTTAACTCGCTTCTCGTTCGCGTCAGATGCTCTCGCGATACTACGTCCAACGCTCGAGGTGCTCTATTGTACGATTTTATGATCAAAAACAATTTCGTTTTACTTAACGGGCGCACGAGATCCGATTCCCCGGCCGATTTTACTTTCTTGAACGAGCGCGGTCGAAGTACAATTGATCTGGTCTGGATCTCCGGTAGTCACCTTTCTTTTGTCAGCAATCTCGAAATTGGTACGATCCCCGGAGGTTCAGACCATTTCTCCGTCGTCCTGAATCTTGATTTGTCTTTTTTGCGACAGGAGGCTTTGCCACCCTTGACGTGTAGCGGGGGAAGACGGAGGGTCTTGCTAACTCCAGAAGGAACTCGCAAATTTAAAGAGGCTTTATCCAACACCGATACACCTGGTGCAGACATTGCAAACCAGCCTTTTACCACGATCCTCCCTCTTATCTCCTCAACGCTGTCGAGGGTGGCAAATTCTGCCGGGCTTTTGCGAGTTTTTTTACACCGGCCGACACTCCTCGCGACCTAACATGCCGTGGTTCAATGGAGACTGTCGGCAAGCGCGAAAAGCAATGACTCGGGCGCTCAAGGCCCTTCGCACCAGTTTCTCACTTCAGACGGAATCCGATTATCTGGCCGCTAAAAAACTATATACTTCGGGAATTACTAAATCGAAAAAACTTTACGCTGCTCAAATCACTGATAAGTTTGCTGCGGTAAAAGATGCTAGAACTTTCTGGACCTTAATTCGTACCCACAGACGTTCTCTTTTACGAACTCCGGCAATCTCCATTGAATCTTGGAACGAGCACCTGTCAACATTGTATCCGACTACCTCTCTTTTCTCGGTTACCCTCTCAGGCACGTACGACAGCGAACTAGACTTCCCCATTACAGAACAGGAACTCCTGAGGAGCATGGGCAAGCTGAAATCCGGCAAGGCAATCGGCCCCGACGGTATTCCTGCGGAGCTGCTCAAACTGCTAGACGGTCAATGGCGAGGGTACACCCTCGACCTTTTAAACTACATATTTTTACATGAAAGATTCCCGGAAGGGTGGATGAGTGCCAGCTTGTTCATGCTCTTCAAGAAGGGTGATAGGTACAACCCGGAAAATTACCGTGCGATAGCGATCACAAATGCGTATTCGAAACTGCTTTCCCAGATTATCGTGGCGAGGATGGAATCATGGGCAGCTCGATCTAACGTTCTTCCTATGGAGCAATCTGGCTTCAGGAGAGGTCGGTCAACGGAAGATAATATCTTCACCCTCCTGGCTGCCTGCCAGATTCACATAAGGCATAAGGCTGCGAAATGCTATGCCCTTTTTGTCGATTTTCGCCGCGCCTTTGATTCCGTCCCCCATGATCTCCTGTGGCAAAAACTTTACAGCCTTGGTCTAAGTGCCAAAATAATTCGTTTTCTAAAGGCAATGTATACCAACGCAATGGTTTCAACCACGAGCGCCGGGACAGTTTCGGACTCCTTCAGGGCTACAACCGGTGTTCTGCAGGGTGAAATCATCAGCCCTTTACTCTTCATTCTTTTTCTGGCAGACTTACCTGATTATTTTCGTACACGAGGGGTGAGAGGTATTGATTATACGCGGACCTATGACCTTCTGATGTTACTCTACGCCGACGACCTGACGATTTTTGCCTACTCGCCGGTTGATCTAAAGGTAAAGCTCCGCATTCTTGAGGAGTACTGCCTCCAAAACACACTTACAGTTAATACCGATAAAACTAAAATAGTAATCTTCAGAAAAGGTGGAAGACTTGACTCGGCCTCCAGTAACTTTATGTATGCCGGAAACTTGGTTGACATAGTCCCTGTCTATAGATATCTTGGCATAATCGTCTCGTCGTCGGCGAGGGGTCTCAAAGCGGTCGGAGATGCCATATCGAGGACTCAGCAGGCATCAGCCTCTGTCCTCGCTCTGATGGCCTCGGTGAAAGCGGATGCATGGCCCGGTATCCTTAAATTATACCAGGCGATGATAGTCTCAGTGCTGCTCTATGCTGCCCCTTGTTGGGCTCTTCAGTATTTTGATCACCTTGAAGCCATTCAGATTGAATTCTTCAAGCGTGTGTTTCGTTTGCCTCGAGCGGCTCCGGCTTATCTGGTTCGTCTCGAACTTGGGCTCTATCCTATTTCTGTTGAGATCACAAGGCGATTATACGTATACTGAAACAACCCTACGGTAGTCTCCCCCGTATAGGGTTCCTGCGTCTCCTTGAACTTGACCATAGGAGAAATAACCTACCAGCTTATAACTGGGTATCGCAGTTGAAGCTTGTCTTGTGCTCTCCGCAGTTTGAGGATTTGTGGACCAACTTGTCCTCGGACTTTTGGGAAGCAAATATATCCCACGTCTGCCAGAAATTTGCGCACCAACAGCGAGTAAACGACTTAGTATGCTACACATCCTCGAACTCCCCTCTGTTCCCTCTTTACAGACTGTTCTCCGACGGTTTCGAAAATTTATACCCCGGCCGCTGTCCCATAGCGTATGCCCAAGTGAGGATGCAACTGCGTACCGCCACGTTCCAATCGCGTACTTTTGTTCTCGATCACAACTCCTTTAAGTTCGATCCGACGGCGATTTGCCCGCTGTGCAATTACGTCGCATACGATACCCTTTATCACTTTTTAGGTAATTGTCCGCAAGCGGAACCCTGCCGGGAACTGTTGTTCAAAAGTGCGCGAATGGCAGAGTGCTCAGCGACAAATCCACTGCCCTATCTGTTGGCAGCCGATAATCTGGAGGCAGCAAAGCTGCTGTATTACTTTGTTAAAAGTTGTTTCCGCAGAAGAGATTTCTTACTTAACCCGTAAGATCGTGTTTGTACTTACATTTTCGTTCCGTCTTACTTTAACATGTATTGCGTTTTTCCGCGGCTCAAACCTTCCGTTCCCGTTTTGTATTTCTCTTTTATTTACCTGTCAGTTTATTTTGTCTCGCGTTATATATGTATTTCGGAAACGAATCCTTGTCCCAATAGAATTTATGTATTCTTATTTATGGGAAATAAACTTATCTACTATCTATCTACTAGTTTATTTTCGACAAATTAATTCCGTAATATTTGTCGCATATTTTTCAAAATTTCTTCCCGGAACAAAACGTAAATAGTTTAAAAAATGCAAGTGGTTGTAAATGTCAATTTTCTCTATGACACCGTTAACTTTGGAAGCGTTTAACCCCTCCATAGAAGTTTTGTCCAATCAAATCAGATTACCCTCGTGGACAGCATTTAAATTAGAGTGATTTCGTAAGGGGTCAGGCATTCTATTTCCACCTTTCACCTAGGAACGCTTAACCATTTTTTCTTTTCAGCATCCGAACTCGGTCCAGAACTTGTTCCAACGTTTTAACCGGGAATAGCTGTTAGCGTAAGGGCTTGGCTTATATCCGTACGTTGGTCTTATCAGGCTACCAGGAGGTGACGGAGATCTACTCCGAGAAATTCAATTGGTTCCTATAAGGTAGACAACCTGTGCTACTTCGGCGTACTAATTTTCCGCTGGCACTTCGCACCAACAGATCTGGCGTCTCGAAAACCAAGGAGGTTTTCCCCGCTCACAGTATCGCCGCCCGTGAGGCAGGCGTCCACCTTCGTCAAATTCCTGAGTTCCTGATCCGCCTGTATGGCAGGATTCGAGCCACATCGCCGCTGTAAAGCTACCTGTTGGTCAGACTGTTGGAGTTCGTTTTTTTTATTTTTCTGGAAATTCGCGCATTATTATTATTTACGTGGTGGTTTGGATAAACAATTTCGGTCCTCGAACCTATCGCGACAGCATCTGTAGCGTCTCCAATCGTGCCACCGTGTAAAACCAATTGTGCAGTTTGCCATGTGCTCAAGGAGTTCGTGCTTCACGAAGCAGATGAATTAACTCCACACGATAATCCCGCGCACGAAATTTCTAAGCCGTATCTTTTAAAATCCATCATCGTAGTTAAAAAAATTGAATGGAAGCTGTCACCCGTCAAAACTGATAAACGGTGTACAGAAAAGTACCCGACACATGTTTGCCGAGAAGATCCTAGATTTGATACCGTAAATGCTAAGTATCAAGCTGCTTCAAATTCTCTTAAAAAACAGGTCGGTCAACTTAGATACGATTTACATATTCCGAGCTCTCGTACTGTAACTATAGCTATACAAGAAGCTAACGCTATAGAACGTTTTCGTACTTCCAAAAATTTCAAGCCCCATTTACACGCAAAGCGTGGTAAATTGTAATTAAATTGTTGTTATGTTTTAATATTATTTAATTTGTTGTTATGTTTTAATATTAATTAATTTAATTTGTTAAAAAACCGTTTGTCCAAAAAATTTAATTTGTAATGCACTTAAGGAGTTTCAAGAAAATTTGTTTAATCACTTGCACTAGGCAATCATTGCAAAATATTCCAGCCGAATACCGGGTTAGGACCGCTATCTTGAATCAACTCTCTTGAATTTCGTCTTACTAATACTTTTATCTTTTAGTATAACTATTTATGCCACCAGACACAGATATCTAGCACGATTGCAATACGGATTCCTGCTGATAAACGCGATTATTTGAAAAGAAATCCTCAAAATTCGCGACTTTTTCACGTTTAAGCCGTCATTATAAAAAAAAATGGCGGCATATATCGCCAATGTGAGACCTGATTTGGAAAGATGACGAAAAAATACAAAAACATGTGTATTCCCGAATGAGTTATCGACTTTTTCCCTAAAAACGAACGCTGCGAACAAAAGGTAAATTTTAGGGCATTTCAGGAAGAAACGGGTTAAAATAAGTGCAGAATACGTTCTTTTTTGACGCACTAAAAATGCGAGGTTTATATTCGAATATCGTTAAAGACTGAATATAAATAAAAATAATTAGCGTTTTATCGGCCACAATATAATTAATAAATTAAAATGAAATTAACATTTATAACATTTAAACGTTTTCGGCTTATAAATCCGTAGCCATCATCAGAAAGCAACATAAATAAGATTATATAGGACCCTATATCAACTTACCTTTACATATAATACCATAATGTTATATAATCTTAATGAGGTAAAATGTATAGAAAGGGAAGAATGTCATCCTGGATATTAAACCCATGTAAAGGTTTTTTGTCTATTGTTTTTTGTCTATTCTTTGCTGTGTACTAATGTTATTTTAAATGTGATTTATTTACTTTAAATTATTTC
>CM059586.1:53030000-53107500 GCA_030407085.1 Trichopria drosophilae
CGATTTTCACGTGGCGGCTGAATGGCATTTCTTTGCTACTTCACATGGCAAAAATGCTTGCAATGGAATTGGCGGCACTGTAAAAAGATATGCAAGGCGTGAAAGTTTGAGGCGTGTAGATAACGAACCTATAATTACGGCGAAAGGGCTATTCGAATTCATTCACGACCGATTGGATACTATTAAATTTCATTATTGTTCAAATCATGATCACCAGAAAAAAGAACTTTTAAAAGAAAGATTTTCAAAAGCGAAGTAAATTAAAGGTACCCGCGGCTTTTATTCCTTCATGCCAATAAATGAAAATACAATGTCGTGTTTATAATTAAAAAATACTGTATCATGTTTAGAAGATTCGCCCTCTCAAATATTTTCAATAAGTTAAACAGATATCTTAAAAAGTTCTTTCTCATGAAGGGGAAGTGCAAGGTAATGGGCGGCAGGCATACCTAATAAAATTGAACCCCGAAGGTGTTCAAAGTACTGCAACCTCCGCGTGGTGAACACTGGAAACTATTTGTGAATAGCCCAATCGCAGTCGATTTTTTAATGTCATACCATTTTGGAAAAAAAATTAATTTTTTTTTTTATATATACCATTTGAAGTGTTTCACGCTGCACTGACCTATACAGGACGGAAAGTTGTGAGACGCGACGGAATGGAGCGGGCGCCGCGGACGCGGAGCGCTGCGCGACCCCGCCTTTCAAATTTAAAAAATTTCGATAACTATATATATATATAAATAAATACTCGGTAACAAAGCAAAATACCTTCGTGAAATTTTTCTCACTAATTAACATAGCTTTAAACTTTATTTAAAAAATTAGTTTTTTGAAATCAAAGTGTGCTATCATCTTAAAAAATAGAAATTAAAAATTGTTTTTTACATAAACAATGGAATGAATTTAATTTTAAACGATATTTTCTTTAAATTCAATGAATGTGTCCTACGCAACTTTTCTATCTACATATTTTTTCATAAAAGTCATAATAACAAAGATATACGTTCGAAAAAAAAGTACCTAAAATTTAGAGATGCAAATAACTAAAATAATATCATTTTATATAAAATATAAAAAACTTGTAATAATATCTTGTAAAATGTTTTGGCGACAATACTTAGGGGTACAAGGACTGCGTAATAACCAATTATGGACGAAATCGGTGATTTGATGTTATCCTTTCGCATGGAACGCCTCATATATTGATGGCACATACATGGTGATCCAAAAGTCCCGGAACAGCAAAATATCTCAGCAAGAGGACATTTTCACGGAACATGTTTCAGACAAAAGTTTAAGAATTTTTCGCTGGCTATTTAATGGTACAATAGAATTTGGGGCGTAGGCTACTATTGTACAGACCTGTAAAACTGGTGCTCGAACATTAGGTACTTGTGCCCATATATCAAGTGTTCTTTCACACTCGATGCTGGTAATAAGCATCAGCAGCAAGAGCTTGAAAATGATTTTAATATTATTGATGACTGATTATTTTACCTACTCTATTATTTTAGTTCATTCGTATAGACTTGTAATGTATGTTATGGATTATGAATTTTATGTAAAAAAAAAACAAATATTTTATTATTTCAAGCTCTAATTATTTGAATATGTCCCAAGATGAATACATCTATAACGTCAGCAGGTCAAGGTCATGAGGATCTAAACGTATTAATAAGAAAATGATGTGCTTTTTAGCTGCTAATTAAGTGCTATATTTATAAATTAGGTGCTCCTTCCGATTACGCACAAATCATGTACCGCCAGCTTGATATAAATTTAGCGGAACATCCCACCAATACATAAGAACCAACAGACCAAATGGAACTAATATCATCAAAATCTTAGCCTATCGCCAGAACGTCTTACACCAGCCGGTAGAGAGTACGATTTGTAGATTGTGTAGATGTCATGCTGAGACACTAATGCATCTTTTGGCAGCATGCCCAATTCATGCAGTTTCAGCATACATCGAACGTCACAATGCGGCTCTTCGAGTGCTGTATTACCATCTTCGTAGCACTTATGGTATTGATGCAACCCCAGTTTTGCGTATGTCCCCACTGATGTTGAATCCGTAGTCGGGAATGAGTCATGCCGAATATACTAGAATTACTCATTCCCGACGAGCAGGCAAATATCAGCCAATAAGCCTGATATTGTCCTTGTTGACTTCGATGACAAATCCATCTTCGTCATCGAGTTTTCTGCACCAGCAGAAACAAATATAGTCAGCAAAGAGGACGAAAAACGGAAGAAATATCAGGAACTCCTGGTCGTGGTAGTAATTGGAGTGCTGGCAGGAATAAACCAACTTTCCTCGAAAACATCAAAAGCATTCCGGCCTGCCAACAACATGCAAACTCCATGGCAGGCCGAATGCAGAAACCAGTGCTGCTGGGATATCTCCATCTACTGAGATCACATTAGAGCATGCAACCACTAACCCGATGGTGGAAGGAGTGGTTGCAATTACCATTGACATGGCCCGGTGCAGTCTGCAGCGGAAGGGATGGATATCCGAGCCACTTTTCTGCTGCAGACTGTATAAGTGGGTTATGGAGGGCCAAGTAAAAAAAAATAGCGTCTTTATTGTGAATACAAAAGGCGAGCCACAGCTTTGATTTGCTGTTTTACAGACTAACCTAAACTAACAGATAATTATGTATCACGTTAAATAATGGTAAAATGTACAACTTATCATACAATATTTCATATGTTCTACTGATTTAGTTCAATAAATTGTTAAAGTTACTACACACTATTACTCCACCATTTTTTAACATGACATTCCGTATGTTCGATTAATAGCATAATTAATTAAAACTAAGTTCTCTTATAAAAATAGATAAAAAATAAAAATAATTATCATTTCCCCCGCTCTTCAGCTTCCTCTCTCTCTTTCTCTCTCTCTCTCTCTCTTTCTCTCTTTTATTAATATATACATTATTATTGGAAGTACCCGTGAAAATTGACAGCATATAATATATAATATATATGATATATGACATATGATATATCATCTATAGTTTATATTATATCCAATATAATTTTAAACTAATGATAACTCCATGTATAGATATTTTACTTTACCGTCTTATATGAAATTTTCGTATCAAGTAGTTATTACATATTATTGTTAGGGATGCTGGCTACGCACGTAATAGCACTCGTAACATAGACAATACTTGTCTTTGTAAGATCGACAAGACACACTCACACCGAAGGGCCTGATTCGGCGTCGCACATAGATTGCACAAGACAATCTATAAGATTGTGATTCACACGCGCACACAATAGTACACGTGCCCCGAATCGCCTAGGTCACCAATAAGTCAAAGGGGTGAGCGATTCGTGGAAGATGACACCTGGCAGACAATAAGTGCAGGTGTCCATCGCGAAGGACCATGATCTCATCGACATCTACCATATAAAAAGGGCAATCGCATTGCCCGAAATCAGAGTCGCACCGTCTATGACGCCGTGAAGATCTCGGTGCAGAATCGCACCGGGAATGAAACCGTGAAGATCTCCGTTAGAGTCGCGTCATAAAGATCTCCGTCAGAGTTGCGCGCACGGAACTTAGAAACTTCACGACACGTTAATCCGCGACTCTCCGCGAATCAATACAGGACTTAGTTCCGATATACCCGGACGATCTGATAGCGTACGACCTGTGGTTGGGATTTCTCTTAATAAAAATAAAGTTATTATTCCTAAATTCGCCGCTGTTTTGTCACTTGTGGTGTCGATCCCCTTTATGCGGAAGATCCCAGAAACGATTCTCGGCTACCGAGAATCAACCTTTATAACTCCTGATCCTTGTGAGAATTTGATTACGAAAGTATAAAAATTGTAACATAAATAATGGTGGCAGCGGTGGGATCCGCAAGTGACTGGAGAACTATCAAAAATAACTTTTTAAGAATATCAGAACAGGTAACTGAGTCCAGTTCGCGAAAAATAACTTTCCGTACAGATAGTTGTGAATGAACACGAGCTGTTTCGAGACTCAGCTATCCTGGATTCATTGTTCCAGAACGCGGAGAAGACCTTATCCAATTCAAGATTCACGAGGGCGCTTCACTAACCTGAGGGACTGTCCAGTAACTTGAAGAAGCTCAACGCATCAGGTAGAGCAGAGAAGACATCGAGGATGCTGATAGCCTACTTTATGAGTGCATCTACGTAAGTAAATTTGCATTTCTGTACAAATTTTCTCAAAAAAAAAACATTTGGAATAATTTATCAATCTTTTGCTCAGAATCATATTTAAATTTCACGAACAAAAAAGAGAGAAAATTTGTAAACTATTGAACGATTGTTGTGAATTTTATGAACTTTGAAATATCGTTGATTTTTAAAAAACTATTACAATTCATTTTGAAACACTATTGTAATTCATTTTGAAATGCTTATTCAATTAATGTTGAAATACTGTCACAATGAACTTTGAAATACTCTCACGCAGCTGAATCCAGATACACTCGAGGCTGCCGTAGAACACGCTAGAAAACTAACTGAAAAATACAGCGCGAAAAACGCAGGATCCGATCCTATGCTAGGAGGTCGCGAAGAAAGATATTATCAAGCCTCTGCTCATTTAGTTGAGAAAGGTCCGCAATATCAGCGTGACTATTTGAACCGGCCAGGACGTCACGAAATCGATCCTGAATGGCGAAATTATAACGACGTACAGTGCAGTTATTGTAAAAGAATAGGGCACTCTCGGAAACAATGCCGAACTCTAAAAAACAGGGATTTCAACGTCGAGTGACTTCCCTATCTAAGAAGATGAAATCATGGGGAATCCTTTTTACCGAACTCTGGGAGCAAAAATCGATTACGAACAAGATTGCGTACATATAAGAAATGATATTATTTCATTTATTAATGAAGAGTTCATACGGATTTCACAAGGAAGTCGCAGAGAACTTCGCGTAGAAGTTCTAAACAACTTAGACTTCGGATTTGTACCAAAGTCAGCATCTACAGTGGTTTATTTTTTGGAAATGCCGTAGTAAAAAATCGCGATGGATACGCATATCTGTATGTCATAAATACGAATGACTATGAAATAAAATTTACCGTCCCACAAATTGAACGGGAACAATGCAAAGTAGCAGAAAATATACAAAGAGAAAATAATGTTATAAAAGCCATGTAGGATCTTTAGAATTACGAAGTTAATCGGAAAAAGCAAAATCATGCAAAAATACAAGTGGCTATGGGACATGATAAACAGAGAAATAACGATCTTTTGAAGCGGATAAATGTGGACGGCTTGTCGGACGAGAAAAGAAAATATGTGGAGAATCTCGTCCACGACTACGCTCACATGTTTCACCTACCAGGGGAACCATTAGGCGCGACTTCCGTATTCAAACACCGCATTCATACCACAAATGATGTGCCGATACGCGCTAAACGTTTCCGGCACCCACCCGCTATAAAAACCGAAATGCAGCGACAAGTGGACGAGCAGCTCAAGGCAGGATTGATTAAACTGTCCTGCTCTCCATATGACTCTCCAGCTTGGGTTGTCCCTAAGAAACCAGGTTCTAACGGCGAAAAGCGATGGCGTTTAGTTAACGATTTTCGCGATCTCAATGAAAAAACAATTGGGGATGCTTATCCAATTCCGAATATTACTGACGTTTTGAATCAATTAGGGCAGTCCGTGTATTTTACAACTCTCGACCTTAAATCTGGGTTCCATCAGATAATGATGGATGAGCGAGATGCACATAAAACTGCGTTTTCGACCCCAAACGATCACTATCAATATGTAAGGATACCGATGGGAATAAAAAACGGCCCCAGCGATTTTCAGCGACTTATAGATCTAGTATTAAGTGGCTTACAAGGGCTAGAGCTACTAGTATATCTCGATGACATAATAATTTACGCCAAAAATTTGTATGAACACGAGGTTAAATTTAGACGCCTCATGAAACGACTTTAAGGCGCAAATCTTACGTTGGAACCTGATAAATGTCAGTTCCTACGCAAGGAAGCTACGCCTCGGGAGTAGCACTTGGCGCTATTTTATCACAAGTTAAGATTGGTGAGGATCTACCAGTCGTCTATGCATCACGAAGTTTGAAAAGAGCAGAAACCCGATACACTACACCGGAAAAGGAAATGTTAGCTGCCGTGTTCGCCGTAGAACAGTTCCGTCCATATCTGTATGGTCGAAAATTCACTCTCGTAACTGATCATCAACCGCTAAGATTCCTTAAAACTGTGAAGGATATGAATTTGAGACTACACCGTTTTCGCATAAAATTAGAAGATTACGAATAGGATGTGGTATATAAAGAGGGGAAACGTAATGTCAACGAGGACGCATTATCGCGTAACCCAATCGATAGATCCGACCTCGAAAATGAAAATGAAAATGACGATGAAATAGATTTGGTCGATAATAAAATAAATAAAGAGAATAAAACGATTAAAAAATTAAGAAACGCACGAAAAACTGAAAAATCGTGCATGCCAATTAAAGGCGGTAAAAATGATAAAGGAAACAAAAACCAATCAAGAAACGCTAAGAGACTGCGAGTCTCAGATGCTGACGAGTCAGGAAATCCTGCTCCGAAAAAATGTGGTAAGGATTTCGATAAAGAAACCGATACGTATGGAGATGTTGAAGACAACGTGACTGACTGCGACAAAGAGAGCCAGAGTTCCAATGTAGAAATGCTGGGAGTTGAGAAGACTGCTCGAAAGAAATACATAACCGAGGTCGAAAAACTCGAATTGCCAGCCTACATGAAATTAGGAAACCATAAAGGAAAAACTCGGTCGAGACAGCAAGACGGATCAACTTCAATGAAAAAACCTCCTACACCGGTGAAGAAAAAACAAAGAAAACAATATATAACGGAAGTAGAAAAACTACAAGTGCAGGATTATTTGAAAATTGACCCTACAGTAAAGCGAAGTCAGATAAAAGAAAAACCCAAAATAATAAAAAATGAAGTGCTATCCGAAGCAGGAACGAATTTAAACTATAAGAAACGGTTAGCTGATGTTCGAAACCGTTGGAGAGCAACAGAAGAATTCTCTACTGAGGACGAACTTACGTCACAACCGGATACAGAAACTACGTATTCCGAAATGGAAGAACCAAGCGTCAGAGAAAACTGGAAGAAAAAGACGAAAATAAAAAATCGAAAAAATCATACGCCAGACAACGAGGACCTAGAAGATACATCCTCATCGGATTTTTCCCTCGACCCGCCCGAAGAAACTATACATTTACTTCCCCATTCGATGCCCAAGGAGAAGGGCCCATCTAAAAATAGTTCTTACTCGCAAGCGCAGAAAGCTAGATCATTCTACCATCCATCGACGGAGAGGGACACGCTCACCCGAGCACCGACGAACGTCCCGGAGATCGGGACGAAACGAAAATCCTCGACGAGTCGATGGAACTCGACGAAATCCCCGAACCTAACGAAATTGGAGAAAACGAAATGCAGGTCGACGAGAGGAGATATGAAGACTTTGACGAGCCTGTCGATTCTAAACTAAGAATAAATACTATCAATGATCACGTATTCTGTAAAAAGGGACATATTGTCTACTGTACCACGGCCAATGGACATTTAGATAGCGAAATCTGTCTAGGCCTCGTGTAACGACAATTAATTAATCCCGACGAATTGTCTCTCAAACGATTAAAAATCGGTGAAGTGATCGTCGTTAAACAAGACCGTGGTGATCGAGCCTTGAAATCAAACATTGTCAAATCCATCAATGTATTGGATGCACTGTTAACAAAATTTGAAATTTCATCGATAATAATCGGGCAGGATTGCGACATGTTTCAACATAGTCAATGGCGAGATATCCAAGATATAATACAATCACTACTTGGCCGACGAGAACTAACGATTACCTTTTGTAAAGACAACCGTTCCATACCACCGGTAAGCGAGCGATTCACCATAATAAAAGAACACCATGATTCAGTTATAGGGGGTCACAAAGGAGTGACCAAAACGTATCTTCGATTATGCGAAAAGTTTTTCTGGCGCAATATGAAAAGTGACGTCACGGAATATGTAAAAAGATGTGCCGGATGTCAAAGGAAAAAACTCGTGTGCGTAAAAACACGGTTACCAATGGTCATTTGATATATGGGGACCAGCAGATATCACTGAGAGTGGGAATCGGTATGTATTAACTATACAAGACCTACTCACGAAATACTCCCTTGGAATTCCGCTAGCGGAGGCATCAGCAGTAGAAGTCGCGAAAGCATTGGCAAAACAATTTA
Organism: Trichopria drosophilae; assembly: GCA_030407085.1. NCBI lineage: Eukaryota > Metazoa > Arthropoda > Insecta > Hymenoptera > Diapriidae > Trichopria > Trichopria drosophilae. Next base: position 53,038,291 of record CM059586.1, read on the forward strand.
TTTGCAGTTCTGGAGCCCCTATAGTCATTCTTACCGACCAAGGTCGTTGCTTTATCGCAAAGATCAAGAAAGAATTTGCGAAAATTTTTTAAATTAAAACGTTCGTGACATCTGCTTACCACCCGCAAGGCAACGGGAGCCTAGAAAGGAGTCACCAAATTATGGTCATGGCAAGAATTTTGTCGAGAAACGTAGCGATTGGGACATTTAGCTTCCATTCGCCATGTTTTCATACAACACGAGTGTTCACGAAGGGACAAATTACTCGCCACACAAGCTTGTATATGGGACAAACGCACGATTGCCAAGTTCACACGCCACCCGCGAGAAGTTCATTACATACGACGATTATTTGGCAGAACTGAACGAGAGAATCACGGAAGCACGGACGTTAGCCGCGATGAATCTCTCACAAATGAAGCATCGGTCGAAAAAATTTGATCGAAAATTGAATATTTGCTATTCTTGCGAAGGTGAAATGGTATTATTATTCAAAAAACTCCGGAAAGGTAAGGTAGACGACGAATACACTGGGCCCTATGAAATTATTGAAATAATTATATAAATTACTTTTTATATAATAATAAATTATATTTATTATATTTTATATAAATATAAATAAATTATTGAAATATTATATAAATATATATAAAATTACGCATTAATGCATGAAAAAATAAAATAGTACACATTGATAAAGTAAAAAAGAACCATTACCCGTTGATAGATATTTCTTTATAGAAAATTATTATAAGATGTAGAAAAATATATATTGAAACGATAATAAACAACAATTTTTTTCATCTATATAGAAATATTTTAACTTTACGGGTACTTTAGCGAACAAGTGTTAATAAGAAATGCAGCACGCACGAAGAGAAAATCGAACGAACAGGGAAAGAATTGTGCTATACGCGTCCTAACGAAAAGAGGAAAAATATATATCAACATAGAAATTGTTAATACACAAAAAAGTGGACAACTGGCTAACCTACACGTAAAAGGGACACATACTCGGAACATTAGAGAAATGAAAGCCTGATAAAAGGGTGCACTACATTTTGACGCATCTTTAGAACTTACCAACATTCCTCCGTTATGTAATCACAGAATCCATGGACCAGATATAAGCTGGTGATTGCAGATCAGCATAATATAATCATAATATAATGAAACAACACCACGACACCGAAAGGGCACCAACGCCCGCCGCGGAATGCACCACCTTCACACACGGTAGATACCCGGTGAAAGGCTAACAAAAAAAACCCGCAAGTTAAGATAAAAATAAAAGGATAAAGACTAAAAAGCACACGGGAAGAATCATAGATGATGCAAGACAAACAGAAAACACTCGTTAAATATCACTGAATATTTTTATGAATACACCAGCCGACACATCATCTTCGAAAGCAGAATAAGAACTGAATGAAAGATTTGGACGAGATCGAAACGTAAGAAGACGAAAATGCAACTATCGATACTGAATCAATCTACACTTGCTTAGCTCAAGTTGAAAGATAACATTTTTTGAAACAAGCCATTTCTAGAACAGTATCCCTATTGTCTAGGATCACACGGATCGTATAAAAAAACGAAAGATTTATATAAACACTTGAAACTCTCAAGTTACATTACCAGTAAATACTATCCTAAGGTGCGATAAGCTAGGAAACCGAAACCCGCAGGGTGGGCCTCACCAATAAACACACTTCAGAAGAAGAGAATAAGCCGGACAGGCCCAAATGCAGCACAGAAGTAACTCGCGCACGCGTTTCCTTATGATCTTCACACCTTCCACTTCTCTCCTCAATATATCGACACACAATTGACGTACTGAATATAAATTTTGGAAATTTTCTTTTAATAAATACACCAAATAACCGAGGATATAAATATATGCTACGGAAGGCAGATATCCGAAATCAGCCTCAACAAAGTGAACGTCTATATGTGCCATTAGTTGTACAAAAATAAAAATTATTTTTTATTCTTCTATCAAACGGATATGGTTATATTAAAAATACGGAAACAAGATGATACAGAAGTTGTACGTATATAAGATTTTTGTTCTTTAAAAAACTTAACCTTTAGAGATAATATTCAAATCAAATTTTTGTTGGAAATTTCAAGCATACATACCAGTATTTCAATAAACATTTCAATTATAATACACAAAAGTATTTCAATAAGTATTTCAATAAGTATTTCAATAAGTATTTCAATACGTATTTCAATAAGCATTTCAATTACACTACACATAACTATTTCAATGAATATTCCAATTATAATACACGTAAGTATTTCAATTATAATTCACATAAATCTGCTCAATTATGATACAAAGAGTATTCACAACAATTATCATGTTTGGTTGTTCCATGGAAGTGTCAATAGTGAAATCTCCACGGAGTACGAAAACTCATAAATGCATTTTTACAACGCCATAGACACCATAATGCGCAATAGCATAATATACAGTGTTAGTGATGTGTAGTGTCAAGTGTGTATAATATATAAATAGACCATAAATAGAACACAGTTCACGTTACGGCTGGCCCGGCATCCGATCGAGACAAGAAGGAGCCATAGGGCTACAGCGGACTCTTATCGACGCGTGACACAAACTTTTTTTATGAATGCACACTACGGGATTTGTCGTAACATGTTATTTTATAAGTAATTCAATACGAGCGCCTAAGCGCATATATATATATAAGAGAAATATATCACTAACCATAGATCAAGATACTTTGGAATGTATAAGATGACCCAATAGGACAATAATGTAAAATTTTTTACTAACAATAGCCAACTGAAGGTCACGCGTATAATTTTGCTTAATAAAATAAAGTTGCGTATTAATTTTTTGTACGAGCGTTGATTGCCGGTGGATCGTCAAATTTTTCAACCCGCACACACACACACACACACACACACACACACACACACACACACACACGCGCGCGCGCGCGCACGCACGCACGCACATACGCACGCACACACACACGCACGCACGCACGCACGCACGCACACGCTCACACACACCGCACGCACGCACGCACGCACACACACACACACACACACACACACACACACATTCAGCGACGCACATCGATTGCACACGTGCTGTAACTTACACGGGGAACCACAGGTTCCACTAGCTGCAAGCCCAGTCGGTCAAGAAAGGAATGTGCCACGCCGAAGGTCGAAGTAAGACAATCTATAAGATTGTGATTCACACGCGCACACAATAGTGCAGGTGCCCCGAATCGCCTAGGTCACCAATAAGTCAAAGGGGTGAGCGATTCGTGGAAGATGACACGTGGCAGACAATAAGTGCAGGTGTCCATCGCGAAGGACCATGATCTCATCGACATCTACCATATAAAAAGGGCAATCGCATTGCCCGAAATCAGAGTCGCAGCGTCTATGACGCCGTGAAGATCTCGGCGAGAAAGATCTCCGTCAGAGTCGCGCGCATGGAACTTAGAAACTTCACGAGACGTTAATCCGCGACTCTCCGCGAATCAATACAGGACTTAGTTCCTATATACCCGGACGATCTGATAGTGTACGACCTGTGGTTGGCATTTCTCTTAATAAAAATAAAGTTATTATTCCTAAATTCGCCGGTGTTTTGTCACTTGGGGTGTCGATCTCCTTTATGCGGAAGATCCCAGAAACGATTCTCAGCTACCGAGAATCAACCTTTATAACTCCTGATCCTTGTAAGCATTTAATTACGAAAGTATAAAAATCCTAACATTATTCAAAATCAACGCTCCATAACCTCCTCGTGACGTGACTTTTAATAGCTGATAAATCGTAAACTATTGATTGTAGAGTGGTGTTGTAAAAATAACTTTTAATTAACATCGCGAAAAGTACAACATATATAAAAATCAGCCTGTTTAACTGAAACCCAAGTTTTACCTGAAAATGTGCGGGAGTCCTTTCGCGCGACGCGCAGATGTGCACCTAGGTAGTGTCGGCGGCCAAATAAATAGTTCGCAAGTTGCGCCGTTGTCAAGCGGTGGCGGGATTGGCGCGAAACTGAACACGATCGCAACGACCGATGAGAAAACACCAAAATGGCTGCCACGAAGAATTCCGCAGCCGAAAAATGTCAAAGATGAGGAATTTTTGGCCGCGAGGTGGTGACAATTAAAAATATACACAATCACCTCATAAAAAAGAAAAATGCAACATAATTGCAGCAATTTATGTACTGTCCAATAAAATTGCAAACAACTAATCGCACTTCAATATATCCACAGTTTTGGAGTATTCTTGAGCACGCACATTACAAGCCTCGTGCTCATCCCAATATCTAGTTTGCAAAATCTTGCAGGGCATCCGGCTCGAAGGACCATAAAAGAACGTTTGAACTGATTCATAATTATGATGGAGCCAAAGACGGGCTTCAGAAATGGAATCGGCAAAACGAAGAAGTCGATCACCGTACTGGTGCAAAGAAATTACCAAAACCACTTTGAATACATCAAACTTTACTTTCAAGACAATTACGGTACAATTAGTCTTTATAAATATAAATTCTATTTCGATGAAGTATAATGCTAAAATGCAGACCATGTATCCGAAGCGACGTCAGTATTTGCGGAACTAACACCGCCGCGTAGACGACGCGAACAAGAGGTTCGTCAAAAACGGAAGTGTAAACGACGGTAGTAGTGGCGCCTGTAATTTATAAAGCCTCGGTAAAGCAGATCGCTACATAGGCGGTGCTAACACCATTGTTAACTTATATCTTTTCATACAAAATTAAATACAAGCTTTTCAATCTTTCCTCTCTTTCGTCGCTATTCTCCAATCGTAACCTTCATTCTGATCTGAGGCATTCCAGAGTAGTTGGTGAGGGAACCCGCAAGGTCGTCCTATACACTCTTTTCTTCACAACCTCTTCAAAATCTTCGACGATTTTGGAATTCAGTTCCGCAATACCTCCGTCATGCCAATTTCGAGATTTTTCAAAACGCAATCAGTTGCTATTATTTCTTAGATTAACTGTTATACTCGTTTGGTTTTGTAACGACCGGCTGGTCGTACACCACCGCGTTTTCTTAATTATCTGTAATAATTAACTCTTTATATCGCGCATATTGGGGATTAAGTTATACTTTATTTGTATGAATAAATATCGTATTAACGACACACGATATTTATTCCATCCGGTGTAGAGTCGCAACCGCGAGACCGGATGGACACACAATGGGCATACGCAATATCAATTTTTAGAATAAGTAAGCACTTTACGTGAGAACCTGCAAACATCGACAAGCCACACGAGTGGCCTTAGCTTCCAAAATGCTGAAATCAACAGGGTCCCAAGCCCGAAATGTGCAAACGATGCGTGGTAGCGATCGAGCGAATGGCAATTTGGTCGCGACGGACTTCGACTAGAGACACTTCGATTTCCCGCGCGGACTCGGAAGCAGCGAGAGAATTATCCTTCCCTCCTAGAGTCGACACTCGGGGAAACGGATTCACGGTAAATTCAACGTGCGCGCCCGTGGTTCGATATAGCGCGCTAATGTAAATCGCGAGTGCTGGTTCGGGCGTAATATTCGTCAGTGGATTAAACACGTCTACTTATATATCTGCGTTTGATTTTCCCGATCCTGCTACCTTGTGATTGAGGACTTCGAAAGTCCTCTGGTGTCAGAATCCTGCCTGATACCAAAAATCGAATTCGTAATAGGTTTAGTTTTTAAACTTTGTACTCTTCATGCATGCGGGGGCTTGTATTTCCCGTATATTTTGGACATATGTAAATAAATAAATGTATCTCGACGAATTTCAGTTGCAATGGAGTCTCGGCATCTAGAAGAATCGGTGGCGCGTTCGCAGTCTTGGGAACGCTAATACCTCAGTAGCATAACAGTCTCGCTGCCTCATAACAAAGATGGATTCCGATTGGATGACGTCGATAAAGTCGCTTCCCCGCAGATTTCGGCGATGATTGCCAATGATAAACGGCATAAACGCCGCCGCTGTTTCGCCGGCGCCTGTCCGTGTTTCCCCTCTCCTTTACCGTTAGCAACGACATCGCTTCTGCGGATCTGCATGGTCATTCTCGATTTGCTGCCTCGTCGCGGCGAACGCCCTCGAGTTGGCACCTGTCTTTGTGCGTACTTAGGGCCACTGTTACTCGCGTATAATAATTCCGTTCCGCCGCGCTAGTATATGAAATCAGACTTTGTTTCTTGATTTTTTCGACTGAAGTAACTTCTCATTTGATTATTTGCTCCTGGTAATTTAGATCTCAACCATTATGTAAGCATTTTCTATCGTGCCAGTATTCATATTTAAGGTTTTCAACCGTGATGTTGACTTTTAAGTATTAAATAGTGATTTTAATCCTTAGGTATATAATAGTGATATATTAATAGTAAATTGTCTCACTCATTATAAGAAATATTGCAGCGGAGAGTGGGAAATTGCGGGCTATTTCGTTTTTTTTCAAATATTTGTATAGTTCGCAGTACTAACATTATGGTATAGTTTTCTCTCCTTAAAATCTCAGTTTTCAGTAATACTGAGATGACTTTAAAATTCATCATTTTGAAAGTTAAATCGAGCGCTTATGCTATCGTTGATTTCGTTAAATTTTGAGAACAACAATTATAGGTAAATATATGGATATTTAGTACCATTAACCTTTTGATCCCCGAAAGGAATTTTCGAAAAAAATTTAATGTGACGTTTATAGAGGGCGATATTGAGCAAAGACGCGTTTCGGGTATTGTGGGAGTTTTTCTGGGAGATATTGCAGGACATGTAAGTCATTATGGAATGGTTGAAAAATAGTGTACAGCTACACAAAACTTATCACAGACTCATGGTTATGTGTCCTTGAAAAAGTCCACGTGCTCCCCGACGTAGTTTTTCATCGCCCAGGTTTTCGCACCGTAGTTTTTCGTTATCCAGATGTACCGCTCGATAGTTTTCAATGTGCAGGTATTTCGTCTCGGTGATTTGCATTGTCCATTTGTACCACCGTATTTTCATACACTCTTTGCGGCAACCGTATTTTTCATACACTCTTTGTCGATCTGGCAAATGTTCAGACCTCAAACGTTGATGTCGGACACCAAACTTCCAAATAGTCTCCAAAGTTCTACATTGCAGTCGAAAAAAGTCTTTAAACTTCGAATCTCGTATATACACCGTGTTTGTCAACCTATTGAACCCCGTTTACCAGCAGATAGAGCGTAAAATTCTGAAATGAAAGTTCCTTTGCCGAAAATGTTTTCAAGCTACCGTTTTCAAGTTATTCAGCATTGAAATGGACCAATAGGAAAAGAGCTTTGCGATTATCGCAATGGTAGTATTGTCGGTGCATGTTGAGAATAAATACGAAGAAAATGCATATCGTCCATAAACCGCGCAATTGTTTTCTAGCGAAGCAGCGGAACGTTCGAAAGAGACTGTCAAAAATATCGATCGATTCGAATGTCTAACCCGCCACTAATTATTTTACAGGTTAGGCATTTATGTAGAAAATAACGTTTCATCTGTTTCGAAACCCTGGAAAATATTTTCTAAATTGTGTAATGAGAATATAAAAGTTAAAGATTTAAAATTAAGGGATCGACAGTTTTTTAAAAAGTACTTGGAATTAAAATCAGAAAGCATGGATTTGTACAAAGTAGTAAGATGCATCTCTTTTTCCTCTTGAAGCCCCTGGGTGGAATTACGCATACAAAAACCACCCTGGAAAAGTCCCTTGTTTTTTGGTATGAATTGCAAACGGCACAGAACCACTTTTTGAGCTCCAATTTTTTCTTTTTGCAAAATTACATTATCGACTTTAATAATCAACATCAGTCAGAGTTGCACAAGATTAGACCGTAATTGTTATTAACAAATAGTTCATAAAAATCAATTCCAAAAGGCACAGACCCATTTTTGGGCTCCGATTTTTTTTTTGTTTGCAAAATTAAATCATCGACTTTAATAATCAACTTCATTTAGAGTTGCAAGCGATTAGCACGTAACTGTTATTAACAAATTATTCATAAAAATCATTTCTCAACGGCACAGAACCTCTTTTTGAGCTCCAATTTTTTCCAATTGCACGATTAAATCATCGACTCTAATAATAACTACATTAGGAGTTGCACGGGATTAGCGCGTAATTGTTATTAACAAATTATTAATAAAAATCGTTACTAAACGACACAGAACCACTGTATGAACTCCAATCTTTTTCTTTTGAAAAATTAAATTATCGACTTTAATAATCAACTTCATTCATTGTTGCAGGCGATGAGCACGTAATTGTTATTAACAGATTATTAATAAAAATCATTTCTAAATGACACAGAACCACTTTTTGAACTCCAATTTTTAGTTCGACCCAGACCATAGGTCTGGCGAAGTATGGAATTTGGTCAGTTTCCGCCAAAAAATTACCCTATAGTTTTTCATCAAATGTCGACGTTTTAAGCCCTAAGGAACCCAAAGCAACAATAAAAAAATTGGTGTCCGTTAGGTTGTACGTCCGTCCGTCCGTCCGTCCGTCCGTCCGTCCGTGGGCAAAATTTTGTATACGCGATATATCGCGACTGGCAGGACGAATTTAAAAAGTACCAACGGATTTGGATTGCTCTTGGCCAAACTTAGATCTGATTAGTTTTTGGAGACAATGCATACTAGATTATGGGGAGGTTTAACAATAAAACGCTCAGAAAACACGTTTTTTCCATTTTTTAACAAAAAATACAAATCGTAGAAAAAAATATTTCAAACAAAAAATATGGAACATCGAATTGTCTACAAAAAAGGTTTTATTTATTTCTTCGTAAAATCAACGATAATGCCGTAAAAAACGGAAACCGAAGTATCCCACATATAAAAAAATTCATTTCCTGCAACCCGACCTATCAAAAACTCGACTAAACCGCGTTTTTTTAAGCATCAGTGTGCACAAGACTTGCTCATTTATCAGTGCTTCGGCTGACCTGCGGTCGGGGTCGAAGTTTTGAAAATGCTCATTTTCAATTTTAATATAGGGTGAATATGCCAATGAATGGACGACTACCAATGAATGGACGATTTTCTACACATTTCTATTTCTTATGAACGTATGATGCACAACATGCAACAAAATACATATTTTTATCTTCTTTGATTCAAAACTATATTTACAGTACTATTAATCTTCCAGTGTTTATTATTTTGTAAAATCAAAGCAAAGTTTTAAAGCCATCCAAAACTGGTACTGAAAACGTCCCATTTGATTTAACCCGTCTATTCATTGGGGTTTAGCGGATTTTTTTACAAACGTATGAAGACGAGGTTAATAATTAAATAAAATCAAAAGTTGACCTACACGGTCATAAAGAGCAGAGTCTAACGATTCTAATGGTGGTATCATAATTAAATTTTCATAAAAGAATTCAAAAGTTACAATCGATCAAAGTGGGAAAAATGCTTAACCGTCCATTCATTGGCATATTCACCCTATTTAAGGATCAAGATATTGTTACAATATATGTATAGAAACTACTCGAACCTAACGATGCTAGAACTACCCTCTGCCGCCTTCTTTCCTAACATTGTTAAAATGGGAATATTCCTGGAAGCATCAGCCTTTCGTCAGGGAACTGCAATACGAATTTAGCCAAAATTGTAGGGACCCGGGTCGAAGGCATTTAGTTTCCAATTGCACGATTAAATCATCGACTTCAATAATCAACTTCATTTAGAGTTGTACGCGGTTAGTGCGTGATTGTTATTAACAAATTATTCATAAAAACCATTTATAAACGGCACAGAACCATTTTTTGAGCTACAATTTTTCGTTTTGCAACATTAAACTATCGGATTCAATAATCAACTTCATTCAGAGCTGCACGCTATTAGCACGTTATTGTTATTAAAAAATTATGCATAAAAATCATGTCTAAACGGCACAGAACCATTTTTTTAGCTCCAATTTTACGTGCTAATCACGTGCTAATCTGAATCAAATTGGTTATTTAAGTCGACGATTTAACGTGCAATTGAAAAAAATTGGAGCTCAAAAAGTGGGTCTCTCGCGAAAAAAAAAATTTTTTTCAAACCAACTTCATAAAATTGACTTTCACAAAGTGAGTGCAGTTTCAAAAACCCTCCTCGCTTTCAGAGTTTTACAATCGTTAACGATAATAAGAACATTCGAAGCATATCAAAGGAAAATTCTAAAAATTGGATAAGATAGTGAATTTTGAATTTTGAAAATATTGAAATTGAATTTTGAAATTTGGAAATATAACAAAGACTCGAGTAAATTGAACAAGTGATCGGTGAGTTCTAAAAGGAGAAAAATCAATAACTCGTATCAGTGTAAAGCGCACAATACCATAGACTTCTACGAACTTCCAAAATTGTTACGGACAATCTAAATCCAACGGACTATTAGCGACGGGAAGTCTACATTCATTACACGTATACTGGTCATCTGCAGTCATCTTCCAGAAAATACGGAAGAAATCAACACCACAGAGAGAACTTCAAAACTTCAATCATCTTCAAGAAATCCAAGATGTGGCCGATTGTGTTCATGGCCACGATTCTTTTGTAAGTGGAAATAGCATTCAGTAAAAAATAACAAATCTTCTAAAAAAAAATATATATATGGGGCAAAATTTGTGAACTCGGACACCTGGCCACTCCATAATTCGTTTGCACCAAGAAAGTTGTGTTTGGGCTTAAAATTTAGCAAACAAGGTCTACTTTCGAATGCTGTGTGCATCATTTGAATTTTCAAAATGGCGGATTTAGTTACAGTGCCAAAAGTATTAAAAGTTCTGGAAAAAAATATGTATCTTGTAAAAAAAGTATAATATTTCGAAGGAAAAATCATTTTTTGTCCAAAAAACGTGCATATACTCCTGTGCTCTACATCAGGAATAATGAAATTGTAAAAATTCAAAATGGCGCATCCAATATGGCGGACACAAAATTAAAAGTTGATCGGAACTGCTTGAAACATGTTATTCAGGGGGATTTTGGTCTCGCTTTCTACGAATGTGTTGGATTTTTTGAATTTTAATTGGCTGATGCAATAATGTAATAATAATGGCAATAAAAGTATAAAAAATGAAGCTACGCGATTAACTGTAGGTTATGAAATTTTAGGTTTCGAATCTTGAAAATCTAAGGTCAGATTCGTAATCATCAACCTCCAAAACTACCGTATAACAAGTTTCGAGCAGCTCCGCTCAATTTTCAATATTGTGTCCGCCATATTGGATCCGCCATTTTGAATTTTGGAAATCGAAGATCGGATTCGTAATCGGCGACGATGAAATCTTCCGAGCAACGTGTTTCAAGCAAATCCGATCAATTTTCAATTTTGCGTCCGCCATATTGGATCCGCCATTTTGATTTTTGCAAATTTTAGTCGAGATTCGTGATAAGCGACCCCGTAAACCCGACACACGACTTACACATGTTACGCAAAACACTAATAGGAAAAGCGCGATTATTCGTCGAAAGAATTGCAGATTACGCGACGGTAGATGCATTCCTCACAGATTTACGCGAAACATACGGAATTACGGCAGACCCGATTACATTGCTAACAAACATGAAAACTATGTACCCAAAATCAAATGAGTCGTAGGAAGAATTTGGGCATCGTCTCTAAGTAATACGAAAAATCTTGAAAAAGCTCTAAATGCCTCTGCCGGCACTACACGGCCGAAGATAGGGTGCGCTTCCTGAATCGCGCTAATCGGGATGGGCTGGAACATTTTATCTATTGTGCGAAAGGGCCGATGGAATCGCGGTTATTACATGCCGTGGTAGAAACAGCTCGAAAATTGTCTTTAAAATATGGCGTGAAAGATCTCGGTTTAGACCCCAGTTTCGAAGTTTGCGGTGAAAAATCCTATCATGCATCCGCACATTTGGTGTCCATGAATTCACCAAGAGAATTAGAATGCGGCTATTGTAAGTGGCGCGGACATCTCGAATCTGACTGCCCGGTGAAAATGTGCAATAATTCCAAATGTATCTATTGTAAGCCGGTTGGTCATACGCGCGAGAATTGTTATTTCTTACGCGAAAAATCACAACAAAGTAGCTATCGCGACCAAAATAAGGGCGTCAGGAATTCAACCGATGGAAGATTTAACCGAGACAGAAACTACGATAACAATCGCGATTATCGTCCGAGATTAGAAAGCAATCAGAGAAGGCATGCGAATAATGGAAATAATTATAACAAACCCACGGACAAAAATTTTCAGGGAAACAATAACGATAGGTTTGAACGCAGAAACGAAAATAATCGCGGATATAACAATAAAAGACCGGCTATTGATAATCAGAATCGCGGAGGAAATTTTTCGCGATACCCTGAAAATCGTTCGCCCCAACATCAATTCAATGATAAGACGCGAGGGCCTGATAGGTATGTTGACCGACGGGAACCCAAACTAACGGAGAATTACGATTCCCGCCCTTTAAACTCGAAGGGCGCTCGATGCGGAGGGGGGACGCCGAGCGACGCCCGTCAGGAAAATCACCCTGTGAAAATTCATGCGGCAACAGCGGAACAGCTAAGATCCACCTTGGGCAAGCTAGGCTCTCGAAATGTCCACGAATAGAGATTTCGAGTCTCGACCTACATCATAGAGATGGGAAATTCCTTGTCGATTCCGTGGCCGAAATAAACATAGTTAAACTTAATACTATAGGTCGGGATTTGTGCCTCGACCCAGAGATAAAATTCGATTTGAGTGGAATAGGAAAAGGAATGATCGGGACGTTAGGATGCGCGAGTATAAGATTCGATAACGAGATAATCGACTTACAGATAGTGGAGGATAGTTTCCCTATAGATGAAGATGGAATTTTGGGTGGTCCGTTCTTCCGAGCGCTGGAAGCCAAAATTGATTATGAGCACGATTGTTTGCATTATAAAAATCGTAGCATTCCGTTTATCAACCCGGAAATCGTAATAATATCTCCGAGGACTCGGAGTCATACGCGTAAAAATGACCTAGAATTCGGGTTTGTTCCGAAACTTGAAAGCAGCCTAGGCATATACCTTGGAAATGCACTGGTAACCAATCGAGGCGGTTACGCTTATATGTAACTCATAAATACAAATGATCGAGAGGAAAAATTAATCATTCCGCCTATCAAATTAGAAGAGTGCGGAGTAGCCGAAAAACGGTATCAAACGGCCATTGCGACAATAAAAATATGGTTTTCGAGGATTGCGCCGGCGACGGGGAAAAACGAGAACAAGCGCGGCTACAAATTACTAAGATAAGAGAAAAAAGAATTAATGATGTCCTAACTCGTATAAGTATGGATGGGCTTTCGGCTGAGGAAAGAAATCAGGTGAATAATCTTGTATCCGATTACGCCCATATGTTCCATCTACCGGGCGAACCGTTGGGAGCAACTACGGCGTTCAAACATCGCATCCATACAACGAACGACGTGCAGGTGCGCGCGAAACGTTTTCGACACCCGCCTCCTATAAAGACGGAGAATCAACGTCAAGTGGAAGAACAGCTCGAGGCCGGTTTTATCAGACTGTCTTCGTCCCCGTACGATTCACCCGCGTGGATAGTTCCTAAAAAACCGGGATCAAATGGCGAAAAGCGGTGGCGTTTAGTTATCGATTTTCGCGATTTAAGTGATGCATACTCGATCCCAAATATCATGGATGTACTAGATCAATTAGGGCAGTCTACATATTTTACCACCCGCGATCTGAAATCTGGATTTCACCAAATATTAATGGATGAGCGAGATGCACATAAGACAGCATTTTCCACCCCCTACCCTCATTACGAATACGTAAGAATGCCCATCGGTATAAAAACGGCCCTAGTGATTTTCAACGAATGATGGATTTGGTTTTAAGCGGATTACAGGGAATAGAATTACTAGTGTACCTCGATGACATCGTCGTGTATGCAAAGAACTTGCAGAAACATGAAATTAAATTCAGGCGCTTAATGAAACGGCTCGAAGGCGCAAATCTCACCTTAGAGCCCGACAAATTCATATTCTCACAGAAAGAGGCTGCGTATCTGGGACATTTAATAGGAAATAATACTGTCCAACTCGATCCCAGGAAAGTTGAGGTAGTGAGGGAATTCCCTGTTCCAAAAAATAGAAAGAACGTAAAACAATTTCTGGGATTAGCAGGCTATTATAGACGGTTTGTCGAGGGTTTTTCGAAAATCGCTCACCCATTTGTAATATTATTGCGACAAGACGTTGACTTCACATGGGGCCCAGACCAACCGCAGGCGTTCAAGAAATTAAAAGACATCTTGTGCAAAGCGCCTATACTGCAATTACCAGACTTCGATGCACCGTTCAATGTTACTGATGAATTAGGAATAGCGGTCGGTGCTATTTTATCACAGGGTAAAATTGGCAAAGACCAGCCCTTAGCCTACGCATCAGGTAGTCTAAAAGGGGCAGAAACGCGGTATAGTGTTTCAGAACAAGAAATGCTCGCAGCTGTGATTTCAGTGGAGCAATTTCACCCATACCTGTACGGACGAAAGTTTACACTAGTCACCGATCACCAACCGCTGAGATTTCTCAAGACAATGAAAAATATGAATCTTCGATTACATCGCTTTCGAGTAAAGCTTGAAGATTATGAATACGACGTAATTTATAAAGAAGGCAAAAAAAAACGTCAATGCTCATGCATTATCACGAAACCCGATTGATAGGTCGGAAATAGAAAATGAAACCCACGATGGAAACGAATTTGAGAAAAAAGTTACAGATTTCGTCGATAAAAAGGAGAAATTGATAAATAAAGGAAGTAATATTAAAGGTTAAGAAAAAACAAAATAGGATAATAAATTTAAAAAGATATCGTATATGCCCATTCAAGGTGAAGAAAATAAACAAGTGGAAAGTAAGCAGTCAAAATATGCTAAGAGACTGCGCGTCTCAGACGCCGGCGGGTCTGGTAATCCCGCTCCAAGGAAAAGGGGGAAGGATTCCGATAACGATACTGACACATACGGTGACGTTGAGGACAATGCGACAGACTGTGAGGAGTTCGAGGTAAAAGCTCCGGGAGCAGAAAAGAAACCCCGTAAGAAACAATTAACGGAAGTCGAAAAGCTCAAAGTGCCGGACTACCTAAAAATGGGGGATTCCGTAGGGAGAACCCGCTCCAAAAAACAGAGCAAGCCCACGTCAGATCAAGTGCCGTTCATAGAAAATAAACAAAGAAAGAAGTATATATCGGAAGTCGAGAAGTTGGAAATACCGGAGTACCTGAGGATTGACCCGACCGAGAAAAGAAGTGGTCGCCCGAGAATAAGGGAGGTTCGAAAAATCTCTGAAAATGAAAGCCTATGGAAGATGTACGTAATCGATGGCGAGAGCGAGAGGGATATACAAGGGAAGATGATTTGACGTCCGAACCTGAAATCGAATCGACATGCTCGGAAGTGGAAGAGATAGGAGTTAGGGAGAATAGGAAGAAGAAGACAAAGATGAAGCTACAAACGGACTATACGCCGGATACCGGAGACCCAGATGATTCATGGTCATCGAGCTTCGATCTCGACTCACCCGACGATACTGTACGTTTTCTTCCCCACTCTACCCCTAAACAGAAATACCCGTCTAATAGAACGACGGGCCAAAGTGAGACGTCTAACGGGCTCGAGAAGACTGCGACGGGCCTTTCCCTTTCTCCGCCGACTGCGAGGAGAGAGAAGGACGGTCGAGGAGACGGAGAAAGAGAACGAGATTCGTCCGACGGTCGACGCGATCTCGACGGAACGAGATTTCTCGATGAAGAAATGGAGATTGATGAAACGATATGCGCCTCCGAGAACAATGAAGCACATGATGTTAATAACATTGAAAAGGATGATGATCTAACATCACAACTAAATTATGAAGTCAGTAATAATTGTATGGAACCATATGAACTCTTACAGGAAAATGATAGCATACCCAAAGACGGAAACTGTCTTTTCAATTCCCTAATCTTATTACAAAATCTGGCAATAAACTCGGATCAATTGTGAAAAATCCTGCGGAATAGTGACCACCTTCGGTCTTGTGTAGAATAAGTACGCGCAATCGCCATATTAGACTCGCCTTCTGAATTCGGCGACGATAATATTTTAGAAATATTCGCGCGGCATTATAACACATATATATGCGTTCACAAGTCCGATGCAAATGTAACAGAATACTATCACATTAGGTTACGGACCTCAGATAAAGTCTACCACCTGCATCTCGAACGAGAGCATTACACTCCGTTTCTTCCTATCACCAGTAATAACGAAGAACGGAGTATGGCGTTTAACTTTACACCGACGCCAGAATACATGACTCACACACCGGGTCAAGCTACGGTGATTGAGGAAGGTCACGTCACGGACATACGATTACCACTTGACATAACCGAAACTCGACACGGGAATAGCTGTGCGAATAAGCAAACCACCCGAAAGAAAGAGGGTCGGAATAAGAGACAGCCTGACATAAACGTCGGTTTGGAAGAGGAAAATCTAGGAAATGTAAACTTAAAAACAGAAATCACCAATGACCACATTTTTAATCGGAAGGATCATGTCGCGTATTTCACAACCGCCGACGGTCAATTAGACAGCGAGATTGCAATTGCGCTCACTGAGAGATCGTTGATAGATCAGGATGATCCGCAATTAAAACGATTAAAAATTGGGGAAGTGGTGCTTCATAAAAAAGGGAAGAAATACTTTTTCGGACTGGTCGTAAAAAGATTTATTGATGATAGAGCATTAAAGAGTGATATTATCAAATGTTTCAAGATATTAGGACTACTTTTGCGGAAATTCCGAATTACTAGAATTGTGATTGGACACGATCACGACATTTTCCAAAAACTAAAATGGTACGAAATCCATGAAATTTCCCAATCAGTTCTAGTTGAACAAAAGTTGACTATTATCTTTTGTAAAAACAATCGCGCTATACCAGAGACAAGCGAGCGTCTCGGCATAATTAATGAATTCCATGACTCAGTAGGCGGAGGACATAAAGGAGTTACTAAAACGTACCTCCGAATGTGCGAGGAATTTTACTCGAGAAATATGAAACAGGACGTAAACGAATACGTGAAAAGATGTCCACAATGTCAAAAAAAGAAACTCGTGCGCGTGAAGACCCGATTACCCGTGATCATCACTGATACGCCGCGAGCAGCTTTCGCTAAGGTAGCCCTAGACATCTGGGGACCTACCGATGTAACACTAAACGGAAATCGTTACGTTTTAACTGTACATGATTTATTGACTAAATATACTCTTGCAATTCCACGAAGTACAGCTACGGCACAGGCCGTTGCTGAAGCCTTTGCAAGATATTTTATCTGCAATTATGGAACGCTAGTGTCCATACTTACAGACCAGGATAAATGCTTCATTGCAAAAACCCTCAAAGAATTCGCTAAAATTTTCAAAATTAAAACTCTTGTGACATCTGCCTATCATCCGCAGAGTAACGGGAGTTTAGAAAGAAGCCACAAAGTCCTGGTGGATTACTTGAAAAATTTTGTGAAAGGTCGGGACGACTGGGATGCATGGTTACCTTATGCCATGCTGTCATATAATACAAGCGTTCATGATGGTACTAACTACTCTCCTCACGAACTTGTATATGGTAGAACAGCACGACTACCATCTTCGTACCCTACGAGGGAAAAACTTGTTACATACGATGACTACCTTGCAGAAATTATGAATGTCATCTCCGATCTCCAGACATTGGCTGCTATGAACCTGATACAGTCAAAACACCGGTTCAAGCAATACTACGATCGAAAACTGAACGTAGGACATTTTCGGGTAGAAGAAAGGGTATTATTACTGAAGGAACCAAGACGCGGGAAAATGGATGACGAAGATGTCGGTCCATACGAAATTTTGGAGATTGCAGGACCGCGCGACGTAAAATTAAGTATTAGTGCACGAAAAAATAAGATAGTGCACATAGACAAGATAAAAAAGTGCCATGACCCACTCCTCTACCTATCCGAATAATAAGCAAAAAGAAAAACACCATTGTAAAGAAAACATAACAAACATTTAGAAGGTACATGCATATGACAGCTAACGACATTCGAAAATGCAAAACAACGGACGATACTTTAATATGCCCGAACAACTCCCCGGTTCACCGTGTAAACGAAAAAAGCGAATGCGAAGTACGTTTAATAGCCGAACCTTTATTTTGTGACTTTGAGGTATGT
Source organism: Trichopria drosophilae (assembly GCA_030407085.1). Lineage (NCBI taxonomy): Eukaryota > Metazoa > Arthropoda > Insecta > Hymenoptera > Diapriidae > Trichopria > Trichopria drosophilae. Next base: position 53,056,553 of record CM059586.1, read on the forward strand.
CATATCCAAATGACAGACCCCGTAAACTCATTTTGGGTCAAATTACAATCGCAAAACAAATGGATTTTTTCGATACCGGCGGACGACGCAATTCACATTATGTGTAAGGACAGACCGACAGTAACAACAATTTTGAACAATACGGGAATATTTACTTTAAATTCGGGATGCAGAGCGCGAGTATCGAATACCGTACTTACTAGCTCTAGGACAACCGTATTGCGAAAGTCAGTAGTTGAATACCACGTACATAAGTTCAATATCTCTGAGTTATTCATTGCACATTTTAATGACACAGGCAACGCGCTTCTAGAACAAAGCACTCGCGAAACAGGAATCGGTAAACCGCGGGGGACAAATCGTATTAAAAATGGGGTAACGTTTCAGGAAATAGAGAGGTTTCGGTTTAAGATTAAAATGTACTGAACGATCGTTTTTTATTGTTGTTGATGATCGGCGGTGGATCGTCAATCTTTTTTTTACCTGGAGCGTGTTACGGACGCTAGGCTACACGTGTAGCAGTGCACGTAGTCAGGAATATTCCCCCGTTAATAAATAATAAAGCGGGCACCTGAGATGTCCACAGCGACGTCATCCATCCGGTCGGACCACACGTGCAGGAAACCGTTGGAAATTAGAGATTCGGGTGTCCTACTGTTACCCGAATTGTTATAATAAATCAAGTGACATTTCAAGACATCCGCTGTAAATTAGGAGGTCGAATTGGCGAACAATTGACCCATCGGAACCTGCACGTGCAGATATTCGAGCCGGTCCGGAAACCACCGAATCGCTAAAAGCATCGACATCTGACACGAAAGCAGCGATTCGCGAAAAACGAGCCGTATCGGACACCGTGGTTGATGGTGTCTCGTAAACACCCCCGCTACCGAATTATGCGCAAAACGGACCTGACTTGTAACGGATAATTGCATTGTCTAGTCAGAGTCGCCCCGGAGCTAGAACAGCCACTCTCGCGATCGGGAACTTGTAAAAAACTAAAGATCTCGGAACTTGGACGCCTTTTTCCCTAGCGACTCTGCACGAACACATAAGTCGTCGACACGACTTAATTTATTCACAAGTTATTATTCGCGTCCATCACGCATGTCAATAAAAAACCTCTGCTTTCGGCAAAATATAGAAATAATAATAATTTTTCCTTCCTAAACAAATTATTCTTTTCACTTGGGGTATTGGTCTCCTTCACGTGTACCTCCAAACCCGCAATTATCCTGACTTAATAAACACTGCACGTTACGATCCCAAATCTGTAACACATTTATTTATTCTTTCTTCAAATGACTTTACACAGTATAGTATCATATCTCCGGGAATGGCTGCGCAGGCAGTTCTTATGCGTTCCACCATGTTTTCATGAGTTGTTGGTACTTGTTCATAAATCTTACCTTTATCTTAACCATAGGAAGAAATCCAGAGATGTTAAATTAGGTGACTTCGTAGGCCAATTAATGGAACTACTTCTATCAATCCACCGACGAATATAATCACGGTCGACTATTTCCCTTGCTAGTGTTAAAAAATGTGTTGGGCAACCATCATGCTGAAATCACATTGTCCGTCGGACGTCCATAGCAATATCCTGAAGTAATACCGGTAATTATTGACCATGGATGTTGTTTATTAACTTTTCGTAACCACTGGGGATTTTCTACTTTCCAATAGTTCATGTTATGCTATGGTTCATGAATGTAGATTCATCCGAAAATAATACATTAACAAAGAAATTATGGTTTGCAATTTTTGAAGTGCCCATTCACAGAACACCACTCTGCTGCAAAATCCTAACTTTTCCCAGGGGACCATAGAAACCGCACGACGCGCCGTATAGTAAAAGAGGGCGCTAGTAGAGCCGAGGCTCGACAAATTTTTAGACGCGCCACATGCGCTGGTGTACCCTCCAGCTGATCCTCGAGTTCCCGGCTCAGCAAGGGAGAGGCCGGTATTCTCTGGAGCAGGCGCAACTCATACGAGACCACGGCCTCGTTGAGAACTTCTGATGCCCTCCGACGAACTCGACAATGACTTTTCGGTGCGCGCTGCCTTATGACGGACTCGGTCGGACTTTCGCACGCGGTCGCGGTGCATGTACGCCACTTCACTACCTAATTGAACGTATGAAACCGACTAAATTGACCTATTATAGAGCTCTTTACCGAAATCTACTAAACTCGGACAAATCACCGAAATTACGCTACCCGAAAACAAATTGAACTAACCGCGTGTGTGAACGAGGTTTTTAAACCCCGAAGTCCCTAATTTAACCATCTACTTTCCTGCGAGCTTCATTAGATTTACAGGAATCACTCGGATACAATCGTTTTACCGCAGACACTGCTGTTCAAGTTAACACACTCATGTTGATATGCAACAACTTTAGTGTCTCCGCAGAGACAGATAGCCTCACGTGCAAAAATACAACAAAAACGAGGCACTACCTTCCAGCAGTGCTAGATAATCTTTGGCCTACAAAGATTGCTCGTGAATCGGCAATCTAGGTAACTTAACCGCGCGGAGGGTCCGGTCCAGTTAGCATCGCTCGCATGGTCCATTCCTTACCGACAGATCGGCTGGAGTATTACCCGAGAAAACCGTCTTATTGCACGAAAATTACTCCTTTAATTTATAAGATAGCGCCGCCTTAAAAGAGGGTGAACATAGACGATAACCACAGAGTTCACTCTAACAGAGTGAAATGATAACCACGAAGTTTGCGATGCGACCACTCACGAGTTATCCAGCAAACCATGCTAGTTAACGGAACGCAGTATTTTCTCGACTACTGCTGGACTCGCACACGGGTAGTGATTTCAATAGCCTGCAAGCTGGGTTAGGAGCATTCTATAGGACCGGAAGTACTCTCCCCGAGTCTGAAAGATCTCGCTTGCTCCGATGTGTGAGTTGCATTGCAACTAGGGCGCGACCCTGCAGAGAGTCGTAGAGATTAGAAAGGTCCCCTCCTCACCGAGGAACTCCAGAAGTCTTGCCGCTTTGAGACAGATTGGTAGAGGCTACTGGAAGAAGGGGCCTCGCGCTGGTTCGGGCGTATCAACTTAACAACTTACGAGGTGAACGAATTTCCAAGGGTACCTGGAAGTATGCCTGGCTTCGATCCAATGTGGAGATTTATCGGGCTTTGTACAATTTTGAAATTGTGCTTTCCGTCAAAGGTAGCGGATACGCATCACGTTTTACGAAGGTCTAAACAGAACCAATAAGTCCCATTCGGCTTTTTGACCATAACGATTGGCGATGATCATTCGTTATGCGAGGGTTCTATAATTCCGGCGGCCAGCATTTTATCTACTTCCGGGAATATGTTGTTCTACGCTGTAGGAGACGGGATTTGCGCACTGTCGAATAGCCGGGTGACCTTCCACGTCCATGGCGCCCGGCAAGATTGGTTAACCCTGGGTTGGGTTTTACGGGGATACTTCCTCTCACAAGCGAGCCTGCAATTGTGTATGTTCTTCGAGACCAAGAATTTGCAACCCATAAAGACAGTCAAAGGGATCCGGAGTACAAAGATATGAAGTAGCCTAAGTAAGTTTGCCGAATTAAGGCCCCCACGATATGTTCATGCTGAAGAACATTTTGAAAACATTTTATCTCAGAGCGAAATATCTGAATTGATTTTTAGTATATGACAGTCTGCACTTTAATAAAGCAATGTTTGCCGTTAGATGATTTAGGTGTAGAATTTTCAAGTCAGTTAAGGATGTTATTAGGACATCATTTTATAGCAAACAACCAATCCAAATATATGAAAGCACGAAAAAAAATCTCATGGAAGACGAAGATCTCGTTCAATGCGATTTTTTCAAAAATGTCGCATAGATTGATCAAAATGCTGCATAGGCATTTCACTATAATAATAAGCAATGTTTAAAACATTACAAATTTAACGGCAAAATAGAAAATCAAAGTGTAATTTTATTATCAGATTCCACCGTACACGATTCTGCAATGCTTTATATTATGCAACAAAAAGTAATTCCATTCATTAAAGAAACGTACCGAAAAGCAAATGAAGTTATTTATGTCACTGACGGTGTCAAACGACATTACAAGTATAAGGTTCGAATGGCAAATTATTTAGATAAACAGTTTACCCTAAAAAATTATGTGTTACTCAGAAGCGATAGACACGGGAAACGCGGAGATGTCACCGCATATATTCATAGTTCTCTAAGACATACTACCCTATCAACATCTAAATATGTTTTAAATGAATCCGAATTTATGCTCATAGATTTAAAGGTAGACCACAGCTCAAAAATCTTTCTATCTGTAATTTATAGAGCTCCTACAACATCTTACTTTACTAATTTTGAAGATTCGCTGATGAGATAGAGTCATGAATACGAAAACGTCATAATATTTGGAGATCTTAAATAAAACTTGGATAGACTTAAACAAAACTAACTCGGCCACATCGCGTCTTCGTGAGTTTGCCACTAATAATGGTCTTACCATTATTCCATTTCCTTCGACTCATCACAGCTCTTCTTCTTCTAGTACATGGATCGACCACTGCTTGGTATTAGATTATGCTAAGGTAACCTGTCAAGGCCAAATAGCCGCTCCTTTTGTTACTGGCCATGAATTAATATCAATTGAATATAAAATTAAGGTACAAACTGAAGCTGCGGGCACTATCATCTGCAAAAATTATAATCGGGTTAACGTTAATAATTTGTTGGCTGATTTTGACAACACAGATTGCTCAGCTTTTCTCTCACTCCCGGATATTAATGAGTCATGCAATCTCTTCAGTCATACACTAAAAAATGTACTTGATGCTCATGCTCCTCTACATTCTTTTCGGCTTAAAATATTACGTGCTCCCTAGTTTTCTGAAGAGCTACGTAGGACGCATGTCTGCTATTATTTGCTGATATCAGCAGCTAGACGTACGCATGACCCTCAGAGCAAAGCACGGCTAATTTTATACCGAAGGACCTACAAACAACTAGTATCTACGACAAAAGACAACTACTACGCCTCTAGGCTTATGGGAATCCGACCCGAAAAGACTATGGGGGGCGCTAAGCGGAATGGGCTTGGCTAAAACCAAAAATCATGTAGAACCGTTATGCTGTACTATAGACAAAATTAATATATATTTTACTTCTCTATCCTCACTCTCGATTGATGTAGAGATCATTGATCTCACCTCGCTTGTTCTTCACCCAGACTTCTCGGAAAATAGACAATTTTTTACATATATTACACCGGAGCTATTGCGTCGACATTTTATGCGCATATCGTCCGATGCTAAAGCTAAGGCATTGATGCCTCTCCGATGCTAAGGCATTGATGATCTCTCACACTCGTTTCTGCTGAAATGCTTACCGGCAATTTTCCCTAACTTGCTGCATTTACTTAACCAATCTCTGCAGACATCGTGTTTTCCTTCGTTATAGAAACATGCCTTGTTGACACTCATTAAAAAGGTGAATTCACCTACAGGTCCCTAGGATTACCGACTGATCTCGATTCTGTGTACAACCTCAAAAAGTTTAGAACGAATTGTCTACGAGCATAGACTTCAACATAGCATTTGACATGGTTGACCGTGTTATTCTGCTCAAAAAATGAGTGATGCTGGTTTTCCGACGCCCTAACTACACACTGGTACTGAATTCTGATACGCACATGCATGATATTTATGGAGAACCCAGGTAAGAAAAGTGCTATCGCTGAGTTAATTCGCCTTTACTAGAGTCGATTGAAGTTTCGTAGTTTGATTATATAGAAAGAATTTAAAACTCTTTTTAATATTAAGTTAAGCTGCATTTACTTTTATGTTATGCGTCTATATTACTTCATAGAGTGTACCGACAAACTATCTACTGAATTCATTCTAGAAGTCATATGTCACTTCGTTAATTTACAAACAAACGAAGTGCGGTTATATGTCGTCTGATCAAAATTCATCGAAAAAATGTTTAATAAGGGCAGCCAACTTTGACAAATTACTTGGAGGGATGCTTGGAAGGGCCTGTAAATAAATTAGCGATGTTGTATTATTTTCTAAATGCAATAATATTTTTTCATTAAATCTTATTTTTATGAATGACATGTTTAGGATTACTTTGAATTCATTGTTTTGAATTTGTATTATTTTTTAAAAAGATTTGGAGGAGTTATCAATGTACGGAAAGTTTGCTTCCTAATTTTTGTATGAACATCCAACGATTGTTGCCTATCGATATATTTTGTCTTTATTTTTACCTATGCATTTGCACATGAAAAAGATAAAGAGATCGATAGGGAAACAATCGTTGCTCTTGGGTGTAGCAGTAGACAACGGTTTCTTTCAATAGAAAGCCTTATTATATGATTTCAGAGTTTTTTCTTTGTTGAATAATAACTTGGCGACTTTTTTTTACATAAAATGTTTTTGTGGGGATTTCGCAACTTTTTGCGAATGTAGTTAGCACAAATATACTATCTGTGATATAATGTTTACAAAAAAATTATGAAAATATTAGTAAAAAGTTTATTTAACCTATTATAAATAACTAATAAATATGAAAACAACATTTAAAATGTAATTATTTTTTATAAATCTTTTCTGACAAAAATAACTGTAAAACAATTTTTGCCATAATTAATGCGTTCTTTTTATATGGCGGTCTTTTCATATAGTCGTACAGTTGTCTGATCGTGTTATATTACGAATGATAAATTAAACTCCTATTACAGAATCTATTGTTTTATATTATTATTTCAGTAACATTTCTTTTAACCCTTAGCGGCCACACCTCGTTTGCGAATCAAAGCGGCCACACCGGGGTACGGCCGTGCCCCACGGCGAAAAACGCTGTTGTACAAGTCATGTGTGTATTTTAAGGCTTTAAATCGGTTGGGTAATGTTTATTGAACAGTTTTTAAACGTTTTTAAGCATTGTTGTCCCTTAATTTATAGAACGAATTTTTAAATTGGTAATATATGAAAAAGTTCAGTGAAAATGGACTTTTTGAATATAAAATTCATAACTCGAACATTTTTCAATATTAAGGGCTAAAATTTTAGGATTCTACGTAAAAAATGTAGTACTACCATAAAAAAACTACAGTTTCTGCCTATCTTTCAAAAAGTATATTTATTTTGCAACATTACTGCAGGGAAGAGTGAAAAAAATTAAAATTCATAAAATTTATGTTTTTGATGTTATATTTATTTTACAATACAAATGTAGGCATGAAAAAAGTATAAATTAATGCAAAAATATATAAGAAATGGAAAATAGAAATTTTTTCTGCCCACTGCAGGTAGTACATAAAATAAATCGGTGTTCCTCGCACACGGGGACTTTACATGCGGAACATCCGAAACGCGCTTTCCTATCTAGTTTCCGGTCACAGTGTAGAATTTTGTCACAGTGTATAAACAATGAAGAATTTTTTATCCTGAAATTTGGGAATCGATGAAATTAATAATTCATATCTCAGGACCTATTGAACCGAATTTAATTGGACTAGGCTTAAATTAAAGATAAAAAAAGTAAAAAATATTGGCCATATCCAAAACTTGGAAATGACACTCAGAAAAGTACGGAAACGAAAAGTACGTTAAGTGCACATGAACTACGGTTATGTGAGCTGTACGGGAGTAGCTGTCACCGCGTGCTATATTAGAATATTTTTCGAAAATTTGTGTACCATATTGAATCCGCCATCTTGAATTTTGCAAATCCGTCTTGCGATTCATGATTAGCGACCTACAAAACCCCCGTTAACTAATTTTACCATTTATCCGACGGTTCTTTTTTAAATCACGACGATTTCAACGTTTCAGCCGTCATCTTGAATCCGCCACCTTGGATTTCATCAATCTACCTTACCAACTTTTAGAAGAAGTCAAAAACCAACAATTTGAGTCCAAAACTAATCGAATAGAACACCAATTTTCTTTCCCACAAACTTTTTGATTTCGAATTCTCAATTTTTGTTTGGTTTCCAGCCTTCATTTTGAGCCGCCATTATGAAATATAGCAAAAGGCCAGAACATTTTCAAAGGGGCTTGACCAGACGAACATTTTGCGCCCTTAAATGTCTTGATTGGTTAATTCAAGTTTTGTGTACACTGATTATCCGGTAGACGTGAAACGTCCCATATACATCTTTTGATAATTATTATCAAGACATATTCCTTGAATTATATTTATATTATCAAGACACTCATCACAAATATGGTCGGCGTGATGGTCGTGCGGGCTAAGGCGTCAGTCTTAGTCCGGCCGAACTGAACGTCGCGAAGGTCCCGAGTTCGAATCCCGGGAACCGGGGAACCTTGCTGGGCGAAAGTACGAATTTGGGACCGCTACCGACCCCCGTCGGCAGTTATCGGTACCGTTAACGTGTTACCCGCGGCCGGTTAGGAGTGGGTCTTATCTCGGATAAAGATGGGATAAGCCCCGCGTCGTACTCGCTATGGCACAGACCGTCGAATCTGCTGGTGGTACCGATATTGGGGTAGGGGGGGACTGGCTCTGGGTGGGTGTTGTGTGTGTATCTGACTAGTTCTGCCATGTACTGTCTGCCTTTGTCCTTTACCTCTCCACCCGAGAGCCGACCCGCAAATAGACATATTCGTCAGTAACGCGGGGGAAAATTACCTGTCCTTTGTCCTTGTCCTTTTTGTCCTTACTTATCACAAATATTTATGTAAATATATTTGAAATATATAACTTAGTAACTACACAAATTTTACCTGCAGAAGATGTAAATCCATGCCGATATGTGGTGCTGCGATGGGATAGAATGATACACCGTGATCATGACTCAGAGGCTGTACAGGTCTATAGGAATCAATATCAAGATGGTAGTCATTATCATCGCATTCTTCGGCCAGATATGGTGGTTCGACGATGGTTGTGTGCACGCTCAATGTACGGTGTAAAGAAGACGTAATTGCATCCCGATTACGAGCTTGGCGGTGTTGATGAAACAATAAAATTTTTGCAATGACAGTGTCTGGCGATTTTATTTCCGTATTTAGACGGAAACGCTCAGAACGTAATTCAGCTTTTTTGAGAGTTTGCCGTCTTGATAGTTGTGTTATAAGATGTGACTGATCCGATACAGAATCAAGGTTCTTGAAATTACAGTTGTCTGTTGATGTGAACCCGGTCACAGGCTCGGAACAACCAATAGCAGTATTAACTATAGAAGATACTAAAGGCACTTTTTCAAACTCTTCCCTGCAGATTTTCAGGGACTCTTTGTCTTTGTACTCAGAATAATGCTACAATTGAAATTATATTTATTATTTATTATCATTTTTAATGTACTTAAATCCTTTATTCATTTATCACGTAATACATTGAATATTTTAGGTTGTTTACATTATAGGTTATTTTTCATGCATATATCTAACATATTAATGGCATTACTATGATAAGCCTATTATAACTTCATACCATATTGCCACTAAAAGTACTTTTTCAATTCATCTGTAATAACCTAATTTCCTCAATCAATATGTACTTTCAGAAGGGATGGGAGGAAATGGAATGGAAAGAAGCTGGCGGTGTGTGTATAGTAGAAGGGGCCTTTATTTCATCGCCTTATATTAGTCCCCGGGAAGGGACGGTGGCATGTCGAGGATACTTTATAAGGTACACGGCGTAGTGGCAATCAATCATCAAGTGTTGCATTAGGTTTAAAAATCAAGTGCATAGGAAATAAATGCATGCGCGCGTTTTTATGCCTAAGGCTGCGAATGCCAGCCATATAATGGTAAAAGATTATAGGTCTATTAGATTAACATCGCGTTATTGTAAATGTTACAGAACAAAATAAAACCTCAACTGTCCACAAATCAGAATGCGTATAGGAAGCATAAGTCTGTAGATTCTTATTGAGGCACAGCGTGAGATCTTTCCATCTTCGTAGAAATTGCGAGGCGATGAGTGACCATCGCACAGAATTTCAATGTTCATTGGCGACTCAACTCGGTGGCAATCGCCGCTAGCCGGAAGTCCCCGCGTCAATATCGAGCACTGGTACAAGTTCGCGATTATATGCAGAAATTTGAGAGTGTACGGTTCAATCGAGCACTGATTAATTTCAGTGATACAGAGTTATAACATAGATATAAGTTGGAGAACCCACGATTTGCCAGAACACCACATCGGTAGATATTAAACATTCAAGGAAAAGGCAAAAACTTAGGTAATTAATAACTTAAAATTCATCGCCCTAATATAGCTTCCTCCCCTTTTACTAACTTTCAATTTATTTATAAGATATTTATAGGAAGTCCCATTTACGGTATTCGGGGGAAACCATATTTTTCTCAAAGAATAAAAGCGGAAATAATATAAAATTAGGAATAATGAAACGATGTAACATGGGTCGGTTTTTAACAAATTAATTTAACAAATTAAACAGTATTTAATTTGTTAAAATCCGACCTACGTTTACATTGTTTCATTATTATCATGAGTCCTGGGCGAGAAAGAGCAAAAAGCTGAATTTACAATTAAAAAGGTTATCGGTAACATCGGGTTATAATCAGACGGTAATGTCACGGTCTACCTTGTAGAGTGAGTGATTCTTTGTCATCCACATTTGGTAGATCGTCCACAGACGTCTTGAGAACGAGGGTTGGATTTTCGCATCTTGCGAGGTGCATCCTATTCTGTACAAAAGTCTTTCCACCAAGAAGAATAGTAAGCGGCGCTCAAGGCAGATCTGCACCAACAAGCCTTGCTGATGATTCCAGTAGGTGCAGATCGGGATGAAATGCCAGAGGTGGAGTTCTCTCATTTTTTCAACAATGGAATTCTGCTTCATTCGTCTGATGATAAAGAAATAACCTTTTCAATTAAAAATCGGGAATTTTTCATCGTGATTGATATATGTTTTCTCCTCATGAATGCATGCGAGTTAGCCGAGAGGGGGAATACATAGATTACTCATTGGTATGGCATACGCCGTATTTAAAGTATTTAATTTGATAAAATTAGGAATTGTTGTTAAAACATTAATCTATTATAAATTAAATATAATTTTATTCCCATTCAATAGAATTGTATCATTTAACATAACCTTTACCCAGTTATTTGGGAAGTCCCTAAGGGACCAGGGTAGGGTAACCAGACTTATTATTATCTAATTAAAATCAATAAGGTTATTCTCCCAACTCCCCACCAGTAAAATTACTTGTCCCAGAAGGCCTACACCACTTACCCGTAAAACACTTCTACAGGATTGGGCGAACTGGGCACTCAGAAAATTTACAACATTATGATATTTCATATCCAATCCTTAATATCCAACGAGAGACGGGAGTTAAAATAAATGCATCATTTTCATTGTTTGAATTGAGTATTTTAGTAATCATTTGATGGTTTATTTAAGACTTAATAAAAATAATCAGGTATTAATAAGTTATAATTTTAAGTATTTTTATTTTTGTTATTTTTTTGTGAGGGTTAACTTTAAGCATAATTCTGATCAATTTTCTTTCAAATTTAAATGTTATTTTTAAATAGAATTGAAACTTTAATATAATTCGTATTAAATTATAATTATTTCAATGTAGTATCGGTTGAGATTCGATCACGTACTAAACAACTAAATAAATTATATATCAAAGGAATTGTTTGAAAATTTATGTTGAAAAATTCAGTATTTATTACCTAAACTTGAGGTATAAAATTACATGAATTATTTTATGAAATAATTATTAAATATTTTTCTTTTAATGTATTTAATTTGCAGTACAGTTATTTAATGTTTCCAACTTTTAATAGGAAAATTAATTTTACATAACTGATTATATTTATTTATTTATTTATTAATATATATTTATTAATATATTTATTAATCAAGGGATAAATAAATACCCAATTACATAAAGAATTATAACAGAAAAATCCGTAACGATGGCCAAAAGAACCAACTATATACATATTATGGCAATGTGGAGTCAAACACAAAGAAAACAATTAAGCGGCGATTTAACTATGATGATAATATAATAATACTTCTTATTGCTTTATGTAATTCTAATCCTTAACAAAATAGAACATTATATATTTCTGGTAAAAAATACTCTTCAAAGCGTTTATTTACTGTGTTCTTTTCTTTTTTAATATAATAATTTTCAATCTCTTTACGTTTGCGGTTATTCGTTTCAGATGCTAAGATTTTTACTTTAGGATAATCAAAATCATGTCCAGTTTCTTGTCTATTTTTCGTTAGTGCTGTATATGGATTCTTTTCCAAAAATATTGCGTCTATGTTTTTTAAGTCGTGTACTAAGGAGTCTGCCAGTTTCTCCAATATACACACAGTCACAATGATGGCAAGGTATAGAATTAACTACACCACTTTTTTAAAGTTTTTGTAGTCGATCTTTAAAAGGCTTAATTCCTCCGATGTTAGTATTGATCTGTTTGTTAACAACGCGAACATTGTAACACGCCGGTTACATACTCCTCTCCAAAACCTCGGAGCTCTATGCTAAGACGATAATATACCGACGGAGTGGACAGTAATATACCGACAGAGTGGTCGGTAAGAAGCGACGAGCTTTATAAAAGATCCAAGAGACGACTCGGCGCGATGGTCGCGGAGCGCGATAACGATACGTCCAGAAGTCAGTCTGGTCTCGGACCTTGAAATCGAGACATCACCAGCGAGAACGAGTGCGGCCGATTTTGAATGTTAAGTTCGAGTGCGAGTTTTGGAGAGTTTCCTTTCGTGCGAATTGTGTTCTTGGAGCAAGTACGAGAGGGTTTCATATCCAATCCTTAATATCCAACGAGAGACGGGAGTTAAAATAAATGCATCATTTTCATTGTTTGAATTGAGTATTTTTGTAATCATTTGATGGTTTATTTAAGACTTAATAAAAATAATCAGGTATTAATAAGTTATAATTTTAAGTATTTTTATTTTTGTTATTTTTTTGTGAGGGTTAACTTTAAGCATAATTCTGATCAATTTTCTTTCAAATTTAAATGTTATTTTTAACTAGAATTGAAACTTTAATATAATTCGTATTAAATTATAATTATTTCAATGTAGTATCGGTTGAGATTCGATCACGTACTAAACAACTAAATAAATTATATATCAAAGGAATTGTTTGAAAATTTATGTTGAAAAATTCAGTATTTATTACCTAAACTTGAGGTATAAAATTACATGAATTATTTTATGAAATAATTATTAAATATTTTTCTTTTAATGTATTTAATTTGCAGTACAGTTATTTAATGTTTCCAACTTTTAATAGGAAAATTAATTTTACATAACTGATTATATTTATTTATTTATTTATTAATATATATTTATTAATATATTTATTAATCAAGGGATAAATAAATACCCAATTACATAAAGAATTATAACAGAAAAATCCGTAACGATGGCCAAAAGAACCAACTATATACATATTATGGCAATGTGGAGTCAAGATCATCTTCTGCGATGACTCATTGATCTCTATCCTCTATATCAGGGGGATTCTGGGGAAGGAGGGCCTGTCGCTCAATCAGCACGCTCATCTAAAGGGAAAATCGGTAGAAACAGCGCTGCACAGCGTAGTGCACAATAGAGAAAGCATTATATAAGGAGTACATACTAGCGGCGTTTGTGGACATTGAAAGAGCCTGAGAAATGAGATCACAGAAGCGCTGATGAAGGCAAGTCTACCAGCCTTTATCACTAACTGGATCGACCGGCTGCTTCTATGCAGGACGGTCGGCTCGAAATTAGGGACCGGGGAGGTTAGGAGATCAGTGGGCAGGGGTACCCCGCAGGGTGGGGTACTCTCATCCCTATTGTTGCTCTCTATCGACGACATCTTGAAATCCCTCAGCCGAACATGGGTACGGATGGTGGCCTATACCAATGATATTATACTCATGTTAATGGGGAAGGATCTACCTATAATAAGTGAGTTGCTGTGTAGTGCTTTGAGGAAGTTAGAAGCTTAGGCTCACAAGTGTAGTTTGACAGTGAATACATCCAAGACAGAGCTGGTGTTGTTTATGAACCGGAGAATCATACCTGATACCAGGTGATGATGACGAAAGTCATTTAAGGGGATCACGATGGACCGTGTTGGCCTCCGAATGTTGTGAGGGGGTATAGCCCTCCCCCTCCAACCCCTTCAAACCTAACCTAATCTGCATATTACTAAATGAACACATTAGAAAACAAAACGTACTGTAATAATAATTGTAGTTTAATCGTGGAGGATGCAAAGAGAAGATATTAGGATTCTTTATGTCAAAACTAGAAGAATAAAGTTGAATTTTATTAATAAAATAGTCACAGTCTATATTGTTACGGGTTAATTTATGCAAAACAATTTAATCGTTTACTCTAATAATTGACTATATCGAGGGCAAATAAAATTCTCTTGAAACTTCCATATAGTTATGGGAGAATATGTACAAGGGTTCACCACCAAGCGTATAAGCGTATAAAATTTATTCATGTGACTTTCGTAGAGAGGAGCGCAAATTTGAGAAGCGTAGAGTAAGACTGGTCTGCTAACTAAGATTAAGTAAAGAGATTTTATGGTATTTATGCTATTGAAATAAGTGCACATTCTTTTTATAAATCCTAGCATTATAAGTGCCTTTCTAGTATTGTAATTTAGATGGTCAGCAAAAGTTAATTTCGTGTCCAGGATATTTCCAAGGTCTAATTTGGATGCAGTTTTTTAGAACTTTACCATTTAATTGGTAGTTACAGGATACTGCATATCATTTTTGTCGAGGTTCAATTTCATGCCATTACAAAGACACCACTCCGATAAGCGAATAACGTCCTCTTGCAATAAAGAGTAGAAAAAGAAGTGGACGTAGGTGAGATCCCTAAGGGACTCCAGATGAAACTGTGATTTTTTGGAAAAATAGTTATTGTATTTTACTATTGGAGATCTATCGGTAAGGTAACTTTGTAGCCAAGAAAAGAGTTGATCTTTCATGGCCATTGGTTTAGCTTACAGAGTAACAGCAAATGATCGACCACGTCAAATTCTTTCGAAAAGTCTGTGAAGATCATATCTACTTGACGATTGATTTCCAAATGACTCATAACAAATTGAGTGAAAGTCATTAAATTCGACACTGTTGATCTTTCAGGCATAAAACATGTTGATATGGTGTTACAACAGGACTAACTATCCTAAATAACTCATCGGTGACAAAGCTATCCAATATTTTAGGCAATGCACTAATAATAGCAATTGGTCTACAATTAGAGACAAACGATCTATTATTATTTTTACAAATTGGCGCAATATAACTCTGCTTCCCAACATCAGACAATATTCCTATTCGTAGGGATAGAGTAAATAATATTAATATAAGAAATTTTCATAGAATGAAAATTCTAATGAATCTTTTCTTGGTGAAGTCGGTCCCTCAAATAAATTTAAATTTAAATTTAAAAAAAACGTTTCGGCATCCTGATGTGTGCCCTCTTCAGTTTATTTTTACAATTCTAAAACAGGTATAACATAATTCAATTTTTCAAAATAACATAATGATAAAACTTACAAATTTTACAACAGTCAAAAATAAAAAGGTACTCACATGGTTGTAAAGAAATAGAAACTAAAATCACGCGAAGAAACATTAACATATCAAAGTAGTGTTGGTGAGTGGAGTACGAATTTTGACAGCATCTATCAATATAATTATGATGACTTTAAATCTACTGATGGATAAAAGTATGATAACATATTGAAAAAAAAAACTACCAAAAAAACTTACTGATAGAAGTGGAAAGACCGATCTTAGGTCATTTCCCGTCGAAGAAGTTAATTGACGTTTCTCCATACTCACTAACTATCCCCCTCTCTTAACAACACTCGAAATCACTGTACAGTGAAACACAAAGAAAACAATTAAGCGGCGATTTAACTATGTTGATAATATAATAATACTTCTTATTGCTTTATGTAATTCTAATCCTTAACAAAATAGAACATTATATATTTCTGGTAAAAAATACTCTTCAAAGCGTTTATTTACTGTGTTCTTTTCTTTTTTAATATAATAATTTTCAATCTCTTTACGTTTGCGGTTATTCGTTTCAGATGCTAAGATTTTTACTTTAGGATAATCAAAATCATGTCCAGTTTCTTGTCTATTTTTCGTTAGTGCTGTATATGGATTCTTTTCCAAAAATATTGCGTCTATGTTTTTTAAGTCGTGTACTAAGGAGTCTGCCAGTTTCTCCAATATACACACAGTCACAATGATGGCAAGGTATAGAATTAACTACACCACTTTTTTAAAGTTTTTGTAGTCGATCTTTAAAAGGCTTAATTCCTCCGATGTTAGTATTGATCTGTTTGTTAACAACGCGAACATTGTAACACGCCGGTTACATACTCCTCTCCAAAACCTCGGAGCTCTATGCTAAGACGATAATATACCGACGGAGTGGACAGTAATATACCGACAGAGTGGTCGGTAAGAAGCGACGAGCTTTATAAAAGATCCAAGAGACGACTCGGCGCGATGGTCGCGGAGCGCGATAACGATACGTCCAGAAGTCAGTCTGGTCTCGGACCTTGAAATCGAGACATCACCAGCGAGAACGAGTGTGGCCGATTTTGAATGTTAAGTTCGAGTGCGAGTTTTGGAGAGTTTCCTTTCGTGCGAATTGTGTTCTTGGAGCAAGTACGAGAGGGTCGATTTACAAGACGACCCCAGGGCCTGCAAAAGCCGCCCTTCGTCTTTTTGTCAAGACCGTGCGAGGTGACGGGCACGAAGAGCCACTCCTGTCCGGAGAGACAATTGTAAGTGGCCTCGTGCCGATTCCCTTTTTTTGGAAGAAATAATAAGTATTGTTTTTTGATTAAATAAAGAGATCATTTTTGGCAACCATCCTCCCTTGCATGCATCCGGTCCTACCGACGGTAAAAAGACGGATTGCAGTGTGCGGCAATCCCCGCGAGTTTTCGAGCCCCTTTTCAGGCGCGGAAGGAGGCGAGAAATCGTCCCCCTCTGGGACGAGATCTCTTGCTCTCGGGAGTGCGAGTGCGGGTCGCGAAACGACC
Source organism: Trichopria drosophilae (assembly GCA_030407085.1). Classification (NCBI taxonomy): domain Eukaryota; kingdom Metazoa; phylum Arthropoda; class Insecta; order Hymenoptera; family Diapriidae; genus Trichopria; species Trichopria drosophilae. The sequence goes on from CM059586.1 coordinate 53,073,624, forward strand.
CCGAGTCAGCCGGGCTCGGGCAATTAATAGTTCGGACGGGCGAACAACGTCGTCGGGCCTCTACCTGGCGCAACGTCCCCGAAGACGTTAAAGTCTCCACCTGAGACGGTAGCCGGCCCCGAGACGGCGGCGGTAAAACGCCGAATAAGTAATACCAAAAAACGACATTACAACATGTTATTTTTTCAAAGTTTTCGCGATTCTCTCAGTTAACCCTTTGACATATGGAAGTGATGTGGTGGTTTCAGGTTTAGACTCATCAATCGGGCGTTCTACATTTTTATTATAATAATGCGTAAAAATAAAAATAAAAATATAATATGTAAAAATCACTGGAAACCTTATATATACAAGTCTGATCGGCTGCTTCATTCTAATTTATTTTTCGATATCTTTCTATTTTTCTATCATTCTAATTTATAATTATATTTATTCAAATATTCAGATACAACATCATAATTTAATGTTTCTAGAATAATATTCGGAAAACTTAAAGTCTAAAGATAAGTTAATGTTGGAAACGTTATTTGCAAGAAAGGATTTAAGGACTAGCGGCGGATGGTAAGGATCTAACCCAATTAATGGATCAATGAATTCTTGCACGATAACATCTCTATTTGACGAGAATACTAAATCAAGTAAGCCATCGTTGAAAACCAAAAATGTTAATGTGTTGATGTAGACCGAGAGACGAGAAACTGTCAGAAATAATAGTAGCTGCGTGTTTTGCCACCAAGTTGTCAATTTGATTCGAATCACATTTAGCTCCATCTTCATCATTAGTCCAAATTGCCTTGGGTAGATTATAATCCTCCATAATCATCAACTGGTGATCTGGGTAACGAATTTGAATGTCGTCGACTAATGTAGAATGGTTTAAGTAAGAAAGGTGCGAAGAGACCGTTCTTATGTAGACAACCCTACAAATGAATTTATTAAAGTTAACCATGACCATATAAGTGCTCAATTTCTAGATCTGGAATATCTATTTCGGAGCTTGGGATGTTCTTCCTAACTGCGATGAGTACTCCTTCTGCTATTGCAGCAACTGACGCAGGTCTATCTCTACGGTAGATGTTGAACTCTTGTAAGCCCAAGTCTCCATCCAGAATATCTTCATGGAGCCATGTTTCCGTTAGAGAAATTATATTATATTTATCACATGCAGTTGAAACAGTTATGATAAAATCCTTAAGCTTAGTACGCAAACCTCGAACATTTTGGTAATATATCAGTAATGCATTACCAGTGCTGTCTGGTTCAAGATTTTGAACCGCTTTCTGATTGACCAGTCTTTTGTTTATTATGGTCATTGACAATCACTTGAACATTATGTCTAAGTATAATTCTCTTATTTAAACCTTCTACTTTAAGGAGATTTAACTCTTCAATCTCTTGTTTAAAATAGGCATGCTGTGCTTTCGTATAATCAGCTCTTATTCTACCATTTCCCAAATTGACATCCTTTTTCTTTCTTAATATAGTAACCACATCTTCTCGTTTTAGGTACATAACGCAAAGTGGACGACATTTATTGTCTTGCCGTTTACCAAGGCGAATAAACATTGCGTTTTCAAAATTAGCGATGTGGATATTTGAAAGAAATTATTTTGCTTCAATTATGCCGAACTGTTGTACCTCTTGTGATGAAGGGTCTCGTGTTTCCATGCAGGTGAACATAAATAAATGTAGCGAGCGAGACTCACGTTGAGCAATTTCACACATGAGGGCTGATATCTCTTTCATATACTTTTTCATTTATTTTTACTATTTTTGTTTGCATAGAATATAGTCTTGTAATGGGGTTGTTGATAGATTGAATCAATTGCGGCATGTAAATTGGAGACGCAGCCATCACATTTCCAAATTGGTCCAGAATATTTTACAATGCGATCATTTTTGCATATATTGCATTTAACAGCCATATTGCTTTAATTAAATTAGCACTATAAATTGCGCTAAGTACCGTTCCAAACAAAAAAATCTGACCTCAAAAAGTTAGTTTTCGAGAACTTTAAAAATCTCAGAAAATATCACTCTTAGTGAATGTGCGATTTAAGCAAATATGACAGAGCAAAGCCAACTTCGAGATAAAGTATATTTTTATATTCCACACTGTTTGCGAACGGGGAAATTCGTTTATTCTGCCGCGCACAATATTTCTAAATTATTATACAGAGTCGTTAATTAAAATGTTTTTGTGGAGTTAATGGTGACTTAATTATATTTTTTCATTCACCGAAAATCCAATTCAAAATCATTCATATAAACTCGTGAGCGGTGGAGATACGCGTCTCTCACCAACTCAAGGCCGGCATTTTTATATCGACTGGGTCTGAAATTATTCTTTTTATGATTTATGACCACAATTCGATTTAATTTCATGGTCCTTCGAGCCGGATAACCTGTCTAATGTAAAATCCAGAAAATCTTGCATTTTTTCATCGAGTTTTGTGCGAGCACGAGTTTAAATTTGGAGTGCGTGTTATTAGCATTCTCCGTTTTTGCGACTCTTTTTTGTGCGCGTAGAGACATTAAGCCGATTGCAATTCGGCACTTCATCCAGTGCATCGCCTATGGACCAGGAGTTCTGAAAAACTTGAATTGCGGAGCTTCAAGTAACAAGTGTGTGCTATTTCGCCATTTTTGCCCATAAGCGTTGGTTGAGCGGCCATTTTTTAATTGTTTCATATGCGCGTTTATATGCACAATTTGGCAACTCCGATTCTCACATTTTGGAATCGGTCTCAATAGAAGCCGTGATATGCAATTCGTGAATGGGCATTCACGCGTCAACATTCAGTGTTTGTATTTTCCGCGGTTAGAGTGATCGACCTACGGTGCACATTACGTTCACGTGTATTAAGAGGCGACACATTTGGATACTTTGTTATGATGACATATTTTGACATTTCGTTGCCTGAAACGCTACGTTGTGATGTTGCGAGTCTGCTTATGGGTCCTTTGACCAAGCAGAGGACGCACTTCCAATCTATGATTAAGTTACTAGAATCGTCTAGAAAACTGAAACCAGAAGCAGTCACACCAGCTATAATTAAGTCTCGTGAAATTATTTTTTAATTAACGGTTTTACGTCTAGATTCACACACTCGGCAACAACGGGATTTATCGGTGGACGGTGAGAAAGAATTTAGAAAATTTTCGGATTTGGAAAAGTTTTTGACGCAACGCATTCAGGCATTAACAATCTCCAAATTTAAGGCTCCGTTGTTTTCTAATACGAGTTCCTCTACTAAGGTGCAATATACTGCCTATATCATAAATTCGTCACCGGCGTGTTTACTTTGCGATTCGTCTCATGATCTTTCGGTTTGTGAAACTTTTAATAAAATGACCTGTGCTGAACGACTTAAAATTGTACAAAAGCGTCGCTTATGTTATAATTGCTTGAAGGCTGGTCATACGCCAAGTCGTTGTATGCGTAAAGGTAATTGTCCGAAATACTGTAAGAAGCATCATGCGACTTTGTACAAAATTAGAGTCTCCCTCCGTGTCGGAAACGCCCATTACCCTTTCCTCCCACTTTGCTGCACCAAGCACGGAAAAATCGCGTAACGTCGCTGTATTATTGTCCACCGCTTGTATTCGTGTTTCTACATCTGAAGGTCGCACTATGCTTGTTAGAACATTGATTGACCCCGGGTCAGAACGTTCATTTATTGTAGAAAATATTGCTCAAATTCTACGTTCGGAAAGAAATTGCTTTTCCGCTAACCATTAACGGTATCGATAATCAATCGGCTGGACATGTACGACAGTGTACGCGTATAAAATTGATGTCCCGGTTTAATGAAAATGATGTAGTTTTTTGCGAAGCGTTGATTATTAAACACGTCACACAACTTCACACAATGATTGGTCGCATCTTCGCGGATTGCAATTGGCTGACGATGATATTTCAGGTTCGAGAAAAATTGAAATGATAATCGGAGCAGATGTTTATGGATGCATATTACGTTCAGGTTTACGTAAGTCCCAAAATGGGCCTATTGCTCAGCACACCATGTTCGGGTGGATTGTCACCGGAAAAGTGCCACAAACATCTGATCTATGCATGTGATTTCTAATGAAAATTTATATGATTCAATCGCGAATTTTTGGTGCATAGAAGAATTACCGAAGAAAACTTTTCTTAGTTCTTCGGATCAAACATGTGAAGATCCATTTCGGAAAACCACTACGCGAGATAAAAATGGCAGATATACTGTTGCGCTGCTATTTAAACAAGAGCCGCCTCTTGAGATAGGCAATTCGTATGAAATTGCACTTCGCGCATATCACCGCTTGGAGCGTCGTCTAAGTCGCGATTCAAATTTGTGAAAGGATTATCATGAATTCTTATCCAACTATCTTTCATTAGGACACATGCTACCTTCCGAACCTTCCACATCAGCGCACACCTATTTTATTCCACATCATCCTGTAATAAAGCCGCATAGAACATCCACCAATAAACATTTACTCGCTGGTCCCAAATTGCACCAAGAATTAACCGCTGTCTTATGTCGCTGGCGCCTCCATCGATATGTTTGTATGGCCGATGTTACAAAAATGTTTCGGCAAATTAACGTACGTTCTGCTGACACTCCATATACACTTATTCTGTCGCGTCCTTCTCCAGATGCCCCTATACAACCGTTTCGTTTAACGACCGTTACCTATGGGACCGTGCCCGCTCCATTCTTGGCATTGCGCGTTCTCCAACAATTGTCTGAGGATGAAGCACTTAATTTCATTCGTGCAACTAGAGAGATTTCTAAAAATGTGTATGTGGCTGATGTGCTCTTTGGGGCTTATACAATTCCCGGGTGCCTGTCACTCCGTGATGAAATCATAGCTCTAATGAGTGCTGGGTGCCTTCCACTTCGTAAACGGAGTGCAAATGCACCCGAATTACTTTCAGGTCTTTCCTCAGCTGATTGTGAAGTAGATCTCCAGAAACCAAGGAATGTCATGGCTGCCTCAAGCCGACTTACTGAAATTTACATCGACTTATCGAAATGCCGTCTACTTTCACTCTCTAGGATTAGTTGCCCCCGTGGTAATTGTAACCAAGATTATACTTCAACAGCTGTGGTTGAAAGGTTTGGATTGGGACAGAACACTCCCAGAGGAAACAGCTGATACACTAAGAACACATTGAGTGCGCTGCTGTCTTATTGGAGATAGCCGCACTGCCAATCGAAGTTAAGCTGAGAGACCTCGTAAGGGAATGCAGATCTTTAAAATTGAGTGAGCTGCTCACTCAAAATAAGTGAAACGCGTGACCACATGCGCGGAAAGACGCGCACTCTTGTAGAAGTTTGCAGCTTTCCCGCCTTGTGAGACTTTTTCGTCATATCATATACAACCGCTGAACCGGCTTATAAGCAAGCAAAGACTAAAATTATTCTGTATAATTATTTTTAAAATTATAAATACGTAAATATAAAATTAACAAAAATCAATTTTTACACATTTCTTTTGTTATTTTAATATCACATTCGACATTTCTAATTACACGTAACATTTGTATGTAAAGTGGGTAATTTCTAATGTGTTAAGCAATTTGTTGCCTTCTTATATTGCCTTTTTAAAGAGCCTTACAAATTAAAAATATATGAATGGATTATTACGAGTGACGGCTTATTTTTTTTGCAAAAAGGTTCTATACAACTTCACCGCATGAATGTTTACAAATTTGTTGCCGAAATACTAAAATTATTCAGAAAATATATTTCTGTGTGTGTCTTGCGTTCATAAACTTGATGAAATTTGTTTCAAACCAATCGATTAAAGTTATCACATTCAAAAAGTTGTAACAAAATTATAAGAAATTTAAGCCCGACTCCTCTTTTTCAATATTTGGACAAAAGTGTCAATCTAGTTCAGTTATGATCACTTGACATCAATTTCCGTTTCAACACAAATTTTATAACTATATACTTGTAGTAATTTGGATTTCAGTATTGGTTATAACCTGTGGTAATTATAAATTTGTTATAAAATATCACAAATGAATCAGATTGCCATTTCCCAAATGTGCAAAAAGCCACATCGTGCTTACATTCACTTCAACTTTTTGAACATGAGAATTTCAACCGATTGGTTTAAGACAAATTACTTCAAGTTTCTGGAGGTAAAAGGTATCCAGAAACTTGAAGCAATTTGTCTTAAACCCATCGGTTGAAATTATCATGTTCAAAAAGTTAAAAGAAAATAATAAAAAATTCAACGTCGACGAGATTTTTATCTTTTTATTTTAACTTTTTGAGCATTATAATTTCAACCGATGGGTTTAAGACAAATTGCGTCAAGATTCTGGAGGTAAAAGGTATCCAGAAACTTGAAGGAATTGGTCTTAAGCGCATCGGTTGAAATTATCATGCTCAAAAAGGTAAAATAAAAAAGTAAGAAAAAGTCGAGTCGACGTTAAATTTGTTATTAGTTTGTTTTACCTTTTTGAGCATGATAATTTCAACCGATGGGTTTAAGACTAATTGCTTCAAGTTTCTGGAGGTAAAAGGTATCCAGAAACTTGAATTATTGGTCTTAAACCAATCGGTTAAAATTTTCATGTCTTTTGGCTAACATTGTTTTCATTATTTACATAAATTGTATTTAGAAAATGGAGCATAGGATTACTTTGAAGTAAGAAAGTAAATGTTTCAATCCGATCGATTCCAGTTATCACATTCAAAAAGTTTAGACAAAATAATAAAAAAATTAAGCACGATACTGCTTTTTGCACATTTAAGGGAAAAGTGTCATATTATTTATTTGAGCTATTTTACTAAAAGTATAAAGTTTTAAAATTGGTGTTTAAACACAAATTGATGGCAAATGATCATAACTGAACCAGATTACCACTTTCTCCCAAATATTGGAAAAGTGTCGGGCGTAAATTTTTTGTAATTTTGTTTCAGCATTTTAAACGTGCTTAACTACTTCTAATCGGTCTGAAACGAATTTCACAAAGTTTATAACAGCAAGACATATTCAGAAATATAATTACATATAAATCAATTCAAGGCCAGTATTATATTTTTGATCTTCGAATAGAATAGATCAATTTTTATAAAAAAAAGTCCATTTCACTATTATCGGTGAAAATTGTTCTGCTCTACTCTAAGATAACAAATGTAATTTTTGCCTTAAATTAATTTACAATTATATTTCTGTATATGTCTTGCGCTCACAAATTTGGTGAAATTTGTTTCAATCCGATTGATTCAAGTTATCCTTTTGTTACAAAATCATTCTTCTATATGGTTGTGAGCGGTAATGCGCTCCGCATGCCGCTCAAGTACTTGAGAAGACTGCCATCTTTTTCACAATACGGCAGCTTTCCCGCGATTTGAGACGGCTGCTGGCTCAGCATTTTGAGTGAGTCACTCACTCAATCTTGAGCGAGCTGCTGTGCAAGCGGAGAGAGTGCGCTGCGCACATGCGCGAAGGACAGCTGTTCTCTCAACGACTTCTCCGTGTACATGGAGTAGTTTTTGTTCGGATCTCTCTGCTCTCACGGATTTGCATATATGTACCTCTCTGGCTTTCATTCGATCGAATGAATTTCGAATATTTTTGGAGTTCGTACAACTTTGGTCGCAGCGAAAACTCGCGTCGCTCATGTCAAAGTCTATATGTCAATACCGCGCTTAGAACTGTGTGGCGCAGAGTTGCTTTCGAAACTGTTAGATTGGATTTCCGAAACACTAGGCCTGGATGGCATTCCAATTTCCGCATGGACAGACTCAACTGTTGCTCTTCGTTGGATTAGAGGTAGTCCTTCGCGATAGAAAGTCTTTGTCGCGAACAGAGTTTCATCTATAGAATCTCGTTTACTTCGAGCCACGTGGCGTCATGTACCTACGGATCATAACCCAGCTGATCTTGCCTCCCGAGGTATTTCTGCGCGGGATATTGGTAACAGTCAGTTATGGTAGCATGGTTCCGCCTGGTTGTCGCAATCCATCGATCATTGGCCAAATCTGGTTCAGGTAGGGCAGCCCGTAGATGTTGATTTGGAAGAACGTGGCATTCAAGTTCTTGCAGCGGTTCTACGTGAGTGGGATCTAGTCCATCGATATTCTGATTGGGCAAAATTACTTCGCATTACAAGTTTATTGTTTCAATTTATCCACAACCTGCGTAATGGTAAATCCAATGGCTGTTTTCTGTATGACGTTACTTTCTATGATTGTGATCGAAAATTTTGGTTTCGTTACATACAGCAACGATCCTTTGAAGAGGAGCTCCAAATATTACACGCTGCGGGTACTCTTCTTAGAAAGAATCGTCTTGCGTCATTGGATCCATATTTAGATGAGGATGATGTATTACGTGTGGGCGATCGCTTGGAAAATGCTTCCGTTCCATTTGCCCGCTCGCATCCCGTTCTACTCAGCGATCATCATCTCACACGTTTAATAGTGCGAAAAGGACATATTCGGTCATTTCTTGGTAGTCTACAGTTGACGCAGCGTATACTCCAAGATGAATTTTGGATATTGCGCGCCAGGGATCTCATCGAACAATGCATTCGCACTTGCGTAATTTGCTGCCGTCAAGATGCTACATCCATCACTCAAAAAATAGCACCATTACCAACAGAACGCGTAACTCCTGCACCTCCATTTTCTTCGGTGGGTGTTGATTACGCTGGTCCATTTTATGTTCGATCACTCAACGGCCGAGGTCATCAGTCGCATAAGTCCTACTTAGCTTAATTTGTTGGTCTTCGTATCAAAGCTCTTCATTTGGAGCTAGTTGTGAACTGCTCCACTCCTGCGTTTCTCGCAGCTTTTCGCAGATTCTGCTCGCGCCGCGGCGTGTCAAAACTTGTCATGAGTGATAATGGCAAGAATTTCAGACGTGCGGATTTGGAGATTCAGAGGGTTCTTCAGCAGATTGCTAAGGATACCGATTTTAAAGTCGCAATGATAGCTCAGGATATCACGTGGCGTTTCATTCCTTCTTCCGCTCCCCATTTTGGAGGATTATGGGAGGCGGGTGTTAAGTCCGTGAAACATCACCTATATCGGATTGTTGGGAGCCGAACTTTAACGATTGATGAGTTTCAGACACTGCTTTGTCAAGTCGAAGCGTGCCTGGACTCACGCCCGTTAACGGCCTTACATTTCGATATAGATGATCTAGACACATTAACGCCAGGCCATTTTCTCATTGAGCGGCCATTGAAATCCACTCCTGAGCCATCCCTTCTTTCCAAACAAGAATCACACCTTAGTCGTTGGCAATTAATTCAGAAAATGCGCGACCATTTTTGGCAGGCCTGGCATGCAGATTATCTGTCAATTCTACAGCGACGTAATAAGTGGCGCAGCGAGCGTCCTAATATATCGGTTGGTGATGTAGTTTTAGTACTGCTCGCAAACTACCCTCAATGTAAGTGGCCATTACAGAAAGTTGTTGCATACCATCCTAGCACCGATGGCCTCGTGCGTATTTGTGAGATTCAGACCTCCTTATTAAAGCGCCCGGTACAAAAACTATGCAAATTGCCCATATATTAAATGCATTATTTTATTAGTTGTAGGACTTTCGATGTATTCAAAGATGCGTGTGTTGCCAAGGTAACACGGTGTGCGGTGTGTTCGTAAAACTTCTGTAAGGATAATGTGTACGGAAAAACCTACCTTACCGACCATTAGGTCGCTTCGATCGCAATCTATTCCATGCGATACCGAGCGGCCCCAATTCCGATTAGAACCTCGCTCGCTGCACTACGAAAGTATATTTTTCGATTCCGCACTGTTTGCGAACGAGGAAATTGGTTTATTCTGCCGCGCACAATATTTGTAAATTTTTATATAGAGTCGTTAATTAAAGTGTTTTTGTGGAGTTAATGGTCACTTAATTATATTTATTCATTCACCGAAAATCCACTTCAAAACCATTCATATAAATTCGTGAGCGGTGGAGATACGCGTCTCTCACCAACTCGAGGCCGGCATTTTTATATCGACTCGGTCTGAAATTATTCTTTTTATGATTTATGACCACAATTCGATTTTATGTCATGCTAAAAAGCTGGAGGCCATCTTCAGAAAATATTTCATATTTAAATTTTCCCATGAACTGAAAATCATATTTGCACAATTTAGAATCAACTGAACGACAAGATACTGAATTATACCATCTGCATATTTAATGCGATGAACTCAATTATAAATTGAATTTCATTTCGAAAATTCAATTATAATAGGATCCTATGAGATTAAGTGAATAATTCAAATAAGTGAGTTTAACCCGTTAACGTTAAAATTGCACATTCCGCCTGGTACGGCTTTCGTCGTTTGTATAAATGCAAAATAATTAAAGTATTCATTTGTAAAGTAGCTTATCGACTATTTTAAGGGTGGTCTCTCGAATGGCGCTGTCAAAATTTGCAAAAAAATTAATGTTTATGTTTCAACCCAGTGAATACCTCGAACGAGATATTAACTGAATTGCAACAATGGCATGTAACTCAGTAGACTTACTGTGTCCTTTAGGTGAGTGGGGGCTCACAGGAAATTCGGGAATAAGGATAAAATAAGGGAACACTTTATTTATATAATTAGGTGTACAAAGTGGTGTTGTCAGGTGAGGGGGGAAGAGAGGTGAGACAGGTTCTATTAGGGGAAAAAATTCTTTAGCAGCCTGTCGCTCATTTTCCATCAGGATAAGGGGAACGACCTTTGACAATTTTTGGGGCTGAAGCTTTTGTCCTCCTCGACGGCGTTTGACTGAAAAATATTTGTTTCTTTTTAGATATTCATTTTTGTTTTAGAACTCGCGAAAATGAGAAAACAAAATATTATAAAACTAATCAATCATATGGTTCATTTAGTTAACACTATGCTAAAAATCTTTGGAACATCGAATGTGAGGAAGGTATTTCCCTAAGAATGCATCTTAAATATACATTTATATTGTCTCTATTTTTAAAATTAAAAAAGATCAGTTGTTTAGGAAAAAATAATAATAATGACAGGAATATTAGTTGCTTGAGAGGGGCGACTTCGTCTCGGTGGGCTGTGTGCAATAGGAAGGAGAGAATGGGGTGTGGTTTCGCAGGCCTACCCGCTATGCCACTAAAGAAAAGGGGGTGCGATTTCGCAGGCCGACCCGCTAAGTCGCAAAGGGAAAAGGTTGGCGTGATTTCGCAGGCCTACCCGCTATGTCATGAAAAGGAAGGAAATGCGATTCCGCAGGCCGACCCGCTATGTCGATAAGGGAAAAGGTTAGTGTGATTTCGCAGGCCTACCCACTATGTCACGAAAAGGAAGGAAGCGCGATTTCGCAGGCCGACCCGCTATGTCGCAAATGGAAAAGGTTGGCGTGATTTCGCAGGCCTACCCGCTATGTCACGAAAGGAAAGGAGAGGAGAGGGATCATTTGTTTATTTATTGAAAATAAAATAAAGAGTTACTTACTATTTCCTTTCGCTGCTCCCTTTTTGAACGGCGATCAGCTCCTCCAAATGATTGGGCGAGATGTCCTGTATTCTTACCTGGAGTTTTTCGTCGCCTCTAGTCTGCTGAACGACGGACTTATTCTGTGGATCGGCGGTTGCTTGGCCAGATGAACTTCTCTGGTTGGATTCTTGAAAAATCGTCTGACTGAAGAACTTGAATTCTTCTCGTGGTAGAACGGACGAGCTAGTCTGCATCGCCCGGAAAATGTCCCTACGATCCTCTACTACGATTTCCCTACTACAATTCACCTTTTCTGCTGTATGCGCCAGGGTATTTATGGTGGGTCATAGTTTTATCCCCGGTTTGAGTTTTTCCCCTTCTATTTTTAAAATGGTGGATTTGTGTGTTGGACAGGTTTTTGGAACTAGGCCAAGGAGGAAGCACGCATTAACTAATGCTTTTACATTATCGTTATAGGATGCGGTGTAGTAGATAGCTGTTTAGAACGTACCCGTTTTCTCTTTTATCCTTAGAAAAGTCAAATAGCGGTAACATGATAGTTATAAGAAAAGTTTCTCGGCTTAGGCAACGCGAGCCATCTTCAGATTTATGGCTAATACAAGTTAAAAGAAAGTCTAACTTGAAGCGGGTTCGTTCTAACATGCTGCGTCTAGGTGGTCTGAACGCTATATTAAAAAAAGGGACTCGTTTGTCTGATACCGACATAACAATGCGGCAAATTTTCGGATTTGTGAATGCATACAAAAAAAGGATAATCGCGCTAGTTAAGGGGACGTAACATTTACACTAAATAATGCCAAAAATATCTTTAAAAAACATCCATTTTTATAAGTAATTTTTTTTTAATTTGAAATTTATATATGAAAACGCACGATAGACGAGTGACAAAGTGCATAAAATCTCTGTACTGGAAAGATACGACGATAGAATTGGTATATTTCATCGTACAAAATCCAAAATGGCCGCTTTTTTTAAGAGAGATTTTGGATGTTTTCGGAGATCGGATTGTAAAGGAAATCATTCGCGTTTTCGAACAAGTTAAAATTTAATTATAGGTTTTTGGGGTCGCTGAGTACGAATCTGAGTTAAAAATTTTAAAACTCAAAATGGCGGATCCAATATGGCGGACAAAAATGCAAAACAGCCTCGATATGGATGAATCTGAGTATGCGGGGGTTTTGGAGTCGCTGATTACAAGCTTAAACTTCTGAAATTCAAAATGGCGGTTCCAATATGCAGTACTAAAAATGGTAAAACAACTTGATTTTAATGAAACTGTATAGTAACCGAATTTCAATATTATTTTTAGATTGTTCCCGTCCAAAATAACGCATCACATGTATTCTTATATTTTTTGTAATAAAAAGAATTAGTAAAAAAACCTTTAGTCGTTTATTCTACGTTAGTACACATCAATACTCCCATTCTCACAACGAGGAGGTAGGTGTCTAATACCTATTGGCAACCTGTTTTTTGCTTTTTGATTTTTGTTTTGCTTTTCACTAATCGACAAAGCAATAGAAAATGCTTCAAGTCCCATGATGTATTCCTTAAAAATATTCGGCATGTTTCTTACTCGCCATGTTTTATCGTCAGATTTGATATCATCAGTCTTGGAATATTTCAAGTGGTCTTTTTAGCCCAGTCATATTGGAGGTTTCATCTCAGAATGAAAGATAATAAGCTGTAAATTGGTATAAACCTTTGTTTTGTCGTTCTAAATGTTGTCTCAAAAGTCACAATGTTGTCGTATCCGCGTCTTAAGATATTGAAGGTCAAAGGTCATAATAATCGGTTATTCACGAATATCTCGCATTTTATTACACAAATAAGATTTTCACCTGTTACAAAAGTTGTAGAATATAAAATTTTCTTTTTTTTCATACGAGCAAACCGTTTTTGTGGTAGACCGTGAAGAGTGCGCCGCGCAAGTCATATATGGCCTAATGCAAGGTCAAGCGATATCAAGTCACGGTTATCGGTACGTTCTATAAAGTTAATTATTTACTAAAAAATTATAATTATTAAACAATGTCCATTATTTATGTACTAATTATTAATTATTTATATTTAACTATTTGACTATGGCATATTATTTAGTTAAGAAGAGAGTAAGGGAATATATTTTATACATATATTTATTCATTTCCATACCTTCCAGAATTTCAGGCTTGTATGTGCTTTCTTCATCGCGATTACTTGCATATAGTGAAGAGTTGAGGCAAGCTTGTCCATTGCATTGTCCACAAGCTAAAGAGCATAGTAACCCTGATTTTCTGCATCCACAGACGTTTCGGCAATTGCAAAATATAATATTTAGTAGTTAGGCTGGTGCTCGAAGCATCAATGTTCTTATAGGCTCCAGGATTATATTTTCAAGCATCCAGCCTTTTACTGGTGGTTCTAAGTCCTTCCCTAGCCACGTTTGAATCTGGTAGTAGGCACGATTTATATGTCGATGAGCTACTACACTTGTTGGACGAAGTGCTGACAATTGTATAGGTTTATTTAGTTTCGTTAATTTGATGAATTGCGTGGATCGGAAATGATCAGTATTGTCCTCAGATTTTGGAGCATTATATAATGCCAACAAGATACGCAATCCATTTTCAAATAATGTTTGTGCAAGGGAGTTTTCTTCTTGGAATACTTCCACCAGTTTATCCAAATTGGGAGTTTTCACTAATGCTTTAGTAACAGTTCTTTTTCCTTTTTTAAATAGCGCAGAAGTGGTCTCAGCAACTAAATGAGTGTAAAAATAGAATGTGTTTCTAAGTACGAGAATATTGGACAAAACTTTTATAAGAGTATATTTGTGTCTTAACATTGTCTTTGCCAACTTTTTCCAAGAAAATTTCCAGTTGATGTGATTGAGTACGTCCAATTAAAATAGCGACCAAATCAATGTCTTCTCCTATGATGACGGCAGTCTTTTGATGTTTGATAATGCAATAGCTGTCTCGATGATGAGAACAACAGACAAATGTAAAAAACCTGTAACCGATAAATATACGTGTACTACATGCTCGCGGTGCTTCCATAAAAGCTGCGCTTGGCTTTACATAAAAAATAAACCGCAATCGGATTGCTGTTTTCTTTCGTTCGCACATCTTTTTCCAAATTCTGCGCAAGTAAACACAAAAACAGTCGCAGTTCGTATACCGTTCGCCCTGCTTACCTGTACGTCTACCGTATGTCCCTTCCACAGCTCGTTATCACTGTCAACTACCATACACGTACCTGCTCCCCTCCTCGTTCCCCCAAATCTACATACCTCCAATAGTCTAGCTGTTCCTACGTGTTCTGATATAAACACGAGTAATGATAGTACCCCTCTCCCAGCCCTTTCCGCTTCCCAACGGGCTCGAAGAACCCAAATGTTTCTAACACGTTTTTAGAATGTTCCAGAAACGTTCCTAAAACGTTATATGTCTGCAACTTTTACGGAACATTTTATAAACGTTTCATCCATGTTGCAGACATATAACGTTTTAGGAACGTTTCTGGAACATTCTAAAAACGTTTTAGAAACATTTAGGTTCTTCGTGCCCGTTGGGTTCCTTTCCCCCTTTATCACCTGACTGGAATGATCTAAATCAATCGCAACAAATGACACGTGCTTTAGAATTGCCTTTGTCGGTAACTATTGCACACCTTAATTCTCTTCGTGCGCATTTCGAATTAGTAGAATGTACCTTAAGTGACCAAGCGATTCACATTTTTGCGATCACCGAAACGTGGCTCACTCCCTTAGTGCCCAATGAATGCGTAAATATTAGTAATTATACATTTATAAGAAATGATCGTAGTATTAAGTCTCGTACTGAAAATTCGCGTTACATATAAGGTGGGGGGATGGGTTGCTATGTTCACAATATGCTGAACGCTAAAATACTCGATAGTTCTTCCGAGTTTTTAATTCTAAGTAGTACGTCGCGAAATGTACAAATAAACTCGTCCGCAATCCTGACGGCGGTTATTTACCGTCGCCCGAGCGGCTTGATAAATCTAAATCAATATATACCAATCTATAAAAATTGTAATGGGTGCTTTGAATTGCATCCTCCTCGAAAAGTCTTACGAATCACAATTCTTGCTCAATGTTATTACAGAGCATTTCTTTTTTCTTGCACCGCATACTGCGACGTACTATACTCGATCTTTACATGTTCAGATCGATGTCATTATTACCGACGGCGAACATAAAGTATCTGATTGTTCGCAGACCGATTTAGCTTTCGCACCCGGCAACGATCTTATTAAATTTTCATAGAAATTCTGTCGCAATGATCCACCTATAAGCACAAGATCCATTAGAAACTTCAAGCACATTTTCGTTGATTAATTTAGACATTTGTTCTGCACTTGCAGCCACTATTCAACCATCACATCTATCGACGAATTCTTCGGCGACGAAGTCCTGCCATTATTTCATAACGCAATTTTGAGCGCCCTAGACAGACGTACTCCATTGCAAATGACAGTTACTGTGCATCCACCCGCATCATGGTTAAACGATAGTATTAAATCACAACTTAAACAACGTGATCATACATACCGTATTGCTAGACGTACAGGTAACCAAGCAGTACGGGATGAATATCGAGGACTCAGATCGATCCTTAAAATATCAATGAAAAATGCCAAGGAGGAATTCATATCGAAATCTATCGCCAACATGAACGAGCCAGCAAAAATATGGGCCTTTCTCCGACGAATAGGATTACTCGAATCAGGGTCTCAATCTGCTCTACAGTATTTTTCAGCATCTGAACTTAATGAGTACTACACCGCAATCACCACGGCACATTCTCGTTG
The DNA here is from genome assembly GCA_030407085.1 of Trichopria drosophilae. Taxonomy (NCBI): domain Eukaryota; kingdom Metazoa; phylum Arthropoda; class Insecta; order Hymenoptera; family Diapriidae; genus Trichopria; species Trichopria drosophilae. Next base: position 53,089,886 of record CM059586.1, read on the forward strand.
TTCAACAAGAGGTACTCAACGCCATTCTGCTCCACCGTCCGCTTACAACGTCGTCGACTTTCTCCCTTATAACCTTCACTACTGAGCAGGTCCTGGAAGCCCTGCGGAACGCATTGCCAAAATCAACGGGACGCAGCCTTGATGGACTGCAATTGACATATTTAAAGGATTTTCTCTCGTCAATAGTACCGTATTTAAGATCTGTTTATAATACGTCTATCCTTACAGGTGAATATCCCACGGATTGGAAACATTGTATGGTTGTGCCTTTTAACAAAATATCCGTTCCCACGACTCCAGCCCATACAAGATCACTGGCATATCCTCCGCGCCTTGCCAAATCTCTCGATGCGTTAATCCCTCAACAAATCTCAGCATATTTCGAACGTAACAACCTTTTGAATCTCCAGCAATCAGGATTCCGTAAAAATTACAACACGCAGACTGCATTATTGAATCTCTTAGAGCACGCACGTTATGGCATCGAACAAGGGCTTGTAACCTTTGTGGTTCTTTTTGACTTTTCAAAAGCGTTCGATATATTCGACCATACTTCGTTATTTTATATTTTAAGAGACAGTGGGTTCGACGAGCGAGCAGTGAAATGGTTTCATTCGTATTTGTCCGGCCGTTCTCAAACCATCATAGACACTACGGGTAATCCGTCTCCATTTCTACTATCCACGTCAGACGTGCCTCAAGGTTCAAGTCTCGGTCCAATACTATTCACCATGTTCATCAATACATTATTCACAAGACTCAGATTCTGCAGGCACTCATGTACCATATTCGCCAATGATACTCAGATCTACTTATCTTCACCGATACATTGCATTGAACACACAGTTGCGCAACTAAATTCAGATATTGAGGTATTTTCGGAATGGGCTCGTCAATATAAGTTAACACTCAATGCCAGTAAGACGCAAGCGATAAACATCGGCTCAAGACAGCAAATATCAACAGTGTAGCAGTTAAATATACCCCCCATTATAGTAGAAGAAACTGCTATTCCTTATTTAAACACCGTGAACAATCTCGGAGTTTACATAACATCCGATTTTACCTGGAACAGACACATTTCCCTGATCTCAACTAAGGTACACCATGTTCTTTATCGTTTAAAGTTTCGCAGCTCAGTACTACCGACTTCGCTTAAGTTGCAGCTTGTGATTGCACTCGTTATTCCCCACTTCGACTATGCATGTCTGGTGTATAGCGATCTGACAGACTATCTAAGTACCAAAATACAAAGACTGCAAAACTCAGCTTTAAGATACGTTTACAGTTTACGCCGAGAGTTGCGGTTAGCGCCCTCTAGAAAATCAGCACATTGGCTGTCGTTGCGAGCACGGCGAACATATTTCATGGGGTTCCTAGTCTTTTCGGTGATGTCCACTTCAAGGCCCGGATATCTGCATCAACGCTTTTTTGAAGCACGAGCCGAATCTCGACGAATTACACACAACACTTCTGATTTTAATCTCCCAATTTGCCGTACCAATACATTCAAGCAATCATTTTGGATTGGAGCAGTCGAAAATTCGAATAGCATTCCAGTTAATATGAAAGATTCAGGTTCTATACATAGGTTCAATTCATCATATTACGAGTATTTATTTGCCGCAGAAAACCAAACATAACCGTATCGTTGCCGTAATATGTACCGACACTCGACAATTTCTTTAGATCGTTTCTCTTACCAAGCTTAACATTAGAATAAGTTACTACCGAGAGAGCATAAATGTTTTTAGACTATCATGCTCGAATAACAGTGTTGTGTTGCGTTATATCACTAAGTATACATCTAATTTCCCTTTCTAAACTGCTATATAATATATTATTTTTAATGTTATTCTTTTTTACTGTAAAGTGTTTACGACTTTTAGCCAGAACAAAAATAAAGGTAAATCTCTCTTTCTCTCTCTCGCTCGCGATCTCACCATTTTGCTTCACTACACCCTCTTCGCTGTTTCTCTCTCTATCTCTTTCTATCCACTTCCGTCTCTATCGCTATCCCACTTTTCACTCTCTCCAGAATCTCGACCGACTCAACTACGGCGCGGGATCCACTGACTTTCCCAAATTTTGAAAATGAACGACTGAGCCGTTCCACTTCACACTCTTTGCAATTTCCCTCCGTTTACTCTATCCCTACTCATAGAAATTTTGATCAATGGAAATTTGGGAATTTAAATTGTGATAAGCAAACCGGCTCGCCTTATCTTCATTGCTCTCACTCCCCGGATGCACCTCTCTCCCTCTCTCGCACAGTCCCACTCTTACTCCCGGAAAATGTAAACCTCTCCGGCACGTGCGAGCCCGCGGGAGTTCGACGACGGAGATCGTCCATCCCATTTCCGCCCCGGCATAATGCCCCGCTCTCTCACTCACTCTCGCATTTTCGAATTTTCCAGCTCGACTATTATTTGATGCGGCTAGGTAATTACTATTTCTTGGTAATTCTAATTACTAACCGAAACTATATCTTAATGGATAGACTTTCTGTGACTTCGTCACACGGTTTACAAGAATCGTATTAAGACAGGACTTGTGTTAGGGATGCTGGCCACGCACATATTAGCACTCGTAACATAGATAATACTTGTCTTTGTAATATCGACATGATGCACACCGACGGGCCCGATTTGGCGTCGCACATGGATTGCACACGTGCTATAACTTGCACGGGGAACCACGGGTTCCTCTAGCTGCAAGCCCAATCGGTCAAGAAAGGAATGTGCCACGCCGAAGCTCGAAATAAGACAATCCATAAGATTGTGACTCACATGCGCACACAATAGTACACGTGCCCCGAATCGCCGAGGTCACCAATAGGTCAAAAGGGTGAGCGATTCCTGGAAGATGGCACATGGCAAACAACAAGTGCAGGTGTCCATCTCGAAGGAACGATGATCTCATCGACATCTACCATATAAAAAGAGCAATCGCGTTGCCTGAAAGAGCGGTTTCTTCCCCGGTTTTGAAAGAGCATGTCGCGATCACTTTATCTATTGCGCGAAAGGGCAGATGGAGGCGCGATTATTACATGCTAATCCGGCCACATTACAAATTGCGTTAGAGACAGCGCGGAAACTTGCACAGAAATACAACCCGAAATACATCGAAGGGTATCTCATGCTCGAGGATCGTGAGGGAAAACCTAATCGAGCATCCGCGCATGTAGTCTTTACGATGTCGCAAAGAGATTTAAAATGCGATTATTGTGGATGGCACGGACACGTCGAATCCGATTGCCAGGCAAAACTGTATAATAATTCAAAATGTGTCTATTGCAAGCGAATCGGCCATACTCGTGAAAATTGCTTTTATTTACGCGATAAACCACAACAAAATAAATATCAACGCGAACAAAACCCTTTATCGAATTGGAGGAATCGAAATTCGGAAGATTGTAGATTTCTTAGGCGAAGAAGGAAGTTTCGTACCTATGGCCAATTGCGTGGAATTAAATACAGAGGGTAAAATGGCGAAAATTGGAAGGGCAGCGGCGAATAAATGGAATAGAACCGAAGCAGTCCTATCGCAAATAGTTAAACTCGCTTTCAGGTGAAGAAAGAGAACATGTAGAGGCACTTGTCAAAGAATACGCGCACATGTTCCACCTACTGGGTGACTCGCTGCGAGCGACCACGGTCTTTAAGCATCGCATCCATACGACAAATGACGTGCCCATACGTGCCAAACGATTTCATCACCCACCATCAATAAAAACCAAAATGCAACGCCAGGTTGACGAGCAACTTCGAGTCGGAATAATAAGACCGTCAAAATCTCCTTACGATTCTCCAGCTTGGGTGGTTCCGAAAAAAGCGGGACCAAATGGTGAGAAATAATGGAGACTCGTAATAGACTTCAGAGACCTCAACGAAAAAACTATTGGCGATGCATACCCAATCCCGAATGTAACCGATGTCTTAGATCAATTAGGGATGGCAGAATATTTTACGACTTTAGACTTAAAATCGGGATTCCACCAGATTGAAATGGATGAAAGAGATGCCCACAAAACGGGATTTTCCACTTCCTATGGTATTCACGAATATGCCAGAATGCTAATGGGAATTAAAAACGGCCCCAGCGACTTCCAACGAATGATGGATCTCGTTTTAACTGGTCTGCAAGGGATAGAACTTTTAGTCTATCTTGACGACATAGTCGTATATGCAAAAAATTTACACGAACATAGAATAAAGTTTAAGAGACTCATGAAAAGGCTTGAGAATGCAAATCTCACAATAGAATCGGAAAAAACCCAAGTTCTTCGGAAAGAAGGTGTTTATACAGGTCATAAAACAGGTAACAATATAGTGCAGCCAGATCCTAAAAAGGTCGAAGCTGTACGTCAACTTCCGGTCCCTAAAAATCGCAAAAACATCAAATAATTTTTAGAATTGGCCGAGTATTATAGGCGGTTTATTGAAGGGTTTTCAAAGATCGCCCACCCTCTAATAATTCTATTACCTCAAGATGTACCTTTTACATGGGGTGGAGATCAGGAACAGGCTTTCGATAAATTAAAATCAATATTATGCACCACGCCTATTTTACAATTACCGAATTTTTCTAAACCATTTATCCTTACGACAGCCGCATCAGGCGTTGCCCTGGGAGCTATCTTATCTCAAGGGAAAATCGGGGAAGACCTACCGGTCGCCTATGCATCGCGAAATTTAAATGGCGCGGAATCTCGGTATAGTACTTCGGATAAGGAGGCATTAGCTGCAGTATTCGGTGTAGTACAATATCGGCCTTATTTATACAGTAGAAAATTTACGCTTGTCACTGATTACCAATCTCTGAAATTTTTCAAAACCATGACAAATATGACTCTTCGATTACATCGGTTCCGTATGAAACTCGAGGATTACGATTATGATGTAATCTATAAGGAAGATAAGAAATGTTAACGCAGACGCTTTGTCGCGAAATCCAATTGATAAATCGGAATTAAAAAATAGTGGATCGGATGTAGAGGAATTACAAACTAAATCAAGGATAGAAGATAACAGGCTAAGGATACGCATTATTATGGGTAATAAGGACGATAATGAGCATTGTGCCGAAATGGAAATAATCCAAAACGAGGAAAAAAATAAAAATAAAGAAAAAATAAATAATGGGTCAAATGCAATTGAAAGGATGCAAAATTAAGCCGGCAAATGAAACGTCAGCAATATCCCAAAAGAGCACGGGTATCCGACGCCGATGGATCGGGCAACCCCGCACCTAAGAAATGAGGAATAGACCTCGATGAAGAAACCGATACGCATGGAGATGTTGAAGACAACGTGAATGACTGCGACAATGAGAGCCAGAGTTCCGATGTAGAAATGCTGGGAGTTGAAAGGACAGCTCGATAGAAATACATAACCGAGGCCGAAAAACTCGAATTGCCAGCCTACATAAAATTAGAAAATTATAAAGGAAAAACTCGGTCGAGACAGCAAGACGGGTCAACTTCAATGAAAAAATCTCCTACGCCGGTGAAGAAAAAAGAAAGAAAACAATACATAACGGAAGTAGAAAAAACTACAAGTGCCAGATTATTTGAAAATTGACCCTACAGCAAAGCGAACTGGAACAAAAATAAAACCCATAATAATAAAAAATGAAGTGGTATCCGAAGCAGGAATGAATTTAAACTATAAGAAACGGTTAGCTGATGTTCAAAACAGTTGGAGGCAAATAGAAGGTTTCCCTACTGAGGACGAACTTACGTCACAACCACATACAGAAACCACCTATTCCGAAACGGAAGAACTAAGCGTCAGAGAAAACTCGAAGAAAAAGACGAAAATGAAAAATCGAAAGAATCATACGCCGGACGAGGACCTAGAAGATTCATGGTCGTCGGATTTTTCCCTCGATCAGACTGAAGAAACTATACGTTTACTTCCCCATTCGACGCCCAAGGAGAAGCGCTGCCTAAAAATAGAGTCGAAGCATGACGTCGAACGGATTCGGGAAGACTGCGACGGGCCTTTCCCCTTCTCCGCCGACGGTGAGGAGAGAGAAAGGTGATCGGGAAGACGGAGAAAGAGAACGCGCGCGACGCATAGACGATCCGTCCGAAGATCGACGCGATCTCGAGGAAACGAGAATTTTTGACATGGAACTTGATGAGGACTGCGTCCACCGCGACGAAAATCGTGAATCCTACGCAGTGACGAATGAGCGAAACGAAGAACAAGAATTGGTGGAGACTGAAGAAACGATGCGTGAATAGAGAATGGTAAAGAGCGCATTACAGACAATGCTGAGTCGTATAATGATTTGACACTGCATCTCAATTATGAAGTTAGTACTGTCTGCATGGAACCTTGTGAATTTTACAGGAAAATAACAACATATCAAAGGACGGGAATTGTCTTTTCAATTCTCTGATCGTATTGCAGAATCTGCACTGAAAGCCCAGTGGCGCTATTTTCGTATGTGCTCTACCGGGCATAAAACGTACGAAGTCGGTAAAACGTTATGCGTAGCACGCGCCCTACCGGAATCGCCGTAAGTTGCACAGGTTTTCGTATCGGGAATGTCCGCACGAAAAAAGAACGAAAGCAGGTCTATACTTGTTCCAATCTCATGCCGGAATCGTATATAGCCCGATAGTAAACAATCCCTACTCTGTAGTTCAAAATTCGTTCCAGTGGCCATCCCATTTTCGCTGTTGTTTGGAACGATTTAGTGTTACCAGTGTTACTTTGTGTTTCTATAACTGAGACGTGACAGCTGACGTGACAACCGAATAAAGTGACGTACGAGTTTCTATAGTAAAGTAAGTGTTCATATATTTACTGTTCAATATTAATAATTCCGATTTAACCAATAATTGTAATATTATGCATATTCGTGAAATGAGTACGGTACACTGTAAAAAATCTGCAATTAAACAACCAAACATATAACGGTAATTTTACAGCTCATTGTAATTTCCCTACGCTCAATGTAGTAAATTTATAATGAGCTTGTAAAATTACCGTTATATGTTTGGTTCTTTCATTACTGATTTTTTACAGTGTAGAAAATTCGTGTTGAACCTAAAATTTCAAATTTTATTAACGAGGTGTTACGTACAGACTAGAATTGTTTTTAAATGATACACTTTGTATATTCATTTTTTAAGTAATGGTCTAAATTTGTATTCGTATATAATCCTTATTTTACATTAATGAATTTCGAAAAAGTGGATTTAACTTTTAATTTTTTCCTCAAAAACTGTCAGGTTTACAGAAAAATTCATTGATAGCTTTTTTATTTGTTTTTTCGTATAGAACCAGCCTGCATTTTTTTATATTGCCCTATGTCCCTTGATAAAAAAAGTCGAAATTAAACAAAAATCTTCGACTACTTGAAATTTCAGAAAAACTAATGCCATTTCGATTCTATTGTACGTAAAGGGCTGAAATTTTCTATTGCACTTCCTTTTAAGCTGTCATGTGTGTTTCATAAATACATTCCTAATGTAAAATAAGGATTATATACGAATACAAATTTAGACCATTACTTAAAAAATGAATATACAAAATGTATCATTTAAAAGCAATTCTAGTCTGTACGTAACACCTCGTTAATAAAATTTGAAATTATAGGTTCAACACGAATTTTCTACACTGTAAAAAATCAATAATGAAAGAACCAAACATATAACGGTAATTTTACAAACTCATTATAAATTTACTACATTGAGCGTAGGGAAATTACAATGAGCTGTAAAATTACCGTTATATGTTTGGTTGTTTCATTGCAGATTTTTTACAGTGTACCGTACTCATTTCACGAATATGCATAATATTACAATTATTGGTTAAATCGGAATTATTAATATTGAACAGTAAATATATGAACACTTACTTTACTATAGAAACGCGCACGTCACTTTATTCGGTTGTCACGTCAGCTGTCACGTCTCAGTTATAGAAACACAAAGTAACACTGGTAACACTAAATCGTTCCAAACAACAGCGAAAATGGGATGGCCACTGGAAGGAATTTCGAACGACAGAGTAGGGATTGTTTACTATCGGGCTACCTATACGATTTCGGCACGAGATTGGAACAAGTATAGACCTGCCTTCGTTCTTTTTTCGTGCGGACATTCCCGATACGAAAACCTGTGCAACTTACGGCGATTTTGGTAGGGCGCGTGCTACGCATAACGTCTTTCCGACTTCGTACGTTTTATACCCGATAGAGCCCATACGAAAATAGCGCCATTGGGCTTTAAGTGTGGGAATAGACTTGGACCAATTACGAAAAATCCTACTGGATAGCAATCACCTTAGGTCTTGCGCAGAACCAGAACGCGCGTTAACCATATTAAATTGTTGTCCGCGTACGGTGACGTATCATAAAAATATTTGCCTGCTGTTCGATCGGTTAACCGTTTGAATCTTCGCGGGTATTCGATTTCGTTTATGTGCAGCGCGGGCTGCTTCGCGCGGTTTTCGCTTAACGTTCACGATCGCCGTCACGAGCGATCAGTTTTTTCGCTGGCACCGATCGGGTGCCAGTCAGTCTTCTTCGGGAATCGCTCGCGAACAGACGGTTTTTTGTAACGCATACCGCGAGTGTACACTGTTCCGACGTCATCGAAACCGAATTAACGCCGCGATCCGATCCGTACTTGAAACGATCTGCACCCACATGGTGCGAGGGCGAAACACCCCTTAACGATCTGCACCCACATGGTGCCAGGGCGAAACACCTTCAAACGATCTGCACCCACATGGTGCTAGGGCAAAACGACCCGTTCGAAACAAAGCCGCGCGGCCCGCGGTAAACGAACGTTTCGCCGATTACGTCGGCGGATATACGACGTACATATATATATATATATATATATATCTACACACACACCTACATCACCTCCTACATTTGTATTTTTTCGAGAGGTCTTTAATGCTCAGAGAGGAAAAAGCCCGAAGGCATAAAAAACCTCTCGAAAAAATAATATATAGCGTATATTTTTGCGGTTTCAAATCGTTTCGACGCTTGATAGAGGGCACAACAGCTTCCCGTTGCGTTTATAAATTCCATGCGCGGTTTTTATGGTGGCCACTCTCGCAACACCGTCATCTCCAGGATGCAGGGTCAAAATCCGACCAAGTTGCTACTGCATGCACGGCTGGTTCTTGTCGATAATGATGACGATGGTGTCTGGATCCAGGTTGATACCAGGGTTGGCCCATATTTGACGCTTTTGCATCTCGTTCAAGTATTCGTGCTGCCATGTTTTCCAAAAATCCTGTCGCGCCCTTGTAATTAGTCGCCACGATGACAAGCGGGATTCTGGAACAAGAAGTTCACAATTTTCAGGCAGCATGTTCAATGGACGTCCCACCAATAAGTGAGCGGGTGTTAGAGCTAACGGGTCGTTCGGATCTGCTGATATCGGGCTTAATGGTCTAGAATTAAGAATCGCCTCGACTTCTATTACAAGAGTGTTGTTCCTCGAACGTAAAAAGCCGATCGCCTACCACTCGCTTTAAGTGATGCTTGAAAGATTTCACCGCCGCTTCCCATATACCTCCGAATTGAGGAGAAAGAGGGGGATTGAAATGCCAGACTATGTGATTTCGTACAGCGAACGCCCGCACGCCTGTTTGAAAGGCGTCAGATTCGGTCAGCGCGTATAATTCGCGAAGTTGATGAGAAGCCCCAACGAAGTTTGTCCCATTATCGGAGTACATATGCGCAGGAACAGCCCGTCGAGAAATAAAACGTCGAAATGCAGCCAGAAAGCCTTCTGTGGTCATTTCGCTTACGATTTCGATATGGACTGCCTTAACGGCCATACAAATGAAGACACAAGCGTAGACTTTAACACGTCCGCGATTCCGATGTTTCTTCTCCTTCACGAACATAGGGCCGAAGAAATCTACGCCCGTATGGAAAAACGGATAAGCCGATTCTAAGCGCGATTTAGGCAAATTTCCCATTTGATATTCGACCGGTATGGCCTTGAAGCGGATGCATCGGACACAATTACGCACGATTTTCCGAATCTAATTTTTCCCATCGAAAATCCAAAACCGGTGACGAACCGCATACAAGGTAGACTGGATGCCCGAATGGAAATTCTTCTGGTGGGAGTCTCGAATGATAAGATCGGTTAGGTGGTGATGAGAAGGTAACAATACCGGATGTTTTCGGGAAAATGCAATATTCGTATGTTTTAAGCGGCCGCCTACACGCAGCAAACCGTATTCGATGATAAAGGGATTTAACGATGCCATGCGCCCGTTCTTCGTTCTGCCGGTTGAGGAAACTTGTTCTATTTCTGCGCGAAAAGTCGCGTCTTGAACAATTTTTAAAATTCGGCGTTCTACTTCACTGATTTCCGTTATAGATAATTCTCCCCGATAGGTGTTTTGGGGACTGAGACGCAGACAATATGCTAAAGTTCGCAGTAATCGCGAATAAGATGAGAAACGCGTTACGATTTCGAGCGGTTCGATCGCCGTAATAAGACACGTAACCTTCCGTAAGCCAGGGTGTTCTTGTACCGGAACTCGGACGTTTTCTGGCCATGAACCTTCGTTCTGCCCTAGCCAAGCGGGTCCACTAAACCAAGACTGGTTTCTGAGGAATTCGCGCGGTAACTGACCTCTCGACAGCGCATCTGCGGGGTTATCATCGCTCTTCACATGCCGCCATTCGAACCTTGGGCAACTGTCTAATATTTCGCGAACTCTGTGGGCTTCGAAAACCTTTAAAGTCGACGGGTCTTTGCGCAACCAATGGAGAACGATGGTCGAATCTGACCAACAAATGACGCGAGTTTGGTTAAACTGTGCTATGTTGGCTTCGCGACATAACCTTGCCAAAGTTAACGCTGCGCAGAGTTCTAGTTTCGGAATCGTCAATTGTTTTATCGGCGCAACGCGTGATTTTGCACAATATAGTTTGACTGTGATTTGACCGGACTCATCGCAAGAGCGAACGTAAAGGCAAGCGCCATAACCTGTCGTACTGGCATCGCAAAAGCCATGAATTTCAACGTCAATCAGATTAGGTAGAAGGACGCGTCTATCTGTTGCAAGTTGGTTTATGCATGAAAGTTGCTTCGCAAAGGAAACCCATTTGGAGTATAATGAGTTTGGCACGGACTCATCCCACGAGATCCTAGATTTCCAACAGTCCTGCATGATGGATTTCGCGGTAAGTATGACCGGGCCTAGCAACCCCAACGGATCGAAAATTTTCGCGATTTCTGAAAGAATAACGCGTTTTGAAATTCTTTCCGTTGTTTCAATTCGCTTGACCGAATAACAACATTTGTCGTCGCGCGGATTCCACGAAATCCCCAAAGTACTCAAAGTATCCGTTGGTTCGTCAAGAAATTTGACCGAATTCGGACCTTGTAACGATGGGTTTAAAATTTCCGCGTCATTAGATGCCCATTTACAAATATTAATCCGCCGCGACGCAGTATCTCTGTCGTCTCATTTTTAATTTGCCGAATCCCCTCACGCGTATCGGCTCCGCTAATCGGTGTAGCGTCCGGATAGCCAGAAACGGAGCCGACGACACCCCGAACATAACCTTATTTAAGTGAAAAACGCGTGTCTCGCCGTTTAATCTCCAAAATAATCGCTGATATTTTCGGTCGTCTGGATGCACCCATACCTGGCGGTACATTTTCTCCACGTCCGCGGTAAGAACGTACTTGTGTAACCTAAACTTTAGCAAGTGTTCGAATAACTTATTCTGTATTGTTGGTCCGACCAAAAGTTGGTCATTGAGTGATTTGCCGTTAGAGGATTTTGCCGACGCGTCAAAAACCACTCGAACCTTTGTCGTCGCACTATTCGCTTTTATTACCGCGTGATGTGGGAGGAAACAACCGTTTGACGATTCTCCGGATACAGGTGTCATGTGATTTAACTCCAGATATTCTTGCATCACGCGATTGTACTCTAGTTTAAGAGATAGATTCGCGTCTAACTTACGTTCCAGAGCGTGGAAGCGACGTAAAGATGTAGACCGGGATTCACCGAACTCTGGATCATTGCAACAAAACGGCAATCGTACGGTGCATCTACCCGAGGTCTCTCGAACGGTATGCCGCACGTATCTTCGCACTCGGATTCGTTAGCGGAGTTTAAACATTTTCCATGAGTCTCTTCGATAGTCCAAAACCGCGCGATTTGGTCGCTTAAAGTGCTCAATTTACACGAGATGAGACCCTTCCCGTCCTGTGAAGCTACACCGCCAACAACCACCCAACCTAGACTCGTCTTTTGCAGATATAATTCGCTATTTTCACTAGACAAATTTAATTTGTCCGATCGATAATAGAGATAACGTAGCTCCTGCGCCGACGAGTAAGTCGACCGTCCGCGGCACGAGGAATTCGGGGTCTGCTAGTTTCAAGTTAGCTGGTATTGATACTATTTCGCGTGGGAACACTTCGTATGGAATAGAATCGACAATTTTAGGTATTGTCAGAAAAGATAAGCTTTTCTGAAATTCGTGATGTAGCGAAAAAATGGTCGCTTTGATTAAACCCTTGGATTTCGTGTTCATTCCATCTATAGCGCCAACCGATAAGGAACATGCGCGAATCGGCATTTTTAATTTTTTAGCAAGGCGTTCGGTCATGAAATGTGCAGTAACACACGTATCTAAGAGTGCCCTGCATGTGGTAAAGGACCCCATGGAATCGCGTATCCGAACGGTCGCGCTCATCATCAATTGTGATGACGGTGCGCGCGATATTGCAGCGTAAATGCCCTGTTCCATGTCTAGTCATGTCGATGCTCCTCTCGCATTCGTAGCTGGAACTACCGACGAAGTGGATTCGCGCTGAGATTCGCGCGCACGAGGATTTAACGGATTCGGATTGTGTAGCGTGGTATGATGGAAACAACCACATATTTTACAATGTGATGCACCACATTCCCCTCCGTGTACTCGTAAACAGTTTTTGCACAGTTTGGCCCGATTTACCATTTCCCATCGTTGCGATAAGGTGGCTTTGGCTAATTTCTGACATTGATATGAGCGGTGCTGATTATTATGACAAAAAGGACACGAATATTTTGTCGTCGACAAGAATGCTCGCGCACTCGGTTCCGTTTTTCGAAACTTAAAATGATGGTTTTCGCGTTGAGAATTAGCACGCCTTTTTTCATGGGTGGGTCTCGAGCGCGATGTTTCCTCTTCGAAAGACGCCAAGCGAAACGCGGTTTCCGAAATGAATTTATAAATCTGTTCCAGCGTCGGAGACTTGTCTAAATCCAAAGTTTCCTCCCACTTAGTACGAATTTCTGGAGGTAGGGCGCGTTCTAATATGCGAATTAGCATGTGTTCGTCCGGGCTAACCTTCATTGATTTTAACATATTGACATGTTGTCGCATGTCATCTACAAGTTTTGTCAATCCTTTAGGGAGTGATTTTACTTGTATCGTCATTTCCAAAATCGCGTCTAGATGTTTAGCGATCAAAATTCGGCTTTTTTCATACGATTCTACTAATAATTTCCACGCATTCTCGAAATTTTCTGCGCTCGTGTCGTAGATCGAGATTTTATTGAGGGCTTCGCCTCGCAAACAATTTTTAAGGTATATGAATCGTTCTAGATCGGTAATGTCATCGCGTTCTCGCACTATTGTTTGAAACGTATTTTTAAAGGACAACCAGGTTTCAAGTTTTCCCTCGAAACTTGGTATATCACGATTCATTAGCTTGAGGACACAAGGGTGTTACAAAAACGTATCTCCGAATCTGCGACAAATGTTATTGGCGAAACATGAAAGCAGATGTAAGAGAATACGTGATGCTGTGCCCACAATGTCAGAAGAAGAAACTCGTGCGCGTTAAAACCCGATTACATTGATACACCACGTCATCATTGATACACCACGAGCAGCCTTTGACAAGGTAGCCCTACAGGCACACAGCACAGGCCGTTGCCGAAGCTTTCGCAAGATGTTTTATCTGTAATTATGGAGCACCTGTTTCCATACTGACAGATCAAGGTAAATGTTTCATTGCAAAAACCCTAAAAGAATTCGCAAAAATTTTCAAGATCAAAGCCATAACCACATCTGCCTACCACCCACAGAGCAATGGAAGTCTAGAAAGAAGCCATCAGGTGTTGGTGGATTACCTGAAAAATTTCGTAAAAGGTAGGTACGATTGGGACGCGTGGTTACCTTACGCCATGCTGGCATACAATATGAGCGTACATGAGGGTACGAATTATTCGCCTCATGAACTGGTGTACGGTAGAACTGCCCGACTAACATCTTCATACCCTAAAGGAGAAAAACTCGTTACATACGACGACTACTTAATAGAAACCATAATTGTTATGTCGGAGTTGCAAACTTTAGCTGCCATGAATTTGACACAGGCAAAGCATAGATCAAAAAGATATTATGATCAGAAATTAAAAATAGGACACTTTCGTGTAGGAAAAATGGTCTGGCTGTTGAAAGGACCCAGACATGGAAAAATGGACGACGAATACGTCGGCCCCTACGAAATCTTAGAGACTATAGGCGCGCGTGACGTAAAGTTGTGCATAAACGCGCGAAAAAATAAAATTGTCCACGTAGACAAAATAAAGAAGTGTTACGATCCGCTGGTTTATTTATCTGAAGAACAGACCTAAATATCTATATAGAAATATGATAGAGGATAGTTAAGTAGATAATATAGGATTCTAGAATTTAACTTAAGACTTCATTAATACTATTTTCCCTGAAAGAAAAGAAAACGAGAAGACTACATACATACATTACCAAACACTCTTATGCATAACACATTTCAATAAATACAATTATCAACCATTTATTTTTCTTTCACTCTTTTATCCCGACAATTGTTATGTATATTTTTTTTAGTAATGAACACTTGCAAACCCGAGAGGAATCGCGAATCTAACAGCATAAGGAACGAGATAACATTCCAAAGTAAAAAGGGCGAAATAATAAATATTTTGATTTATATAAGTCTATGAATTGTCGCAATGATCATCATATTAATTGTCTTATGGAGATGGTTCCGATAGAAGAATCTCCGTAAGATAATCATTCCACAAAAATGCATTCCCCATAAACCGACTTTCTGCGTAAGAATTTAAGTATAGTGAGAGTGATTATAACAGTGTTTACTAACGAAATTGAACACGAATGTCTAAATATCGATGATACAGTAGAGGGCCTGCCTCGTTACGAGACATGCAGGTACCAAAAGACTATATCATAGGAAAATTATTTTTTATTTTATATCATTCTTGCGCCCAATATAACATTCGTTATATTGCCGATACAACTTTGTAAATTCGTATTGCATATAAAAAATACGTGCATTAAAGCGTTAGAAGAAAATATGTAATACTAACCCATAGATTAAGATACTTTGCAATGTATAAGATAACCCAATGAAACAGTAATGTAACATTTTTCTACTAACAATAGACATATGAAGGTCACGCGTATAATTTAAGTTGCGTGTTGATTTTTTGTACGAGCGTTGATTGACGGTGAATCGTCAATTTTTTCAACCCCGGGCGTGTCACGAATGCTGGCTACGCACATATTAACACTCGTAACTTAGATAATACTTGTCTTTATAAGATCGACAAGACGCACACCGATGGGCCGGATTCGGCGTCGCACATAGATTGCACACCTGCTATAACTTACACGGGGAACCACGGGTTCCTCTAGCTGCAAGCCCAATCGGTCAAGAAAGGAATGTGCCACGCCGAAGCTCGAAATAAGACAATCCATAAGATTGTGACTCACATGCGCACACAATAGTACACGTGCCCCGAATCGCCGAGGTCACCAATAAGTCAAAGGAGTGAGCGATTCGTGGAAGATGGCACATGGCAAACAACAAGTGGAGGTGTCCATCGCGAAGGAACGATGCTCTCATCGACATCTACCATATAAAAAGGGCAATCGCGTTGCCTGAAATCAGAGTCGCGTGAATGACGCCGTGAAGATCCCGGTGCAGAGTTGCCCAGTACATCGAACTAAGAATATCGCTCGGTGCAGAGTGGCAGCGTTCGTAATCTGCTGAAGATCTCCGAAAGATTTGTCGGTCATCAGCGACTCTCCGCGAATTAAACTTTGTGGGACTTAATCCCAACGCGATCTTTTTGTAAAAACCTCAGTTGGCGATAGAAATAATAAGTATACATAGTTTAAATCAACTCTCGCCTTTCACTTGGGGTGTCGATCCCCTTAATGCGTATCCCGCAACCCGATTCCTTTCGCTACCGGGAATTAGTAAAAATAATTAAATATGGCATTTTATTTAAAATTTTTTAAACTCATTTGCAAAAATTATATTTAATGATTAAAAATACATTTTATTCTCTGTATTCAGATTCTTAAAGAAGTAAAGCCAATTCGGGGTGCAGTACACAATCGCTGCAATATAAATTATTACATTAATTTCAATATACCGATTATATTTCATAATTTGAGCGGTTACGATGCTCATTTCCTTATACGCGATATTCCCAACTCTTTCGAAGGTAATACCACGCTCATTCCTTGCAATGCGGAAAATATATTTCCATAATAAAATTTGTAAAGAAGACTAAAATACGTTTCACGTTTTTAGACTGAACCGCTCCATAGATAAATTAGCATCATACATGAGTATATCTAAGTGCACAGTCCCAACTATACCCGAATAATCCGTTACATACCGCCCGCCGCAGACAATTTTGGCCGAAAAGAAAAAAAAAGAGCTGTCTGTATAACAAATGAAACTTACAGTCTAAGCATTTCATTATAAGTACAACAAATAACTAGAACGGTAAACGCAAACTGCATGAGATGGGAACACATTGCCGCCCGCCATGGCCTAGAGCCTTTCTTATTCTGTAGGCAGCACGGAAATTTTTGCGATTGGTCGCGCGTACTCGGACTGCGCGGTCTGTACTTTTTCAACCCGAATCAAGTTATCGTCGCCGCAATAGCAGTCGACGATGCATCCCAGTTCCCATTTATAAGAGGGTAGTTGAGCATCTCGTAGTAGGACGAGACTCAATACCGTTATTTTGTTTTTTACATGACGCCATTTCGACCGCGATAGATTCGATTCGTTCATTTCGAGCAAGGTTGGAGCAGAAACGGTGGTCAAAGGTGAGCCGATTAAAAAATGGCCTAGCGTCAGAGCCGTATAATCGTCAACCTTGTCAGACAGAGGGCAAACGGTCGCGAATTTAAACAAGCCTCTAAGTGCGCAAGAAGCGTTATGAACTCATATATGAGAATATGCGAGCTGATGACGCGTGCCAGGTGGTGTTTAACGCTCTGCACACCCACTTCCCACACTCCACGGAAGTGGGGTTCCGGAGGGGAATAAAGCGCTAAGAAACACCGTCAGTTGCGACTTTATTTCGAAAGTTTACGTCCGACATAGCCTGTCTGTAAGCACGTGATAACTCTTCATCGGCACCCATAAACATTCTTCCGTTATCCAAATGGACCTCGATCGGTAAGCCGCGTCGCGAGCTGCCAAAAATGTTTTTGGGGAATAGTCATTCACCAGTTCGAAGTGAATAGCACGTGTAGCAAGACAGACGAATAAAGAAATATATGCCTTGGGGCTTTTGTGA